>OX352772.1:196809001-197359001 GCA_947095535.1 Poecilobothrus nobilitatus
TAACTCTCTTGCACCTGCTTCGAACCACTATATAGTTTGCCCTGAGAGCCTCCGACCTATTGCTTTGATACAGTTTAAAAGCCTCCTCCTCTTTTTAAGAATGGCTTCACTGCAAATGCGATTGAACCAAGATTTGGATTTCCGTTTAATAGTTCTCATGGAGTGAGGAATAAATAACTTCATTCCAAGTAAAATTGTTTCACAAATCGCATTTGCAGCAAAGTCGACATTCCTATCGTCGATAATGAAAATTATTTTTCATTATCATTAAAAAATTGTTAAAAAAAAATAAATTTATTTATTTATTTTTGGTATATTTTTTATTGTTTCAAAACAATAATATAAGTATGCCAAAATTTAAATTCGTGATTTTAAAAAACGATTGTGAACACTTGACATTTTACTTGATTTTGTACATGATAATCAACTCGATTTCGGAGTTTGTGAACATACTATTAATTGAAAATTTAATGCAATTCTCCCATGTCTGATACATATATCCACAAAATTATAAGGGCCATCGAACAGCTCCGTCTAAGGCCTTAAAATACAGTTCTTTTGTAAAATGTAATTATATTTGTAACATTATATTAAAAAAATTAAATTTAATAAAGAAAAAAATAAAAAATATTTAATAATAATAATATAATAAAAAAAATCAGCTGTCCCAAGCACAGGACCGACCGCTATTACACGAAAAGCATAATGCCAAAATTTATAGATTTTTTACACAATATTTTATATCAAAGCAAAAAAACTTCTAATAATTTAACAACATTTTTTTTTATTCAACAACAATAAAATGAAGGAATTAATCGTAAAAATATGTACATACATAAATCCATACATATGCACAAAATTTTTCTTTTTGTTGAAAAATATTAGAATAGAAGAAAATAATAAAATCTGTAAACAAATACAAAATAAACATAACATTAATACTGAATCTGCTTACAAAAATTTTACAGTTTGAATTTTGCGACATAAACAAACGAATAATACGAAGATACATCAATTTTTAGAGATATAAAAACACAAAACAAGTAAAAATAACAGTAAGTCGATGCAACCGACTTATTTATACCCTACACCTAAAACATTCAAATTAAATTAAAAATCCATAAGTTATTTTAGTTAGGTATTTAATACAAGCTAAAAAAAATAAATGCTGTTACAACCTTTGTACAAAATTTCAGGTTTCTATCTTTATTAAATTCGAAAATATGATTGTTAGGTCTTGGGAAGTGTGTGAAGGCACGCGGACCACCACCTCAATTCATCTCAAATTTCAAAGACATCAACAGGGTAGAACATTCTTATATCAAATTTCAAGTTTATATATTTATTAATTTCGAAGATATGCTTGCTTGGTCTTAGGAGTTGTGTGGCAGATACCCATTCTAATTCATCTTAAATTTTGGACAAATCAGGGATTCAGGAAACAACGCCCTTGTACCAAATTTGAAATTCCTATCTTTATTAATTTCGAAGATATGCATGTTCGGTTTTGGGAGTTGTATGGGAGGTACCCGAACAACCACCCCACTTCATCTCAAATTTTGGGGATATCAGGGATTCAGAAAAACCCTACGAGGGTGGGGTTTTTAATTCTACGAGGGTGAAACAAAATTTTAAGTTTCTATCTTTATTAATTTTGAAAATATGCGTATTAGGTTTTGAAAGTTGTATGGGAGGTACTCGAACGCATGGTCCGATTTCGCCCATTTACAATCCCCGCCTTACCTTAGTCATTGTTAACCTACAGTATAAATTTCATCAAGATAGCATCATTATTTTTTGAGTTATCGTGCGTACGGACGGGCGGACGGACATCGCTAAATCGACTCCGGCGGTGATCCAGATTCAGAATATATATATATGTCTATACCTAACTCGCTTCGGTTACAAACACCATAGCAAAGTTAATATACCCTATACTTAATGTGTAGGGTATAAAAACTGTTCATATAAATGCATATGGCCAGTATTCTCATATACTTCGCAGAGAAAGGTCACTGTTTTTTTTCATACCAAGAGTAAAATATTGAAAAGTAAAAGTGATATCTGCATATAATTAAAATAGTTATATATGTATATGTAAAATAAATATAATATATATAATAATAAAAATATTTATACAATAATCAAATAATAAATTTATTGTTAAAAATTAGTTTGGACCTCAGGATCACAATTTACTATTATAGTAAAATGTGAAAATGACTAAACCAACAAATCAAAATTGTCTACAGACAATAGAGTGGGAATTAGAAAATGATAATATACTAAAAAAAAAAATTAGCCGACAATTTTATTAGAAGCTCTGATGAAGAAGAGATAAAAAAAAAAAAATTGAAACAAAAAACCAAAATTCAATTAGAAAACAATATGAATGTCGAAAACAGTAAATGAGTATGAGAAAAGTAAAAACAGATTAAATAAAAAGAACGTACAAAATGAAAATACTAATAATAATAATGAAACTAATAATAATAACAATAATAGTAATAATAATAATAAAATTAATACAAATAATAATAATAATAATAAAAATAATAATAATAATAATAACAATAATAATAAAAATAATAATATTTTATTATTATAATAATATTTTATTATTATTATTATTATTATAATATTATATTATTATTTATTATTATTAAAATATTATAATAATAATAATAATAATAATTATAATAATAAAATATTATTATATTAATAATTTTATTATTATTATTATTATTGTTATTATTATTATTATTATTTTTATTATTATTATTATTATTATTATTATTATTATTTTTATTATTATTATTATTATTTTTATTATTATTGTTATTATTATTATTATTATTTTTATTATTATTATTATTATTTGTATTAATTTTATTATTATTATTACTATTATTGTTATTATTATTAGTTTCATTATTATTATTAGTATTTTCATTTTGTACGTTCTTTTTATTTAATCTGTTTTTACTTTTCTCATACTCATTTACTGTTTTCGACATTCATATTGTTTTCTAATTGAATTTTGGTTTTTTGTTTCAATTTTTTTTTTTTTATCTCTTCTTCATCAGAGCTTCTAATAAAATTGTCGGCTAATTTTTTTTTTTAGTATATTATCATTTTCTAATTCCCACTCTATTGTCTGTAGACAATTTTGATTTGTTGGTTTAGTCATTTTCACATTTTACTATAATAGTAAATTGTGATCCTGAGGTCCAAACTAATTTTTAACAATAAATTTATTATTTGATTATTGTATAAATATTTTTATTATTATATATATTATATTTATTTTACATATACATATATAACTATTTTAATTATATGCAGATATCACTTTTACTTTTCAATATTTTACTCTTGGTATGAAAAAAAACAGTGACCTTTCTCTGCGAAGTATATGAGAATACTGGCCATATGCATTTATATGAACAGTTTTTATACCCTACACATTAAGTATAGGGTATATTAACTTTGCTATGGTGTTTGTAACCGAAGCGAGTTAGGTATAGACATATATATATATTCTGAATCTAGATCACCGCCGGAGTCGATTTAGCGATGTCCGTCCGCCCGTCCGTACGCACGATAACTCAAAAAATAATGATGCTATCTTGATGAAATTTATACTGTAGGTTAACAATGACTAAGGTAACGCGGGGATTGTAAATGGGCGAAATCGGACCATGCGTTCGAGTACCTCCCATACAACTTTCAAAACCTAATACGCATATTTTCAAAATTAATAAAGATAGAAACTTAAAATTTTGTTTCACCCTCGTAGAATTAAAAACCCCACCCTCGTAGGGTTTTTCTGAATCCCTGATATCCCCAAAATTTGAGATGAAGTGGGGTGGTTGTTCGGGTACCTCCCATACAACTCCCAAAACCGAACATGCATATCTTCGAAATTAATAAAGATAGGAATTTTATTATTAATTAAAGATATTAAAGATTTTATTATAGATAAAGATAGGAAAGATACAAATTTGGTACAAGGGCGTTGTTTCCTGAATCCCTGATTTGTCCAAAATTTAAGATGAATTAGAATGGGTATCTGCCACACAACTCCTAAGACCAAGCAAGCATATCTTCGAAATTAATAAATATATAAACTTGAAATTTGATATAAGAATGTTCTACCCTGTTGATGGCTTTGAAATTTGAGATGAATTGAGGTGGTGGTCCGCGTGCCTTCACACACTTCCCAAGACATAACAATCATATTTTCGAATTTAATAAAGATAGAAACCTGAAATTTTGTACAAAGGTTGTAACAGCATTTATTTTTTTTAGCTTGTATTAAATACCTAACTAAAATAACTTATGGATTTTTAATTTAATTTGAATGTTTTAGGTGTAGGGTATAAATAAGTCGGTTGCATCGACTTACTGTTATTTTTACTTGTTTTGTGTTTTTATATCTCTAAAAATTGATGTATCTTCGTATTATTCGTTTGTTTATGTCGCAAAATTCAAACTGTAAAATTTTTGTAAGCAGATTCAGTATTAATGTTATGTTTATTTTGTATTTGTTTACAGATTTTATTATTTTCTTCTATTCTAATATTTTTCAACAAAAAGAAAAATTTTGTGCATATGTATGGATTTATGTATGTACATATTTTTACGATTAATTCCTTCATTTTATTGTTGTTGAATAAAAAAAAATGTTGTTAAATTATTAGAAGTTTTTTTGCTTTGATATAAAATATTGTGTAAAAAATCTATAAATTTTGGCATTATGCTTTTCGTGCAATAGCGTTCGGTCCTGTGCTTGGGACAGCTGATTTTTTTTATTATATTATTATTATTAAATATTTTTTATTTTTTTCTTTATTAAATTTAATTTTTTTAATATAATGTTACAAATATAATTACATTTTACAAAAGAACTGTATTTTAAGGCCTTAGACGGAGCTGTTCGATGGCCCTTATAATTTTGTGGATATATGTATCAGACATGGGAGAATTGCATTAAATTTTCAATTAATAGTATGTTCACAAACTCCGAAATCGAGTTGATTATCATGTACAAAATCAAGTAAAATGTCAAGTGTTCACAATCGTTTTTTAAAATCACGAATTTAAATTTTGGCATACTTATATTATTGTTTTGAAACAATAAAAAATATACCAAAAATAAATAAATAAATTTATTTTTTTTCACAATTTTTTAATGATAATGAAAAATAATTTTCATTATCGACGATAGGAATGTCGACTTTGCTGCAAATGCGATTTGTGAAACAATTTTACTTGGAATGAAGTTATTTATTCCTCACTCCATGAGAACTATTAAACAGAAATCCAAATCTTGGTTCAATCGCATTTGCAGTGAAGCCATTCTTAAAAAGGAGGAGGCTTTTAAACTGTATCAAAGCAATAGGGCGGAGGCTCTCAGGGCAAACTATATAGTGGTTCGAAGCAGGTGCAAGAGAGTTATCAACAGGCAAAAATTCTTATTCAACCTAAAGTTGAAACGCAAACTTATCCACATGCCTAAGAATAGCAAATCCTTTTGGTCATTTGCAAAAAGTTTAAAAGAGGACGCTAGCGGGTCTTCTTTTCCTCCGCTTGTTGATATTAATAACATGATTGTGTCAGATTCCAAAGAGAAGGCGAACTGGTTTGGCAAGCAGTTCTCTTTCAACTCGACACTGCCTCAGTCAACTTTAAAGCCACCAACTGTTTCTGAAGTTGACTACTCCTTCGGTAAAATATACTTTAGGACAAGAGCAGTGATGAAAATCTTGAAAAATCTTGATGCAAAAAAATCAGCCGGTCCAGATGGTATCACTACCATGGTTCTTAAAAATACCTATTCAAGTATTTCAAAACCTCTACGCAACCTTTTCTATCTTTCCTTTACTTCGGGTATTCACCCTACCCAATGGAAGGTTGCGCATGTTTTCCCAATTCCAAAAAAAGGTGATAAAAGCGATCCCTCTAACTACCGTCCTATTGCTATAACCTCGGTTCTTTCCAAAGTAATGGAAAAAATAATAAACCAGAAGCTTTTGAAATATCTGGATCGTAGAGGTTTGCTTCATGATCGACAATACGGGTTCAGAGCCCGTCGTTCAACCGGTGATCTCAGACTTACCTTTGCGAAAAGTTGAATATCAGCCTACACCATTCTGGCGAATGTGATGTAGTGGCTCTGGATATTTCTAAAGCGTTCGACCGAGTCTGGCATGATGCTTTATTAGCAAAATGCAAAGCGTTAGGACTAGGTAATGTCTTTCTAAAATGGATTAGAGATTTCCTTTCGAATCGCATGATTCGGGTACTTGTCGATGGTTATTCATCTGACAATTTTATAATTAATGCTGGTGTCCTTCAGGGATCGGTTTTGTCCCCCACTCTCTTCTTAATATTTATCAATGACCTACTTTCAATTACCTCCAATCCAATCCATAGTTTCGCAGATGACAGCACCCTTGTAGCTTCCTATGAATTTCATAGCCGCTGTGGTATTAATCACCAAACTAATAGAACAGCAAGAAACTTCACTATCAGTGAGCTAAATAATGATTTAGCGAAAATCCAAAAATGGGGTGAAAGCAACAGAGTTGATTTCAACACCAAAAAAATGCAATGCTGTTTAATCTCGCGTAAAGTAGCTACTACTACACCCAACCTGACTTTTCAGGGTGAGGCTTTGCAACACTCAACAGATTTAAACATTCTGGGCATCGAGTTAAATCAGAAATTGACCTGGTCAATTCATATTTTTGGTGTAGCTAAAGATGCTGCTAAATGTCTAGGTTTCTTGTACCGCTGTAAAGCTTACTTCTCTCCTTCCGATCTTCTCAACATCTATAAAATGTACATTAGGCCCAAAATGGAGTATAACGCACATATTTGGGCTAGATCGCCCCAAACAGCGCTGGGTTTTCTCGACAAAGTGCAAAACAGAGGTATTCGCATTATTGGCGACCCCACTGTTACCTCAACGCTCACTCCACTTTGCCATCGCCGTACTGTTGGGTCATTGACCCTCTTTTATAGATACCTTGTAGGGGTGAACACCTGCTTTAAAGAAATAAAACAATTGATGCATCTACTCAAAGTTTTCCATCGTGAAACGAGGAGTGCAACAGATGCCAACCCATACACTGTCGAACTGTCAAGATGGCGCAATACAGCATTCGGGAATTCGTTTGTCATGCGCACGTCGCGTTTATGGAACCTTATGCCACATGTATTCCCAAAAGTTGGTAATTCATTTGTGTACGATATATCGAAATTCAAGAAGAACACTAACATCTTTCTTCAAAATAACTATCCAAATTTTTCCCTTCATCCTCCATAATCCCAATTTTCCTATATTCAAACACCCAATTATTCCTTCCCCCATCCTTTTCCCCAAAACCAAGCTGTACATTATATTATTATGTATTAAAGGACCAATCCTACAGTTTGGTTTTAAAGGGGGTGGTTTTGGTTGGTTAAAGTCCAACACTACTCAGAGGAACCTCGTGCAGTTCCTTTGGGTGACTTTTGCTGTTTTCCACCGTCTCTCGTAAAAAAAAAAAAAAAAAATCATTAAATATTTTAAAGCAAAATACTTTTAATGTCATGAACATTAACAAAAAAAAAGTTCATAGCATATTATAATACTAGCAGGAAAGCGCGGCGTTGCTCGGAGTATTTTGTTGGCTTTATGAAATAAAAATTATAAACTTTTAGTTTTGCGTTAGTAGGTAATGGGGCATCTTGGCGTGGGAATTTTGTGCGAGAAAGAGGAAAGAATCTCTATAGCATGAGGATAGCATGACAAAGGTGTTTGAACTTTTAAGTTGTTGTCGCGTGTGCATATAGAAAAGTTGTTGTTTTTTTTTTTTTTTGCATTATTAAAATGTTAGTTTGAAAGCCTTTTTAATACAAAAATGCAGTTGTTATTTATGAGATAAATAACACGCAGGTAGTGACCTTGATATTGTTTCTTAGTTTAAAGTAATTTAAAGTAAAGGTTGTATGTATAAAATGGTGAAAAAAAAAGAAAAAAAAGTTGTATTAGATTAATTAAAAAGTTGTATTACAAAGATAAAAAAATTGATTTATAAGTACATGTTATTGTAGAACGAAAATTTAAGAACAGGTGTAGAAAAATGAGGTGTAGTTTTTAGTTTTCCTTTTTTTTAAATTATTAATTTAATGTATAAAATCGTAAAAAAAAAGAAAAGAAAAAAAGTTGAATTTATTGATTTGTAAGTACTGTTATTGTAGAACGAAAATTTAAGAACAGGTATAGAAAATTGAGGTGCAGTTTTTAGTTTTTTTTTTTTTTTTGCATTATTAAAATGCTAGTTTGATAGCTTTTTTAACACCAAAATACAGTACATAGTTATTTATAAGATAAATAAAATGCAGGTATTGACCTTGATATTGTATCTTAGTTTATGTATTATGCAAATTTGAGATATGTTATTGAAAACTATAAATGTGCAAAAAAAATTGTAAAAATAAAAAAGCAAATTAGTTTCATATAATATCGTTTTTATTTACCCAAGAATTGTGATCTTTATCAAAACCTCACCATTTAACAAAAACTTGATTTCCTTTTCTTTTCAATATTTTTTCAACAAGAAAAATGTTAGAATTTTTGACTCGAGTAAGTTCAGTCTCCTAAAAAGAACCTGAAATCGCTGTTTTAGTATAATCAAGTAAGTTGTAAGTAATTGGGTATGTGCGTTTTACTTCTTTAATTGTAAATATTTCTGTTGACCAATTTGGTTGATAACCTTTTGCAAAGTTTCCTTTGTATTTACTTATATGTACATAATCTCCAACTTTGTATTTTGCTTTCTGATAAAATTTCGATTGCATGTAAATGTTCTTCAAAATATATTTCTCGTTTGCTTTTGTAACTTTTTTAGCTTGAGTTGTATTTCTCAATAAGAAATATAGAATATCCACTTAAAATAGATATCCACTTATAATAGATATCCACTTATAATTACCGCAAAATAGATATCCACTTATAATTACCCTGAAAACTAAACTGCTTCAACATTGAATTTTTTAAAGTACGGTTAAAACGTTCTACTATGGATGCTTTCATTTAAGAACATGTATTATAATGACTAATTTTTTTTATTTCCATAAGTTTTCTAAATTCTTTGTTAAAAAACTCTTTACCATGATCAAATTGAATATTTTTTGGGAGTGTTTTGGGCACGTTTGAAAATGTTTTGCATGCCAAGTAAAATGTTATTAGTATTTTTAGTTTTAATTGGCTCAGCATAAGCATATTTTGAAAAGATATCTATTACAGTTAATAAATATTTATTTCCTTTGTTATACTTTGCATATAGAATTATTTCTACTAAATCGATTTGCCATGTATCGTTTAAACCTTTTTGAATAAATTTTCTTCGCCGAAAGCTTCGTCTGGCTGGTCTATATATTTCCGATACTATTTGTGCCCTTGACATTATGCCTGTACCATTTAATCAGATTTTCCAATTCTATTTTATAATTTTCTATAGAGCAACAGTTACATGTATCCGGTCCAGATGACGAGTTGTCGTAAGCCCAAGTACAAAGAGCAAAATGAGTTCCGTATATTGACATAAATTTTTCTGTTGTTAAAAATTTTTTAATGTATTTATACATGTCAAAAATACGTTGCTTATGCTTATTTAATAAGACAGAGGAATATGATTTTAAAAACTCTTTCACTTCTTTCACCTCCATCTTTTAAAATGAGAATAAGTTATACACGTTTATGTTTTTATATATTAAAAGAACAAATTAAACAAATTAAAGAACAAATCTAATTACCTTTCAATGACTTCTAAAACACGAGCCGATAATGATATATTTTAATCATCCATTTACAATGATGGTTACGGGACCATCTGGATGTGGAAAAACAACATTTGTATGTAACTTAATTAAAAATATTAACAGATTGATACATCCAAAAATTGGAAAAATAAAATGGTGTAATCCAGAAATGTCTGCTATTCCAACAAGGATAAATTTCCTTGATATAAATTTTTATAACAGAATTCCAGAAGAGCTTGGAGAAAATAAACGTATTTTAATTGTTTTAGATGATTTAATGTTAGATTCTGCAAATAAACAGGTATGCGAACTTTTTAGTAAAGGTTCGCACCATCGTAATTTATCTATTATATTATTAACCATAGTTATTGCCGTAATTTAATTTATTAATTTCTGGTAGTAAGTTTTGCTTTTGGTGAGTTTGTGGTTGTACCTGCGTTCAATAAGGCCACTTAAAAGTGTATATTAAAAACTGTTGAACGTTGTTATAAACCGTTTGCTCGCTCAAAGCAAAATATTAAAATATTAAAATTAAAATATTAAAATTATTAGTACGATATCAAGGTATTGATATTGTTAATAATTTATTTTAAAGTGTTGTCAAGCTCGGGTTATTTAAATCGTACACTTTTACTTTTGATTTCGATTTTAATTTTGATTAAATTTTAATTTTTGTTCATTTCAATTTTTACTGTAATCTTAAATTACATACTTTAATTTATTTTAATTCAGATTTTGATTTTGGTTAATCTTGGTTTTAATTACAATTTGATTCTATTTTAACTCCGATTTTGATTATAATTTTAAATTAAATTTAAATTTGAACGTTATTCTGGTTTTTTTTATTGCTTTTTTGTTTTGCATTAATTGTTTTCAAACAAAATTACCAATTTTAATACTAATTTCTGTAATATACGGGGGTTACAAACGAATTTTCATGCCGTCGAGTGCCATCTTAGTTCAATTAAACCAGCAATTTTAGCCCTATGTGAAACACAAGTCAGTAATCACAATGGTAACTTTAATGTTACCGGCTACTCACTTATTTCACACTTCGTACCCAAAAGAGGTATCGCTGTCTATATAAAAAATGACATTGCTTTCAACACACTTCCAAAATATAAATCTTCTAGCCCAACCTTCCACTACATTTGGGTAAAAATTCTCGTTGGAAAGCATGTCATACATTTCTCTTTTTTATACAGATCACCCAACTTAAATGAACAAGAAACTGCTATGGAAATTGAAAATCTATCGAACCAGATCAATGAAATTTTGGCCGCATCTCCAGAACCTGAAATTGTTCTGGCGGGAGATTTCAACATTCATAACAGGGACTGGCTTCATTTTTCGAGCAACATCTCCCCGATTCAAAACTCAATTAGGAAACAAGTTGAACTATTCTCCACACTGTTCCACCTTTCTCAACTTGTTAAAAATCCCACTAGGCTCCCGGACCGTGCTGATCAAGAAGGTTACCTCTTGGATCTGTTTCTCACCTCACACTCTGAAAAATATGTGGTTTCAGTTGGTTGCCCCCTGGGTAATTCCGATCATTGTTTGGTTAACACAAGTTTCCGGGTAAGCCCAATCCCCAATCAGAGGTCCCCTCCCAAAAAATTAGTTTGGCGCTACAGCCATGCTGACTGGGAGGGTCTTAACAACTTTTCTAGAATATTTGAATGGTCATTTTGCTTCTGTAATAAGAATGTTAACTTTGCTGCAAATGCGATTAGTGAAACTATTTTACTTGGAATGAGGTTATTCGTTCCTCATTCCATGAAATCTGTTAAGAGGAGGCCCAAATCTTGGTTTAATCGCATTTGCAAAGAAGCCATTTTTAGAAAAGAGGAGGCTTTTAAACTGTATCAAAACAATAGATCGGAGGCTCACAGGGCCAACTATATAGTGGTGAGAAACAGATGCAAGAGAGTTATCAACAAGTAAAACTTCTGCTGTAACTTCGGTCCTCTCCAAAGTAATGGAGAAAATTGTGAACCAAAAACTTCTGAAATACCTGGATCACAAAGGTCTGCTTCATGATCGTCAATACGGGTTCAGAGCCCGTCGTTCAACCGGTGATCTCATGACTTACCTTTGTGAGAAGCTAAGCATCAGCCTTCATCATTCTGGCGAATCTGATGTTGTGGCTCTTGATATTTCTAAGGCTTTCGATCGAGTTTGGCACTATTGGCAAAATGCAAAGCAATAGGTCTAGGTAGGGTCTTTCTAAAATGGATTGGAGATTTCCTTTCGAATCGTACGATTCTTGTACTGGTCGATGGATATTCATCTGACAAATTTAAAATAAATGCTGGTGTCCCTCAAGGATCAGTTTTATCCCCCACTCTTTTCTTAATATTTATCAATGACTTGTTTTCTTTAACCTCCAATCTGATCCATAGTTTCGCAGACGATAGCACCCTTGTAGCTTCCTATGAATTTCATAGCCGCTGTAACACTAATCACCAGATTAATATAACAGCAAAAAATTTCACTATTAGTGAGCTAAATAACGATTTAGCCAAAATTCAAAAATGGGGTGAAGTCAACAGAGTTGATTTCAACAGAAGAAAAGCCAATGCTGTCTGATTTCGCGAAAAATTGCCACTACTATTCCCAACCTATTATTCCAGGGAGAGGTTTTGCAGCATTCAACAGATTTAAACATGTTGGGTATCGAGTTAAATCAAAAATTGACTTGGTGAAATCACATTTTTGGTATAGTTAAGGATGCAGCTAAATGTTTGGGTTTTTGTATCGCTGCAAAACTTACTTTTCTGCATCTGATCTTCTCAATATCTATAAAACGTACATTCAGCCGAAAATGGAGTATAATGCACACATTTGGGCTGCAGGCCCTCAAACAGCGCTGGGTTATCTAGATAATGTACAAAACAGAGCTATTCGTCTTATCAACGACCCCAGTGTAACTTCAATGCTCACTCCACTCAGTCATCGTCGCACAGTTGGGTCACTAACCTTGTTTTATAGATATCTCGTAGGGATTAACACCTGCTCGAATGAATTAAAACAGTTAATGCCTCCGCTCAAAGTTTTCCAGCGAGAAACAAGGCGGGAAGCAGAAGCTCATCCCTACCATGTAGAGATTTCAAGATGGCGAAATACAGCTTTTGGAAATTCGTTTGTCATGCGCACGTCCCGCCTGTGGAACCATATACCATCGCATGTGTTCCCTAAAGTTGGTAATTCTTATGTGTACGATTTACTTAAGTTTAAGAAGAACATCAACATCTTTCTTCAAAATGTCCCTCAAAATTTTCCTACCTATCCCCATAATCCAAATTTCCCAATTCCAATTTTTCCAATTATCTTTCCCACATCCCTATCCCCAAAACCAAACTGTACATTCGTATTAAAGGTTCCATCCTAAAGTTTGGTTTTAAAAGAAGGGTGGTTTTGGTTGGTTAAAATTCAACACTACCCTGAGGAAGCACGTGCAGTTCCTCTTGGTGACTTTCGAGTTTTCCACCAACCCTCGTAAAAAAAAAAAAAAAAATTAACGCAAAACGTTTTTCATCAGGGGAAATTCTCCCGAGATATTTCATTTAATTGTAAATATTTGATGCCTTTTAAATCCCTCGAGGCAAATCCCAAATTTTTCCTTTAGCTAGACAACTATATCCGGAAAATATAAAAGGTTTTCTAGGGGTATATAATGGATTCAACCTCAGTCCACATGGTTATATTGTGTTAGATTTAACACAAGACGTTAACCATTTGTTTCGTACTAGAACCAATATTTTTTCAAAAGAATATTGTATATGCTACTATGATACGGGTGATTTGAATAACAGCTGTCAAAAATATGAAACGATTGAAGAAAAACCAACATATATTACGTGTACTAGGAAATGGCAGCAAGAAGAAATTTCGTGAAAATATTCTTAAATATTGTGATGATGATATTATAAAAACTATTGCTGAAATTGCAACAAATATAATAAATGGAAATAATAAAATATCACCCGCACAAAAAGCAAAATTAAAAAAACATAAAAAACAATTAAGACTTCTAGCCTGCGCTAAGAAAAGTATAAAAGCTAAACGAAAAATATTAATTTAACGTGGAGGACTTTTACCTACATTAATTGGTACTATATTATCTGGTGTAATAGGAAAACTTCTCAGTAAGACATAATGCAGCTAATGATTGTTATGTCACCAGAAATATTTTCAAAATTTAGCAAATTATTTCAAGATGATAAAAACTTGGATGTATTGGATCAAAAAATTAAAAAAGCTATATATGATAAAAAATTAAAACCAGTGCAAAACCGGTACTTATATCGTCAAAATCTCCTCAAATATGGAATTAACAAAAGGCGCGCAAAAAGATTACCAGAAAAGGCTAATAATCTTACATTTGATACAGGCACTCAAACAAAATTCTTTTCTAAACGAAATGCATATACGGAAACTGAATTACCTAAATACAAATCAACATCAGCACAGACCGATTTTTTACCATTAGTTACTGATGATGTGTTTGAATATGATCCTAAAACAGAATATTCAAATATGGATATCGATTTAACACATTACGATTTGGATGATGAAAATTCATTTAAAAAATTAGCTCAAACTGAAATGTTGAAAGATGAAAAATTAGTAGAAAGACCATCTCTAAGCTCTGATTATCGAATGTTTGAAACACCAAGTGGTGACGTAATTACCGTTGCTGTACCATCTCCTGAAAAAAGGAAGACACTAAGAACGGCCGGTAGTTCAATTTCCTCAACTATACTTAGACAGTTTTCCGAAACAAAAAAATTAAAACTAAAGACGAAGAGCTATAAAAAGACAAAGAGCTATAAAAAGACGAGTAGTTTTTAAAAAGGCACATTTGAAGTCGAAAAAGCGAAGAAAAAAACAAAGTAAAATCTCCGATATATTCATTTAAAAATGAAATGTATGAAATCTGAACTTGATCTTTTTGCATCATTACCGGTACAAACAAGTATTTTGCGTTCAGAAGAGGTAGCATACAATCCTTTAGCTTCTTTAGAGGCATCGTCGTCAACTATTGAATTTGTTTCGCTTGGGATTGCAGATACATATCGAGATCTATGCAGTACCTATATAAAGTTTAAATTTAAAATATTAAAAAAAGATGGATCATTTTGGAGTGCAACCGATAAAATAGGAACCGGAACTGAAGCAAGGGCAGCTGCACAGCCCAGTGTTGTAAATAATTTATTACACTCTTTAATTAAACAATGTAATGTAACTCTAAACGGAAAAAACATCACTCTTTCAGATTCCTTATACCATTATAAAGCATACTTAACTACTTTACTAAATTATGGTACAGATTCCAGTCAAACACATCTGGAAGCATCTGGTTGGGAATTGGATGAGCCAAATGTCAATGATTTCAACAATTCTGGTTCTAAATCAAGACAAAAATCATACAATAATTCTGCAATAGTAGAATTAACGGGAAAATTACATGTAGATTTCTTCAATACTTCGGATGTCAATAAAAAATCTTTAACCGAAATAAAATTCAAGGTAATTTGAACATAATATATTATGTATGTTAAATTATTTAACTTAATAAATATTCTGTAAATATGTTATTGCAAATACAAATATAATCTTAATATTCTAATACACACCTGCAAAAATTTTAGAAAGTTGTTTTTAATGCAACATGAATTTAGTATAAATTAATCTACATTATCTAATAATAATTTTATTGATTTATTTAAAAATGTGAAGTTTTCCAATTAGAGACAAAGTTGGATTTAGTCCAACCAATAAATTTAAAAAAGTTACCGTGCAACCAAGTGAAAAAGACAAGTGCGCCAGAGCTCTGACGGCAACCGTCAGAACACACAAGTGACGGAAAGCCCAGACCCCAGCAGCCAGAGTCACAAGAAGAGGCGGCGGAAAAGCTTCTCTGTCTTGAGAGAATGCCCATGCCCCATTACCAGAGTCAACAGAAGTGGCGGTGGAAAAGTATTCCTGCTTTGAGAGAATGCCTACGTCTCCTTTGTCGGAGCCGACAGAACTTAGTGTAAAAATAAAACTTTATATTTCATTTATTTTTCATTTTTTAATTTTAAAAAGACCAAAGAGCGAACCTGAAATGTAAAAAGAATTAAACCTGTAAAAAGAATTAAACCTGAAATTTTTAAACATAAATAAAAAAAGAATATTTGAATTTTTATGTTTTGTTTATTTTTAATTTTTTAATTTTGGTATAAGACCAAAGAGTGCACCTGTAAAAAAAAGAAACCTGAAATTTTTAAAAAATAAAATAAAAGAAAAACAATTCAGTTTTTGTAATTCTATATTTATTTTTATGCTTTTCTAAATTTCCGGAATTAGATCAAAGAGTGCCATTTGTCGGTATCTCTCCATGTAAATTTAAATTTAAATTTTTTGGAATTGAGCTCTTGCAGCTCCGCCTCCATTGTTACCTTTTTCGAAAAACGTTCAGGCAAAAAGAACGTTATACATTTTTTAGTTGACGGGTCCTGCACCTTTGCCAAAAGAACTCTTTGGCTCCTTTTGGTTTTTAAAAACCACCAATTTAACAAATAGTAATGCTCTCCCACGGTAAGTGCGTCGATTACCTGGTACACCTCTTGTTCCTTTTTTCCTCCGGCAATTAAATAGTTTAAAAACCACTAAAAAAAATCATATAAAATTTATATTTTTATTAAAAATAATTTATATATTAAATTTTAATTAATAAGTTTTACTTACCATAGTTAATTTATTACCAATTATTAAAAGAAGTATGAAGAAATTATAAATTTATAATCTTTACATATGATTTGAGCAATGATATTTATATTTCCCACCTGAATTTTGTTTATTATTTAAAGATAAAATTACAATACTGAATTTTAAATTAAATTTTTTATTATTTGACAACATCAGAAATACAAGTAATTAAGTTTTTTTTTTATTACTTATGAAGAATTTGCAACTTTGTAAGAATATAAATAAATCTTTTAAAATAAAAATAAATTAATCGCAATTTGTGCACAAAACGATAAACGTACGATATGAACCCACCATCACTAAAATCAATAGCAATAGCAAAGTGGCTGTCTTGAGGACAATTTAAATTCAATTATTACGAATATTTGTGCATTCGTATGGATATTTAAAATATTAAATTTTATTGCCCTGACTTAAAAAGGGATGTCACTATTCATGAATTAAGAAAAAGTTGTAGACGGCTGGGAAAAAAGAAAGGTCCAGATGGAAAAAATCAATTTACTGTAACCTACATATATGACAAAATAATTGCAAAATGAAAAATAATACATTTTTGCTTCGATTTCTGTAAATACTAATTAAAGGATGCTAAATAAAAAATAAATAAATGAATAAAAAAATTTCGTTTTTCTTTTTACATAAAATATTTAATTACAGCTCTCTAACATATTTTACATTATTTAATAGCTTCTTACTCTTTTATAGTCAAAAGGTTGAGAAGAGAAATCATTGAAGAATTTACGTTTTTCTGATTGCGCCTGATATTTTTTGATTTCGGGGACCGTAACGACCTCATGTTTTTGTGTGCGTCGGATATAATAAGAGAATATGTTGATATTGGTGTCATTCGAGTTGAGCATCTTTAATTTAATTTAAATTAACCTTTTGAGAAGCTGAGTAGCTGAGATTAATTCCCTTGACTTTACAGATTATCTTTTCTTTTAGTACTAAATACTTTGTAAGCATAATTTTTTGGGCCACCACTTACAAATTCTGTAATGTAACTGTTGACCATAACATTCCAGCTCATCTGTCATATCACCAATAAACTCCCCTATTTCTGGTTTATATTGGCCTTCTTTACTTATATATATTACGGAATCTGTATCACAATATAGTACACGCTCACCAAGTTGTTGCAGATAATTATATAATTTAAAACGAGCCTGAGTAGTTGTGTAGGCGGCAATGCATACATTTACGATAGGTAAAATATCTGCTACTTCCTCTTTATACTTCAGATAATTACAATATTTGTTTCATTAACAGGTAAAATATAGCACACTTCTATATTTGGGTTTCTTTTCATAAAGTTCTGATGGATCATTTACTACCTTTGTTTTTTGTTGATTCTCTCTATGACCAAACTTTCCCCAAAAAGAGTTTAGCATTAATTTTGCAAATGATCTTAATCCAGAATTATGACAAATCTTAGAAAACTCCAGCTTGATGTTTTCATTTTTTAAAAAATCTTCAATGTATTTTTCTTTTTCTTCTTCGGTTGAAC
Source organism: Poecilobothrus nobilitatus (assembly GCA_947095535.1). NCBI lineage: Eukaryota > Metazoa > Arthropoda > Insecta > Diptera > Dolichopodidae > Poecilobothrus > Poecilobothrus nobilitatus. The sequence goes on from OX352772.1 coordinate 196,827,081, forward strand.
ATTTACTGGGCCAGTCTGAAGCTTCTTGTTTCATTTTTAAAAACTTATCCATCATGTTAGTGAATAATCCATCAATATTTGCTAATTCATCATATAAATATTTGAAATTTTATAACCCAATTTAACTGCTGTATTAACTTCATCTACAACCCATGTACTTAATTAGGCTCTTTCTTCATCTGAATGTGAGCAAAATTCATTTTGATTTTTCTGAAAGCTGCAGCATACATAACATAAGTTTACCATTTTGTTTAAGCGGAAGCACAGGATGTAATACATTATCCGGTGGTAATATTTTACATTTAATGAGCAGATCAGTATCTTCCAAATTTAACTTAGAACACTCTGAATTTCCTACATAAATTGTAGGGTGTTCAACTAGAAATTTTTTCGTTTAAATTTTCCACGGATACAATGAACACACATCTATATAATTAATTTTTTCATCATCTTTGCATTTATAATAACTGCACATGTTATCTGTACGACCTCCGTAAAATACATCTCGGGGGTTTAATGGTGTACAATTTACTGAAGGATGATTGTTTAAGCATTCTCTTTCTAATTTGCTTAACTTTCTATTAAATTCACAATTCCACATTTCAATTACTTTATACCTTTACAAAAAAAACACAAAAAATAAGTTTATGTCAATTTATAAAAAGATATGTAAAAAGAATAAAATGTATACATACCTCAGTGTTCTTAGTCTTTCTGATTTAGAAACAGTTTTTTCATATCTATTATTTAATGTGTCATTCGGATCATTTAGCAGCGAAATGTCCCTATTATGCTGCAGACAAATTGGATAACCATGAAAGTAGCACCCACGAAACTCAAAAACTTGTCTAGTCTCCTCGCAATATCCATCTACTTTAACACCGCTTACCACAGCTTCTTGCTCTTTAGTTGCATAACGTATATTGATTCCCCTTTTTTCCTCTTTGTATATCAACCAGCATAAAGCTTCCTTTGAATGATTGTCAGCATATCTGTAACCATTCTTGGGAATTATTTCAATTGTTACTTATTAAATGGAATTATGTCCATTATGTCCAATTGGATTTTAAAAAATTTCGCCTATACGCAAGATTACAGGCTGATGCAATTGTTGTTGCTACAAAGAAAGGCTCACCATTGCATTCATCCAAAAGTAATTTTCTAAATTTTAAACAGGCTTCTGCCAGAATGTTTACATCGCTAGTGCAGTATTCAACTATATCGCGCTGCATATCAAACTGGTCATTTTTGTGTTCTTCATACCATTTAAGAAAAGTAGAACGTTCTTCTACCTTCATTGTATTTGATTTGCAATATTCAACCGGCGGGAGGGAGCCAATACAATTTTCATTTCCTGTTGTATTGAAATAATGCGGAAAACATCCCTTTTTTAATACTGATGATAAATCAAAGGCTTTTGGCAATTTTGATAACGCCATTGGAAAATAATTTAATGAATCTAAAAACTTAATATTTTCTAATATCATCAAAATTATTTTTGTACCCCGCATTATAAGTTCTGGCTTCAACGACGTATTTTCCAAAATATGGTTCAATATGAATTGACCGTTATGTGCTACTACGATTATATTTTTAAATATTTTTCTTTGTGTTAAAATATAAGCTAAGAAATCGCTTATTACATTTTTGTTTTTAATCGTAGTACGAAATTTACATTTTTGACAAAAGAAAAGATTTTCGTCATATAAACATTAATGGCATCGTTGTTGAAATATACTTAGGTTAGCTTCATGTTGTTTAATTTCTCCTATAGATTCTTCTTTTAACTTTTTTTCCTGTACAATTTGTTCTTGTCGACTTTCCAAATCGTAAAATATATATAATATATCTCCTGTTTTTGCTTGCTGTACATCTGGCTGTATATAACATAGATGCTCTTGGTCCACATGTGTTTTACAAATTTTACAAAAATATTCTCCACAAAAATGTCTTCTATTTCGTAAATGTGTTTTTAAACACTCGGTACATCTTATCACCGTATCGCAAACACTTTTTCTTGAAGATCCCGAAGCCTTGTGATTAGTGAAGCATTGTTGCCCTCTAAAATAACGATTACAACCCCACATAAAATATTTTTTTGATCTTTTGGACATGCCGGATATTGTTGACACAGTGGGCATGTACCAAAGCATCTGTGATTGTTTTTGCTGTTGTACGGTATGTGACATATTTCACAATTATATGAACAATAAAATGAAGCTATTAATGATGTCTCAACGTTGTAATGACCTTCATGATATAAGAGGTTTGGTATTTTGCCATCACCCCTTCCTTCAAATAAAGCATCTCTACCGTTAGTTCCATATTGGTAAACGACAATTTTGTAATCTTTTAAATATCGCTGAAACTGTTGAAGCTCTGGTATCCCACACCCGTTTTCTGGTATATCTACTCCAGCGTTGTTGATGAGATCTGTGGTAATTTTTGATTGTAATTTACCGATGTTGTTCTTGATCTTAGTATATTCTGAATCTTTTTCTATATGGGCTTTAGCAACTATAAGTGCCCGTGGAAGGCACAGGTTATCCTTGTTTTTAATTGTGATGATGTCTTTACGTTTTGCGCATTCCTCCATAAAGGAATTACAATTCCTACCACGTTTTCCACGACCTTGAGGTAACCGCACTGTAGTTATCCCCAGACAAAAAGTATCAGTACTCAATCCTCTAAATTATAACATACTATAGTTACTAAAAATATATATTTATGCTTAATACACTTACCTTCGGAATTACTTTGGAAAATTTTACTTATCATTTCCCAAATATCCTCAAATTTAACTTCAGCAGCGTCTCTGAAATTTATCCAACCAGGACCCCGCTCTTCAAAACTTTTTCCACAGAAAGTTATACCCACTTTATCTGTTGGTAAAATGTGTTTGGTGCCTTATGTTATTACTTTATTTATAGCGTCCTTTATTCAGGCCATTGGCTCTGCATTCTCTGGCACCTGTTTTAGTTGAAATTCCATTTTCCTTCCTCTAACATTAAAATCTTCGACGTCCGAGAAAGTCGAAGCGTCGGCTAAACTTTTATATTTTTGAACTAATATTTTCTTAGACATTGTAATACTTCTTTTTAGTTTGATGGTTAATCAACAAATTGTTATTGGAAATGAGTTTATTCTGAATATATATTCACAGGTAAAGCACAAAATTTCAGCTGGAATTCCAAAGTATACTTTGCAATAATGTAATTTAAAAAATAAATAATGAATTTTAAATGTTTAATGTTTAATTAATTTATAATTAATTTTAAATAAAAACATTCCATTTTATTTTTAAAAGTCACGATTCCTAATAATTGTAATTTCATGCACATTCCACTTTTTAAAAATTCGATTTTTATACTATTTAATTTCAAGACTAATTCCAATACAAAGTAGCATTAGAATTTAGGCTGTGGCAAATGATTTATTAATTTTAAATGTCAACACATTCCATTTTATTTTTAAAATAACGATTTCAATACAAAGTAGTTAACATAATATATTCAATACTTTAATTTTATAATGTTCTAACTTGTATGTACAATAACGAAAAATTTAATTTTCATTATACAAAGTAACTAGCAGAAAATTTACCAATAACTGAATTTTTTCCAATTACAAAATACAAAGTAATTAATATAATAAATCATTTCATATCAAACACCTGCATTTTTTGTTTGAAAAAAAAATTAATCACTAAATAGAACTTTTTTTTCTCACGATTTATACATATATATTAATGCCAATACCTGCATGTTATTTATCTCATAAATAACAAATGCATTTTTTGTATTAAACGAGTAAGAGTGCAGTAGAGTAGACTGTGTCAACTCTGGGATACCCGTATGAACGTAATATATCCTCTTTCTATAAAACTTGGTCATCTTTTAAAAACATTCAGATGTTTTAGCACCGAACTACAGAAATATATTTATGTAAATTGTGGAGTTGTATGACAGCTACCCGAATCTATTGCTCCTAGCTTCATTAAGTTCCAACAAATGCAAGAAGCCCGAATCGGCTGCTTTAGACCAATCAAGTTTTACAAAAGTTTTTGGCATGCAACTCGACACTTTTTCACTAAATTTCAGATAGCTAGCTTCAATATACACTGAGTTATTTTCATTTAAAAAAAGAAGTTGTATGACAACTACCCGAACCTGTCATATCATTACAAGCATATTCTACAGAAATTATTGCCATAAAACTGGATCATCATTTGCAAAATTTCAGATACCTAGATTGAATAGATACTGGCTTATTTCCATTTAATGAAAGAAGTTGTATGGCAGCAACTCGAATCCGGCGGTCGAAAATGCTGCAGTTAAATAGCAAAACTAACAATTTTGCAAAAGTGACGTATACAAAATGTCAGCCTTCTAGCTTCTTTATTTTTTGAGTTATCGTGCGGACGGACACTGAGTTATTTTCATTTAAAAAGATAAGTTGTATGGCAGCTACCCAAACCCGTCGCACCACCACAACCAAATTTTACAGAAGTTGTTGCCATCAAACTTGATCATCATTCGCAAAATTTCAGATACCTAGATTGGATAAACACTGGGTTATTTCCATTTAAAGAAAGAAGTTGTATGGCAGCTACTCGAACCCGGCGGCCGAAAATGTTGGATTTAAATAGCAAAACTAACAATTTTGCAAAAGTGACGTTAAAAAAATTTCAGTCTCCTAGCTATTTTATTTTTTGAGTTATCGTACGGACGGGTGGACGGACGTACATGGCTTATTCGACTCAGAATTTGATTCTGAGCCGATCCATTCCTTTGACACTATATCTAGCTCGATTCCTTTAAGGTGTCACAAATGTAATGGCAAATTTATTATTCCCTTGAACATAGTTCATACGGGTATAAAAAGCTTTCAATCTAACATTTTTAATAATGCAAAAACCCACACCTCATTTTTCTACACCTGCTCTTAAATTTTCGTTCCACAATAACAAGTACGTATTAATCAATAAAATAATACAACTTTTTATACCCGTACGATAGGATCGGGTATAATAAAATTACTCCTCCGTTTAACACCTCGAAATAAGCGAGCTAGATATACCTTCAAAGGTATGGATCGGATCAGAAAAAAATTCTAAGACGTTTGAGCCATGTCCGCCCGTCCGTCCGTCCGTCAGCACGCTAACTCAAAAATTAAGATAGCTAGAATCTTGAAATTTACACAAAATATTCTGGGAGTAATTTGTAGGTTCCCTATTTTTTTTGGTTGAGTTTGGACCAAAACTTAGGGTAGCTCTCGAACACCTAACTTTTAGATCCCCACATTTTTTTTGAAATAGAGCTATGAAATTAACTGCTGATAGATCTCACAAAAATATTAATTTTATTTTTAATAACTTTTTTTTGTAGCCCCACCCGTTATGGAACTACAGCTCTCCAAAGGTTCAAAAAAGCTCTATATTTAAATTGTTATAGCACAAGTTGTATAACGTATATCTTCATTTTGAAAACGCCAAACGATTACTACTTTTATTAGCTTTAAAAGTATATATACAATAAATATATATTTGTGGCATACAGTGTCTTAATTTACCGTTATTCGAAACTAAAATTTTGCAAAATCCTTTAACCCTTCTATCTTCTAAACGATTTAAGTTGGAAATAAAGTATTTTGACAGAAGTTAGATCTTTATATACTAAATATTATATACTTTAGATACTAAATAAGTATGAGTCATTTCAGAATTTTTTTTTGTATCACCCCCCGTTTAGGAGCTGTAAGGGGTCAGAAACTGAAAATTTCCTATTTTTAAACACCTGTAACTTGAACACCTGTTGAAATTTTTTTAAAGTAATACACAAAAATTGAAGCTTCAACATTATACTCTTATTTCTGTTAACAACTTTTTTTAATAATATAGGGTTACTTTATATTTGACGAAAGTGTTACTTGATTTTTTCAAATTTTCTAACAAATTTCTTCAACAAATTTTTTGCATTTTGTTTTATTCGATAATTTGAAATTGTTGAGGATATAATGCGTAGTACAAAAAAATGTAAATAAATAAACAACGGTTGCTTGAAGAATTTTTATTTATATGATATTGATACATATACATACTTATATAATTTCATGTTTATTTACATATCGTATATGTCACTAGTGAATGAATGATAAGAGTATAGATGTATATTATATAGCGCCGTATTTACATACATATACATATGTAAAGGGTCTTCAAAATTGAGGTATCATTTTGATTTTGCCGCCATTTTTTTTCTACCTGTAATTTTTATACGAGGTTTCTTTAGATATATTCTAAATACATTCCGGTTAGTTAATATGGAACGTTACACGAAGGAACGTGTTTTTGTTATTACAGCATTTTTTGAAAATGGTAAAAGTTTTCAAGATGTAATTAGGAAATTTCGAACAAAATTTGGTGGAGAAAATGCTCCAACAAATCGTGCCATCTAGCTGATGGTTGATAAATTTCTAGAAACTGGATCTGTTCTTGATAACAGAGGCAACATTTATCAACGTAGTGGCCGTTCAACTGAGAATGTAGCAGCTGTGAGCAGAAGTGTTGAAGAAGATCCAAAAACTTCCATTCGTTATCGTTCGCAGCAATTAAACATCAAACCATCCACATTATTCAACATTTTGCATCGTGATCTCCATTTAAAGGCTTATAAGATCCAGCTGACGCAAGATTTAAAACCAACTGACCATGCATTACGTCGGCAATTCGTTTCTTGGGCAATCGAAAAACAAGAAGAAAATGAGAATTTTTTTAACAAAATAATCTTCACCGACGAAGCTCATTTCCAGCTCAATGGCTACGTCAATATACAGAATTACCGCATTTGGGGCGAAGAGGATCCAAGGGTTATCTTAGAGCAACCAGTACATCCACAGAAAGTTACGGTTTGGTGTGGTTTGTGGTCAGGAGGAATCATCGGACCATATTTTTTTGAAAACGCAAATGGAAATGCGATTACGGTCAATGTAAATCGCTACAGGGAGATGATCCGAAGCTTTTTGTGGCGGGAAATTGATGATTTGGACGTAGAGAATATGTGGTTTCAACAGGACGGTGCCACTTGCCACACAGCAAGAGAAACAATGGATCTTTTGAAGGAAAAGTTCGAAGATCGCATTATTTCTCGAAGAGGAGGAGTGATGTGGCCACCAAGATCGTGCGATTTAACACCGTTGGATTTTTTTTTGTGGGGTTTTGTGAAATCGAAAGTATACAGCAATAATCCCACAACAATTCAAGAGCTTAAAAACAACATTATCGAGCAGATTTCAACCATTGAGAACAGTTTATTGAACAACGTGATTCAGAATTTTAGTAAAAGATTGGAAGCCTGCCGAAGTAGTAGAGGGGGCCACTTGGCCGACATAATTTTTCATTATTAACCGGAACCTATTTGTAATAAATTAAAATAAAAATATATTTAATATTTCAAAAAAAAAAGTCTTTTTTTATTAAAATTAAAATGATACCTCAATTTTGAACACCCTTTACATACATATCAAGGTCAATACCTGCATTTTATTTATCCCATAAATAACAACTTCATTTTTGTGTTAAAAAAGCTTTCAAACTAACATTTTAATAATGCAAAAAAAAAAAACATTCAAAACAAAATGCAAAACAAAACATCAATCAATTTATTATGCAATTATTCACAATAAACAACTTTTCAATATGCACACACACCAACAACATTCCTTAAAAGTTCAAACACCTTTGTCGTGAGCTCATTTGCATAAAGCTTAATAATATTCCTATGAATTTTGTATTCGATTGTTGGATTTTTTAAAAAAACAACAATGATTTATTTATTTTATTTAATTATAGAACTTTATTTAATATTTTAATATTACAGTCAATCATCTGGAATGTTATTTAGAACTCCTTATTTTGGTACTTTCCAAGTATTTATACTAAATCTTTATCTATTAAAATATAATTACTAAATGATAAATATATACCTATTTCATCATTTAGTTTACAAAACTATTTATTACTTTATTTTCTAATTATTACAAAGATTCATGTTTGATCTTGTTTAATCTTTATTTATAAATTATTACTAAATGATAAATACTTATTTAATCATTTAGTTTACAAAATTTGTTTTATTACTTTTTCAAAGATTCATATTTGATCATGATAATATTGATCGTTTAATTACATTTATTTTATTTTAATAATAAAGATCCTTTCTTTGTTGTTATTTTATCCTTTGTTATTTACTTTGTTAGATATAGCTGTTAATACTTCAGCATATCTATTATCAAAACATGATTTGTCATGTTTTGAATTTAGAGGTATTTTATCTAATTTTTGTATGTGTATTTGTACGCGTATACATAACTCACTCGCCAACAACATTCCTTAAAAGTTCCAACACCTTTGCCATGCTATCTCTTTCTCGCACAAAATTCCCACGCCAAGATGCCCCATTACTTACTTGCGTTAATATAATTTAATAAATATATTTTATTTATTACTCTGAATTTACAGATGCTGGTAGTTAATGTTTTAATTTTTATTATATTTAATTACATTTAATTCAATTTTTTTAGCAAATTGAATAAACAGAGCGAAGAATTAGAGACAATTCGTTTACAAAAATCCTTAAAGGAATCAGTAATCCATTTAGTACACTATTAGGGCGAAGTGAGTTTTCACAATATATTATTCTCTAATACCGAAACATAGAATAGTTTAGAATTATAAAAGAATGTAATATAATGCATTTTTTTTCGTAAGTATGTCACATCATATTTTTATGAATTATCCCTTTAAGCACATTTCAAAATTTGCTATTAGGTTCACTCTGTCCGTCCGTCTGGTCTCCGCATAGGGCTCTTAAAAGAGTGATGTTGTAGAACAACTTTTTTATGTGCCCTCAAAAAAATTGGAAATCCTACAGCACCTACAGCTCTTAAAATTTTGAAAAAGCTTTTTTTTAAATGCGTACATTTCAGGTTCTGTTTAACATATTTTTAATAAAAAAAGGCAGGATTGTTATTTACCTTTATAAATCAATCAGAAGTTTTTTATGTTAACTTTTTCTAATAAGTAATTACGTTTTCAAACTGATACATGCTAAAATATGTTTAAAAACAGTATATGCATAAGAATATAAGGTGTCTGTTCTTTAAATATGTATGTACACATTTTTCATTAAATACTGTACAGAAATGTGAATATGTTTTCTAATTTAATTAATTGTGTTTATATTATTTTTAAACATACGTACACATATAGTATGTACATATTTCAATGATATTCTTTGAGAAATATATTATACACATACATGTTATATAGGTGCACCACGTAGTGTATTCCTGAATGATGACATAATGATTGCCGTATGAAGGAGATTATTTCTGTTCTTTAATAACGTCCGAAATTATAATGTTGTTAAAACTTAAACACAGTATTATATTCTCAAGATAGTTAATTAGGTTATTTTAATTACTATTATATATTAGAAATTTGCATTGAAAGTTTTTTATGGAATATCAAAAACAGTATAGACAAAAGTAAAAAGTTTTGGAAATATTCTTTTATTAATAATAACAATACAAAAAATTGGACAGAATATTTTTAATAGGTACTCGTGCCAAAAAGAACAATAACATCGGTTAACGAACGTTAACAAAAACTTCATGTAAAAATTCGCATACGTATTAGAAGACTATAAAAATTAAAAGCTTTCAAAGCTCAAAAAGTTCTCTTAATTTTTTCATACATTCTTCGCTTTATCTATTGATCGAGACTCACATCAATTATCAGGCCATGAAGTGCAGAGAGTAAAAGCTTAATAAGGGGCCAGCTTTTAACAAATTTACACGTAGTCTTATGGAAAAAAATAGGGGGTCGACTATAAATCTTGAAATAACACAAAAACCATTTACTTTAGTCAATTTAGTCCAAAGAAAAAATAAAGTCGCATCTTTTTTACATAATTCATTAAAGAAAGATATTTTAAAATATAATATTTTCATTCATAAATATGCATTTAAAAAATTGTCTTCCTTTAAATTTTTTATTTTAAAAGCTTCTTAAGATAAACTGCCTCAATATCGTAATAGTATACGTCGTGTCTACTTTCATACTTTAAAATTTTGTACACGCTTATATGGCTATAATCGAGACTCGCATCAATTATGAAGTTATTCATACGCGTATAATATTTATTATTTATTTTAATAATAAAAAAAAACACAACAATTTATTTTTATAAATATTTTAATTTTATTAAAATCGAAAACTTAACTATTTAAATATAATATTACGATTACTTAGTTTGACAATTTCTTTTTAGACTGTTCCAGTTCAGCAGTTATTCTTAGACTACTCTTTTTTAATTCGTTACCAATATTTATATTGGTTATTATCTTCAATATTTTAAGAATATTTAATTCTTCACATATACAAAGAAAGCAATTTCTTTGTCTTAAATACATAATATAAATCTTAATCTATTTTATCGTACAAAGAAAGTAATTTCTTTGTCTCAACATAATAATTATCTTATTTAAACATGACTTGATTTGTTTACTATTTATTGTTTACTTGATAGTAACTTTTTATTTAAGACATGTTTTAGTTTACCTGTTAATATTGATTATAGTTATTTACCTGATTCTAAATATTCTATTATGTCTTTAATTGCTTTTTCATTATGTGTTAAAGATGTAACTCGCGCGATACGTGAGAATCGATTGCAATTCTCTCACAACTACATTCATGTGTTTCCAGTTCTTGGCCTGTTTACTTAGGTCTTGCTATTGATCATGCACACGATAATACACACAATCTTAAAATTTTAAATACAATTATACGTTCAACTTGATTGTGTGTAGTATTCTATTTTCAGATACATAAAATAATATATAAATTGTATGTACGACGCGAGACTCACATCAATTATTAGGCCATGAAGTGCAGAGAGTTTTTCAATAAGGGGCCAGCTTTTAATAAATTTACACGCAGTCTTAAGGAAAAAAAGAGGGGGCCGACTATAAATCTAGAAATAACACAAAAACCATTTACTTTATTCAATTTGGAACAAAGAAAAAATTAAAGTCGCATCTTTTTTACATAATTCATTAAAGAAAGATATTTTAAAATATAATATTTTCATTCATAAATATGCATTTAAAAAATTGTCTTCCTTTAAATTTTTTATTTTAAAAGCTTCTTAAGATAAACTGCCTCAATATCGTAATAGTATACGTCGTGACTACTTTCATACTTTAAAATTTTGTACACGCTTATATGGCTATAATCGAGACTCGCATCAATTATGAAGTTATTCATACGCGTATAATATTTATTATTTATTTTAATAATAAAAAAAAAACACAACAATTTATTTTTATAAATATTTTAATTTTATTAAAATCGAAAACTTAACTATTTAAATATAAATTACAATTACTTAGTTTAACAATTTCTTTTTAGACTGTTCCAGTTCAGCAGTTATTCTTAGACTACTCTTTTTTAATTCGTTACCAATATTTATATTGGTTATTATCTTCAATATTTAAGAATATTTAATTCTTCACATATACAAAGAAAGCAATTTCTTTGTCTTAAATACATAATATAAATCTTAATCTATTTTATCGTACAAAGAAAGTAATTTCTTTGTCTCAACATAATAATTATCTTATTTAAACATGACTTGATTTGTTTACTATTTATTGTTTACTTGATAGTAACTTTTTATTTAAGACATGTTTTAGTTTGTCTGTTAATATTGATTATAGTTATTTACCTGATTCTAAATATTCTATTATGTCTTTAATTGCTTTTTCATTATGTGTTAAGGATGTAACTCGCGCGATACGTGAGAATCGATTGCAATTCTCTCACAACTACATTCATGTGTTTCCAGTTCTTGGCCTGTTTACTTAGGTCATGCTATTGATCATGAACAACGATAATACACACAATCTTAAAATTTTAAATACAATTATACGTTCAACTTGATTGTGTGTAGTATTCTATTTTCAGATACATAAAATAATATATAAATTGTATGTACGACGCGAGACTCACATCAATTATCAGGCCATGAAGTGCAGAGAGTAAAAGCTTAATGAGGGGCCAGCTTTTAACAAATTTACACGTAGTCTTATGGAAAAAAATAGGGGGCCGACTATAAATCTTGAAATAACAGAAAAACCATTTACTTTATTCAATTTGGTCCAAAGAAAAAATTAAAGTCGCATCTTTTTTACATAATTCATTAAAGAAAAATATTTTAAAATATAATATTTTCATTCATAAATGTGCATTTAAAAAATTGTCTTCCTTTAAATTTTTTATTTTAAAAGCTTCTTAAGATAAATAGCCTCAATATCGTAATAGTATACGTCGAGACTACTTTCATACTTTAAAATTTCGTACACTCTTATATGGCTATAATCGAGACTCACATCAATTATTAAATTATTCGTACGCGTAATACGTGAGAATCGATTGCAATTCTCTCACAACTACATTCATGTGTTTTCAGTTCTTGGCCTGTATACTTAGGGCTTGGTACGACGTATCACGTACATATGAGTAAGCAAATAACACACATATAAAGCACTTAAAAAAATATTCATTCATTCATTTTTTGGGAAATAAGTACATATTTTCAAATATTTCAGATATCATAAAATTTTATATTTGTTAGATAAAACCATTGGGTAAATGATTTAAACTTTGAAATGCTTTTAAAGCAGAAATTACATATTTATTAAATTTCATTTGGTTAAACACAAATTCACAAATTTCACAATTCACAAACGGGATCACAAATTTCAAATAATAAGAAATTATTATAAAAATGTTCTAATTTGTTCTTCAATTTTTCAATAAAAAATTTTTCTTCCTTTTCAAATTTAACTCGAACAAATTTAAAGTCTTTTGCAGTCCATACTCCAAATAAACAAAATTCCTTTTTTCTTATTATGTAATTGACCTTGAATTTGATAAAAGTAATCATGTGTTCTTTTAATTTCTATACAACCCTTTTCTTTGTTATATTTTAAATATTTAATTTTTTTTACATTGATGGCTTCTTCTATTGAACAATCTTTAGCAGAATATGGACACTTTACTACGCAAATTCCTTCGCTGTTATTTAAACGATTTTTAGTAGCACCAAGAAAATGTAATTCTTCATCAATAAATAGTCCACATTTTTTTATGGTTACGTTAGCTTGTTCTTCAAGCTTACTAATAGCGTCCTTTTCATGAATTTTACCATAAAATATTTGTTTACCTTGTGGGAATGAATAAAGTTTATTTTTAATTATATTGTGATAGTTAGCGCCACTTCTTACTTTTCAAATTTTTCCAAAATCAGAAGCAGTAACCATGTATTTTCTTATTTCCTGCCAATATGAAGATTCTGATTGTTCTTGCGTATTAATTTGTATTTGCATTCTATTGACGAAATTTTCTGTTAATTTTATTTTTATATGTTCCATTTTGATTTTTAAAATTTCAAGAGGCTTATCTGGTTTTTCACAAGTATCTGCCCCGTAATGTATGTCTGTTTCTTGTTTCTTCTGATCTGTATGACGGCATAATTTCTTTTTTTTCGTCGACTTCTTGTTCAAAAGTTGTTTTTCAGTGCGTGTAAGCAAAATCTTTGGAGTTTCTTGCACATTTTCAAGCATTTTAACATAAGTTGAAAATACTTTTCCTGCAGTATTAAATTTCACTACAGCAGCAGCACATCTATATGTATATAATTGTGACAACGTAAAGTTAATCCTTGTACCAGCAACATATTGACATATTACACTATTGAATTGTTCGCAAACATTTGAGTTTATATTAAGCAATAACCTTTTTGAATTTTCAACTAATCTATGAACGACAGAAGTAATTTCATCAAAGAGACCGATTTCAGGAACAAAATTTTGTTCATTTTCCGCTTACAATAATATACATCACAGTCGTTGTGATTACCAAAAATATGATACGGTATATTTAAAATATTTTTGGAAATATTTAATACTTTTTCTGCAAAAGTTAAATTTTTGGTTTTCCAATTATTAACTGCGCTCTTGATTCCAATAATCATACGATTTATATTTTGTGATAATTTTTTCCTATATTGAATTGGAAACCACGTATCTTTTCCTAATGATGTTAGTTTTTGTCTAAAATTTCTGTATAGATGATTTTGGATTCAATTTTTGAAATCTGAACGTTTTCATAAGGCTTCTCTTCTAAAAGCCTTTTGAATACGCTGCTATCACCATCTGCAATGAATTGGTTATAAATTATTCCATACTGAGGTAAACTGTCTTTGAATCCTTCAACGATTATATCAGATTCCATTTTTGTAGAGGACTCTGTAAAATTTTTATTACATTTATGTTTTTTTTGTTCATTTTTCTGTAGCTGACAAATATGGCAATATTTATTTTTTACGTCGTAATATAAAACTTTTCTAGTTTTTTCTCAAATAATACAGAATAATTGGTCCCATATTATCTACGTGACCAACAACCGTCAGTTATAACAGTTACCAAAGGAATGCCATCTTGGAAAATATTTCCGCACTCTATTGCTATTCGTTTTTCTTCCTCGATTGCATCTTTCATTGTTTTCAATGTTAACTTACTCCTTCCAGTTCAATCCTTGCTTTTCTTGAATATTTTGAAAAGTAACATGACTGAAAATGGTATATCGCCAGATTCAAATACTCTTTTTGTCTGAGCATATCCAAGTCCTGATAAGGTAGAACCAGTTAATATATTTAAATTTACTGCGGTTGTTTGAAGATCTTCATTTTCCTCGCAAGTATATATAGATGAAGTTTTCTATTGCACAAAGAGCATTCAAAAAATATCTTAGAGTTTAAGCCATATTGAACTTCTTTCACTATTACCGGTTTTCCATTGTGCAACCAAACTGATTTCCATGAGTAAGAATAGATTTTAACTGTAGGAACATAAAATTTAAATCTACAATTCTTTAACCGCTTTGCATATTATCGATCTTTTTTGTATTTGTTCTCAAAATGGAACGTTTTTGAGTTTCACTGTAAGTAGTTTCAGCTGGTTTTTGATGGTTCAAACGTTCAGATTTTCGAAACGTTCAGTGATATTCAATGTTTGTCCATTATTGTTTTCTTTCGAATTAATTTTGCCGGAACTGCTTTCAACTCTCTTTGCAGATTTTCTCATAAAATAAATTAAAATAAATTAAATTAAATAAAATAAATTAAATTAAAATAATATATTATATATATATATATATTACATAAAATAATATACGTTATAATTTTTAATCTAATTTCAATTAACTCACCTTCCAGATCGCAATTGTTTATTTAAAAGTATGGATTTTTTTTTCCAAAAGTATCTTTTCCCATGTTTTATTATGTTTTAAATTATTAAATAATGTAAATGAAATTAATGAGTTATAATTCTTTTGTAATAATTAATACTTTAATAATTATGACTTTATAAATACATTTTACAAAAATCCTTTTCTTTTATACACTTGACACAAAACTTACAAAAAATGTTTACACTTTTTTCTCTTTCCTTTCACGTTTTACACTTTTGTGCCTTTGATGAACAATAATTACTCAATTGACCAAATTAGTCAAATAATTTGAATTACTTTATTATTATAATTTACAAAACAAGCTTTTTGCCTAAAATTGCATATTAAAAAATTAAGGGCAATTATACCTGGAATTTAAACTAATTTTGCATTGAATAACATCGAATATACTTTTTTAATCATCGAAATTAAATCAGATTAGGTAACTGGATTTTAAATTTATGTTTAATTTATTAAAATTATCATTTTGACTAATAATTTACAAATTTTCATTAGTATTATAATTTATCAAGTAATATAATAATAATAAGAAAAGTACATGAAAAGTACATTTTTTTTGTGGTTTAATTTTTTTAATTAAATTTTTTTAAATCAATTGTTTTTGAATATTAATAATATTATTTTTTAAATAAGAAAAATTAATAATATAATTAGATGCTCAAATAAAGTTAAAAGATATAAATGTCTTTTCTTTCTCCTGAAAAAAATGTTTATACCTATAACATCGAATAAATAAATAAATATAATCCCTATAATAGTATTTTTGTTTTTCATTCATTCTTTACTATACTTATCAATAATAATATAAATTCACATACACATTATGTGTATCATACATTCTTAAATTTCTTATCTTCACTAACAGAAGAAATATGCAAACAATTACAGCAACTTTTATCAGCGCCAAAGCTCTGCAGCGGATATTTAATGAAACTTTTTTATTTGTGTGCGTGAATTGAAAATTTTCAAAAATATTTAAAAATGAAATATGAATTGAAATTAAATTGTTTTGTAATTTTTATATTCAATCTAATAATAAAAATTTCATTCTACTATTTCAAGAAAAAAATTTAATAAATATCTTGTCATTTCAGTTGTGGGGACATTTAAAAATTTTAACTTTGGTTTTAAAACTGTGCCAAAATTAAGGCAAAATTCAAAAATCTAAGCCCTTCTTGTCCTTAAGGCAACTTCCGAGAATATCTCTGCAAAAAATCAGGAAGATTGGTTAACAATTGTGAGTGCCCCAAGGTTCAAACCAAAAAAAAGCTGCGTTTAACCTACTCTTAATGTTTTGTAACCAAATCAAGTTAGTGAGCTTCTGTTGAGAGCTACACTATTGTAAATTTTCAACTCAATTGGTCAAACCGTTTAAGCGCGACAACAAAGAAATTAAAAAATTTAATTGAGCCCTGGTGTCGCTCAGGGTTAATTTCTAGTACTCAGAGTATGCCTCCTGAACATATGGAAACAAAACAGACAGACTCTGAAAGAGAAACTCCTAAATCGTTCGGAAAGGCGGCAAAAAACTGAAAGTTCAGTAGCCCATTATTTGAATAGGCCAATGCTGATAGCCAAAACAAAATCTGGTAGTAAAATGGCACTAAATAGTAATAATGGTAGAATGTAAAAGAGTATCAGCCTTTTTCTGTTATTAAAGACAAGGAATTTGTTAAGTTACTTCATATGCTAACCCCAACATTTAAGTTGCCAAGTCGGAAAACTTAAACTAAAAGTCTTTTCCTCAAGCTTACATTAAAACAAAAGAATTAGTAAGCAAGGATTTATTAAAAGCTTATGCTGTATCAGTAACTACGGATGCTTGGATATCAATAAACAATGAAAGCTATGTCGTAACTGTTCATTTTTAGCACATTTCCAAAAAAAATTTTTAAAAATGTGTCCATTAGTTTCACTCTGTCCTTCTGTCTGTTTACGAAACTTCTACACCGTTAAAGATAGAAAAAAAAAATTTTAACCATTGGTAGCTCTCATAAACAAATTAATGTTGTAGAACTTCTTCATGAAGCCCCGCTCTCCTATTACGGAGCTACAGCCCCTCAAATTTTGAAAAAGCCCTATTTTTAAATGGGTATATCTCATGTTCTGTTTAACATTTTTTCAATCTGAAAACGCAATTCGGCAGGAATTTTTGTATTACCTTATTTTATAAACCTTTTGTATACCTTATTTTTACCTTTCTAAGTCAATATCAAAATTGTAGAATTCTTTAAAATTTAGTATTTAAATTTACCATTATGTGAAAACCAAATTTTGCATGATTTTTGTATCTTTATAACTCCGGCAAGCGTTTAGATATAGACTTGAAATTTTGAGGGAAGAAAGAACTTTTAGAATTAGTATAAGTTTCCTCATATTTTTTTTTTTTTGGACCACCCTCTGTTTATAAGCTATCAGGCCTCAAAAATTGGAAATTTGCTATATTTAAACATCTGTAACTTAGGCACCCATACATATTTTTCTTCGGCCCGACATAAAAATTAATGCTCCAGTAATATATTTTTACTTGTGTTAACGGTTTCTTTTTTTCATAATTAAATTTCATAATTTTTCTTATATGAATTTTTCAAATTTTGGTGCAAATCACAATTCTAAACACTTTCTATTATCTTTTAAAAATGTGCACTTTTAAAAACCGTTGGAATACATTCTGTCTTGTTTTTTATTATTTACTATTCTTTTCATATTAATAAACATAGATCGTACATTAAAGAGATCAATACGTTATTATTTTACTATATGATTCATAAGAAGTGCTTATCATACTTAATGCAAACCTGCTTAATAATATAAATGCATTTGAGTAAAGGCTTGTGATCTTTGAATAATTATTTATATCACAATATTTATTATTAATTATATTATAGAAAATAGATGTTTATAGAGAGTTTAACATGTTACGTACTTTTAGATTTAACTTTTTCTATTGATAATAAATTGGTATATTAACGTTAAGTAAAAGAAGCTAAGGTTACTAACATTTACATACATATGTATATACATTATATAATATGTACACATTAATCATTTATGATAGTCGGCAAGACTGCTTATAAATTTTCTACAATTTATTATCTCTTAAAATTTTTTATCGAATCAAGGTCAATATCAATTTTTTTTTACTGATTCTTCTTATTCTAATTCCCATGTGTTCAATTCTTTTACATATTTTATATAAATTTTAAATTTTAAATGCAATTTATTTTAAATAGACTTTAAATGGCATTAAATTCTGAAGATAATTTTTTTGGGAAGTTGATAGAAGAACATTATTATTTATTTTCGTTTTTTTAACGTTCAAACAGCCGGTTTCTAGTTGGCCATTTCTGAATTATGTCAAGATCATTTTGTATTGTCTTTTTTAAATCAATTTTACTACTTCCAGCATATTTTACCGTTGGAGGCTACCGATTGGATTTAACTGAGTCAAGATCAGAACCCAATATGAAGGCATGAGGAACATTTTGGCAATCATTTTTTCGGAGGTACATATGTCTCCTATACGAAGCACCTGTTTTTGATTTAGTAAATATGATTTAAAATATTCCAACTGAGTATTCGAAAAATTAAATTTAGGAAGCTCAAGTAGCAGTATATCATAATCGACCCAGTCAAAGGACCCTTGTGGATCTAAAAATACACAACTTACATTTCCAAGATCTCTATTCATTTAAGATCTCTAGATATAAAGTTGGTTAGACTGCGGCAGGCAGCAGTTGTATTTGACCTCTTTTCAAAACCGTACTGTTTTTCGCTTAAATATATCATTCATGAAAAGATTTAACCTGTTTTTAAAATAATTTCAAAGATTTTAGAAAAAGCTGATAGAATAGATATAGGTCGAGAATTAGAAATGTTTTTGAAATTATTCAGAAATTTTCCTTGTTCTGTTTTTGGTGCACAGGATTTTAAGATTGAGTGATAAGAGGTTTCATGAGAAGAGCTTTA
The DNA here is from genome assembly GCA_947095535.1 of Poecilobothrus nobilitatus. Taxonomy (NCBI): domain Eukaryota; kingdom Metazoa; phylum Arthropoda; class Insecta; order Diptera; family Dolichopodidae; genus Poecilobothrus; species Poecilobothrus nobilitatus. The sequence goes on from OX352772.1 coordinate 196,846,426, forward strand.
ACAAAATTAAAGAAACTTTAACAAAAACCAAACCAAACTATAAACCATAAACTAAATCGCTAACCAAATTATACCACAAACAAAATAATAAGAAAAGTTAAATATGATAAACAAAGTAAAAATAAAATTGAAACAGAAAGAGATTAACTGGCATACCGAAAAATTACATATATACCAGAAATCACCAAGCATATTACGAGAAATTTATCTAAAATAGAAGATGACGAGATTGAACTCAAACCAATCACAAAATTACAACGTCCAACAATATTTAGCAACACAAAAACTAAACTAGACAATGCCCTGTGCACAGGTGCAGTATATAATATTGTAGAGAGAGAAAAATATTAAGAGAGGCGGCTCTTCGTAATGGGCAAGTTGGGCACAGCCCAACCTAACAAAACACAAGCAAAACCGAAGCGATCGATCAAAATATATTTGTAATTTTATATCTACAAGTCAATATGACATATTTTTATTTTTCTTTGTTATGAAACAATACATAATTTAATTTATCATTCTTTGTTACCACAGAATAGTGTAATTCTTATGTCGTTTTCTTTTCTGAAAAAAAAGTTTGACCTGACAAAGTGCAAAACTGAAAAAAGTCAAACCTATTTTTTCTAGTTTTGCACTTTTTTTTCAGTTTTGACCGGAAAATTTTTTAGAATAGAACTGAAAAAGGCAACATTTTTTTTTTGCACTGATTTCTTTATCTACAGTTTGCTGCACTGATTTCTTTATCTACAAATTATATTTTACTTATTTAAAAATTTTTAAGCTTATGTTTCTAATCAAATAGGTAAATATAATATATATATATATATATATATACATAGGTAAATATATATATAATATAAATTTTTTTTTTTTTTTTATAAAATAGATATATTTCAAAACTCAACCAAATAAATGAAAATAATGCATTTTTATATTGTCATTAATTACTATTTACTATTTAACTGACAGTGACAATTATATACGTATATTTTTTAATGTTGTCATTCTGGAGAGTGCAAAACTCATTTTATTGCCCCGTCAATATTTTCAGGTCAAGTTTTTAAAAAAAATGTTGCCCTATGCGAGTTTTGCACCAAATTTTTTTCAGAAAATAACACGAACATTTTTTTCAGTTTTGCATTTTTTTTCAGAAAAGAACGGAAAAAATTTGACTTGAAAAAAAAGTGCAACCCCAGGTCAAAACTTTTTTCACAAAAGAAAACGACATTAGTCGACATACATTAATATTTAATACTGGAGGCCCCTGCTAATGCGTTATTAAATCTTATATTGCATTCAAATTCATATAATCGACAGCTACAGTTTAGATAAATACAATTTATCGAAAAACGACAATTCGTACCTATAACATTGGATATATTGTTCATTTTGAGACATACATACATACTTACATACTTATTAAAGATTTATAAAAAATAAAAAATTTAACAAAATGTTAGTTCTTTTTTTGGTTTTGTGGAACCTTGAGACAAATGCGGAAAAAATAACACACATGCATACATAAGTTAGTAGTAGAGCTACACCGATTCTAAAACAGTGTAGGGTGTTATGTGATTGAAAAGAGGTATATGAGGGAGAAAAGTAGAGAAAAGTATAGAGTATTGAGATTTGTGATACCAGTGACATTTAGTAGAATATGTAATTTAGGATATAAAAATAGAAGGAGTGGAGGGTAGTGGGTTAGAAAAGAGAGGAAATAAAATGTTTGTTGGCAGAAACAGGGCGGCAGGGGATGGTTGCTAGAGAGTTGTGTTGTTAGAGATTTTCGAGCCCACTTGTCTGTCTATAGTTAAGCACGTGGATTCGAACCAGCTCCTCAGAATAGCTATGAGGTTTCGAGCCCACTTGTCTGTCTATAGTTATGCACGTGGATTCGAACCAGCTCCTCAGAATAGCTATGAGGTTTCGAGTCCACGTGTCTGTCTATAGTTATGCATGTGGATTCGAACCAGCTGCTTCTTATTTATCATTGTGTTACTCAATAATTTTTGATTGAAGGTTATCTCTTAAAAAGGCGCTCCTGTACTAAGTTACTAAAAAAAAGTACAAAGTTGTAGGAGACCGAAAAATTTTTTTGTTTGATAGACCTATAGTTGTAAGAGATTAAAAAAAAAAAAAAATTTGAAAATAATTATGTGATAAGGAAAATAAAGAATATGGTAATAATTTTATTAAAATGTGAATGAAAAAATTTTTAGTGATAAGAAATATTGCGGTTTTTTGTTTGAAATTTAGAAAAAGAATTTCTTAACTGTATTAATAATATATAATATTTAAAAATGCTCAACAAATTTTTAAAGTTGTAAAAAAAAAATCTGAAATGACGTCAGGGGATTCCTATTGTTAAAATAAAATAAAACGAAAAAAAGTCAAATATGTGTATAGATACTACAAAGTTTTTTAATTTAAATCTTTTTGATATTTACAGTTTTTTAAACACATTTGGATTTCATTAGCGTGTTCTTATAGTTACAGCAAACATATAGCCACTTATTACATTAAAAAAGAATATGTTGAAATTTAAAAATATTAAAAAATTTATTGAACATTTAAAATATATTTTAAAATATAAAAAAGGGAGGAGCTCACAGACAGTTCGCTGAAATATCATAAAATGGCAGTGGCAGTTTTTTAAATAAATTGGAAACCTTACTCAAAAAGGCAAAAAAATTAAATGAAAAAAAAAGCCTTTCTAATGCAATTGCTCTTATTCAAACTTATAAAATTCAATTAAAAAAGTGGAAACAAAAATTGATACAAAAGAAAAAAAGCTATGGACTCGCTAAAACTTATATGAATGAGATTAAAAATCGTGTAAAGTGGAAGATAATAAATAGTGCATTTCAGAGCCGTATAAGAACAGCGGCAATTATAAATTTAGTGCAGAAAGATCCAATTGAATTTTTAAAAGACTGTAAAACACTTTTTAAACTAAAAGTAACTAAAATATTGAATGAACATATTTTTTTAAAAATTAATGTTGTTATGTGTGGAAATTTTGTAAAAAATAGTGGTGAAAAGCAAATCGAGGATTGAAAACATTCAAATACAAGAAATTTTATCGTCTCATCCGATGATGACTTGGGGGAGTTTTTTGAAACAAATTTTAAAGAAAAATTAATTGCCGATCTAGAGGAGTTCCAAGAAAAAGACTCCGGGTGGGCATTGAAAGAAATACTTAATCTAGTGGTTAATATTAATAAGTACACACCGATGTCAGGTTCATCTTTCATTCAATTGCCAGAATGGATAGAAAAAAAGAAAGCGTGCATTAATGTTAAAAATAGTGACAATGCGTGTTTTGCTTGGGCTGTAGTTTCAGCTCTTCACAGAGTTCAACGAAATCCAAGTCGTGTCAGAAATTATCCAGATTATAAAAATGTTTTGAAATCGGATGGAATTTCGTTCCCTGTTACTAGAAAAGATATTGGAAAGGTGGGAAAATTAAATGATATTAGTGTAAATTTATATGGGATAACTAAACAAAAAATTTTCAATAATACCGCTCAGATTGACTAAAGAAAAGAGTGAAATATCTGGAAGACATGTTAATTTACTTGTAATTCAAAATCGGTATGAAAATGAAGATGATGATGAAGAAAATATGGAAATTAATGATGTTGTGAACGACGACCCTATTAGATATCATTATGTTTGGATTAAGCATATTTCTAGACTTCTATCAAGCAAAGTAAACAAATACGGGCATAAAACTTTTCTGTGCGACAGGTGTTTACATTATTTTAGTTCTGAGCAAAAACTTCAATGTCATTCAGAAATTATGAAATTTCTGATAATTTCTGAGCAAAAACTTCAAAACATTCAGAAATATAAATGAAATAATTTCCCCGAATTCCTCATTTCGGAAATTTGAAATTGATTGGGAAAACCTTTAATTTCATATCCCGCGCGTACAATTTCTGAATTATTCAAAATTTTTTTCTTGTTTTAAATTCTAGGTAGTTGACAGAATTTTAAAAATTTACTAAAGTTAAAACATATTTTTGTTTTTTTTTTACACATAATTATAATGAAAAAAGAAAAAACTAAGAACTTTTTGGTCTATAAAACCGCATACATCCTTTCTATATTGTATTTCATAATTTTTTATTAATATAAAAGTACATACAATTTCCTTATCAGTAAAAATTTCACATTTTAATGTATTATTATTAGGTCTTCTAATTAACTTCTCATTGACTGCTTTAACAATATTCAATTTTTTTTTTCGAGAAAATGCTTCAATATTTCTGTTTATGATAATAGAAATTAATCTGATTCATAATTTAATTACAATTTATAATTGCTGTGTATAGATTTTAATCTTTATAAAAAAGGAACTTAGAGAACGTTTTGACTGCAAAACCGCATACATCATTTTATATTGTATTTTACGCATTGTATAAATAACTAAAAGTTTTCTAAAGTTATTAGTTAAAAAACAATTGAGCAATCAAGACGTTCCTCTTAAGCGTAAAAAACAAAAAAAAAAAATCCAAAATGAAACGTGCATCATCATCATCATCTTTATTAATAAATGGTCATCAAACAAAACTGACCAAGAAAACAGAAGAAAAATAAAAAGACTTCTTTATAAATGAAGAAATTGATGAGGAGCAAGATCAGGATGAAGACGAGTCTGATGACGAACTCTTAGAGAACTTCCTCAAAGAAATCAACAAAAAAATATGTTTCCGTGCAATGACAGAGCTTCCAGTCGGAACAGAATACGAAATTTTGAAGCTGAGTGAAGCAAATTCAAAATTTCAAAACAAAACTTGCGTAATAGAACATACAGATACGTTTTTTACGTATCTTCCTACATATTACGCAAAAAAATATGACTTAAAAATTATAAACATTATTAACAAAAAAATTAAAGATAAAAAAATTAACTATTTTTTTAAAATAATAAATAAAAAGAAAAATATTATTGATGTGGTATTTATACACATAAAAAAAATCTAAAATATAAAAACAATAAAAAAAAAAATCTAAATATAAAAACAAATGAGTTATTATTTATTTTACAGGTACCCACCCAGGTTTTCTTGCTAATAATTCGAGTTGTAATATTAGCATGCCTAAAATTATATTATATTTCTTTACAAGTTTTCTTTCCTTGCTAATAATTAGAATTGTTTTTATGAAATCTGAAAACTTTTTTAAATAAAACGAATAATTAAATTTTTTTTTTTTTATTATTATTTCTATAGTGTTTTTGTATGAAAATTATTGAAATCCACAGCAATTAGAATTCTTCTTTTTATCTTTTCCATATTTTGCAACGCTCGATTCGGATGACGATTTGACACAGAAAATTGTGCAGGAAGCTGAAGCCGTTGATTTTGATCCTCCTTTATACTGCGCATAATTTCTGTCTCTTTGAGTATTGTCTTGCTTGTTATCCATTGCTTAAATTTCTTCGATGTTGATTATTGGAATACAATTTTTCAAATTTCTGAATGTGGATTTCAATATCTGAATTTATTTTATATGATTAAAATGCTTATATCAGCGATTTTATTAAATGAACATTTTCATGAGCACAAAATCCATTATGATTAAAACAACATCTCTTAGAATCTTCAATATGCTGACTTTTCAATATTTTTATATTTGTTGAATCTTGTTCGTTCAAATCAATTACAGAATGAAATTTTAAAATATTTTTAATCCATTTTTTTTTTTCACTTCCTTTAACATAAATTTCTGAATAATTGATTAAATAAATCTTTAAAATATTTATAAGATCGCAAAAATGTGTTTTACCGTCTGACCATTTTAATCCATGATGATTTTTAGTGAGCCAGTAATTTGTGTGTTTTGCTTTTGTTTGTAAATAATGATAAGGTTGCTTTATTATGAAATGTTGAATTTTATCATTTGATAAAAGAATAGCAATTTCTTTTAAAATGAATTTATTTTTATTATCTCGAAAACCTTGTATATCAATTATTGTATAACAATTATATATTTATTTAATATATTTATAAAATTTGTAAATTAAAACTTATACAATGTAATCCAATCATAAAAAATATGTTAACAATAAAATGGAGGAATTTCAATAACACAGCAAGATTCTAAGTTTATTAATTATACCCGTACGATAGGATCGGGTATAATAAAATTGCTCCTCCGTTTGTAACACCTCGAAATAAGCGAGCTAGATATACCTTCAAAGGTATGGATCGGATCAGAAAAAAATTCTAAGACTTTTGAGCCATGTCCGTCCGTCCGTCCGTCCGTCCGTCAGCACGCTAACTCAAAAACTAAGAAAGCTAGAATCTTGAAATTTACACAAAATATTCTGGGAGTAATTTGTAGGTTCCCTACTTTTTTTGGTTGAGTTTGGACCAAACCTTAAGGTAGCTCTCGAACACCTAACTTTTAGATCCCCACATTTTTTTGAAATAGAGCTATGAAATTTTAACTGCTGATAGATCTCACAAAAATATTAATTTTATTTTTAATAACTTTTTTTTGTAGCCCCACCCGTTACGTTAAAATAATATTGTAAGCAGAGTGACAGGCTGTGAACATACTAACGGTTCGTACGAATATCTAAGAGTTGACAAAGGCAACTGTATTCTTCCTCGTTTTATTTTCATTCATATATTTAGATAATTTTATTAACTTCACCTGTTAACGATTTAAATTCTACCAAGCGGTCATGCAAAATAAGACAATAAGCTGTAGTTATTGGAATTGGAATTTTATATAGTATTGTTTGGAATTTTTTTTAAAGTCTTTAATTCAATTTAGACATCAACTGCCCCCATTTTTAGATTTAAATTGTTATAGCACAAGTTGTATAAGGTATATCTTCATTTTTGAAAACGCTAAACGATTACTGCTTTTATTAGCTTTAAAAGTATATACACAATAAATATATATTTGTGGCATACGGTGTCTTAATTTACCGTTATGCGAAACTCAAATTTTGCAAAATCCTTTAACCCTTCTATCTTCTAAACGGTTTAAGTTGGAAACTTTAAAGAATTTTTTTTTGTATCACCACCCGTTTAGGAGCTGTAAGGAGTCAAAAACTGAATTGACGAAAGTGTTACTTGATTTTTTCAAATTTTCTAACAAATTTCTTTAACGCATAAATGCATAAAATTATTTTGTTTCACTCGATAATTTGAAATTGTTGAGGATATAATGCGTAGTACAAAAAAATGTAAATAAATAAACAACATAACGGTTGCTTGAAGAATTTTTATTTATATGATATTGATATACATACATATTTATATAATATCATGTTTATTTACATATCGTATATGTCACTGATGAATGAATGATAAGAGTATAGCTGTATATTATATAGCGCCGTATTTACATACATACATATATGTATTTTATTGTACTTATAAGAAATTATTCTGTCAATGGAATATTTAAATATAATATAATATAATATTTAAAATTATATTTACTATTTTGTACTAACAAAATAGTACAACGCATAGTTCTAGAAATTATAAAATTCACCCAAATTATTTTAAAATACTAAAATATTAAAAAAATAATATTGTAAGCAGAGTGACAGGCTGTGAACATACTAACGGTTCGTACGAATATCTAAGAGTTGACAAAGGCAACTGTATTCTTCCTCGTTTTATTTTCATTCATATATTTAGATAATTTTATTAACTTCACCTGTTAACGATTTAAATTCTACCAAGCGGTCATGCAAAATAAGACAATAAGCTGTAGTTATTGGAATTGGAATTTTATATAGTATTGTTTGGAATTTTTTTTAAAGTCTTTAATTCAATTTAGACATCAACTGCCCCCATTTTTAGATTTTCATTTTGAAAACGAGTATCAATTATGAAGATAGGAGAATTGGTTTTAAAATTTTCCCATGAAACTAAAGATTCTGATATTGAGTTATTATAATAAAAGCTTCTAAAATTCGAATATACTTCATATGCTAAAGCATAACGATTTTTACGAAATCTAAATTCATATCTGCATATGGATATGATTCTGAATTTAAATATACTTTTATATTTTCAATATCACAATAATCAAAAGTTGAAGGATCTTCATCCAGTTTATTTTGTTTACCAGTTTGTAAAGCAAAAATAATAAAACGAGGTTTTTCAAGTTGTGAAGCTGTTTTAACCTTCCAAATATGATGTGTAGTTCCTGTTGGTAATGTAGGATATTCGTGCAATTCCCAATTTCTAAAAGGAATTTTTATAACCGAACCATTTTCAATGCTTTTACATAAATTTAATTTAAACCTATCGTTTAAGTTAATATGTTAAACCTTCCAATGTATTTTTGTGATAGTAATTTTCGGTTTTTCACTAGCATTAACAACACTACATAATAATGAATTATCATTTGTTCGAGAGCGAGTTAATATCAATTCATGTTTTGCATTTGGAATAATATTTTTATAATCTTCCGCAAATCCTAATAATCTCTTTAAGGGTACACAAAAATTGAAATGAAGTCCATTCATTTTAATTGAATTTTCAGGAGACCAACTTCCATTATATAAAACGGTAGTTTCATTTTGATTGAGTGAAATATAGTTTTTTAATGTTGAAGTTATTCCAACATTACGATTATGATCAATTTCTTTCCCATTAACTTCATAGCGAATTTCATCAAATAGAAATGGTATAGCATTATTAACTAGTTTAGTATGTGTAACAGCTGATCCATCATGTTTTGTTACATATCCTTCTATATAAATTTGACTTGTAGATGGTAATATATTTAAATTCTGATTTTGTATTTGTATTCGAATAATATCACTCAATCCAAACGAATTTAGAAATGGTGAATATGAATACCATTGAGCGCTAATTATACTTTCATCAAAAATGGGGTCATTAAAAAGTTCCATTTTAATTTGTGTTTAGCAAATAGCCAAGTGATTTTAGATATTCCTTATTTTTAAATGATAAACGTTTTTTATATTTTAAATGCTGAGATCCTCCTCCTTTGACTAGCTTTGATGAATTAAGCCGGTGTATATCATTCTGCAAATTTATATTAGATTGATTATTTTGATTAAATACTATCATTTTGACGCTTGCAATGCAATCTAATTGTTATTGTTTCTCCACGAGAATTAATTAAATTACCGTTCTGATCAAGCAGTTTTATAGTAATAAAACTTATCTGATTAATAGTTATAGGTAAATAAATTACATTCGTAGGAACTTCAACTATTTTATATCCTGGACTGACGTTTATAGAGAATTCGTGTAAAATGTGAGCTTCTTTTCCATTAATATAAGTTCCAGAAATAATATTACATTTCTACTCTTACTATGTTTATTTTATTAATGTCAACAAAATGATCTGAAGTATGCCATTTGTTTGGTAATAACCTTTTGCTACTAAAACGTAATAATTCACCGATAGTATCTTCTCTTTCAAAATTAATTTCTTTATCGGCAAAAATTTCGCACTTTAATGTGTTATTATTTGCTCTTATAATCAATTTTTCCTTATCTGTTTTAGCTAAATTCAATGTTTTTCTAAGAAATTTTTCAATATCTTCAATTTCGTATTAACCTGTTTGAATTTTGTAGGTTTTATCATCAATAATAAATTTATTATTTTCCTCATCTACATTTGGTATTGAATTATATGTTTGGAAATCTACTAAACCACACGTATATTCTCTTCCCTTTAGATCTATAGGAGGAAAATAATTATTTGTTAATATGGGAGAGTTTCCGTTTAAAGTTAATGTTATTGACATATCTTTTACTCAAATAATAATGAAATATTTCAGAAGAGTATATTGCTTTTATAGATTTTCAAGGTTAATCCATCTTAATCATTAATATAATGAAAAACAATGCATACATCATAATATATTCTAATTCTATTTTTTCGTTCTTTTAATTTCTTTACAACTAAATTCAAATTATTCTTTATCAGTTAATTTTTTCGGTTCTTTTAATAGAGAAAATAAGCTTGAACTTGAACAAAATTATTAACCTTATTATTAACAAAATTTTAATAAAACTAGACTAATAATAAAAAAAGAAATATTTTTGTTTTTTGTTATTATGTTATGTTTTTATTTACTGATAATTTTTTTTTTGTTAACAATATGAAATAAAAATTCTAAACATAAATGACCACAATTATATGAATTAAAGTTTTGATATTTATTGTAGTTATATACAAGCTTATCTCCTAAATATTTAATTACTTCTAATGGAGGTTGCAAATTTCCAAAGCTGTCAAAATATTGTATGATTTGAGGATTTTTGTAATAAGCTACCCAATGCGTTCCATTTCCAATAGAATTATTTAAATTTATTATACCACATTCGTATTTCAAAGGTTTGCGTTTAATTATCTCGCATAAAAACTCTACGGAAATGTTTTAAGTATTTTTTTCCAAATTCTTCTAAATCATAATTAGTAAGTGCTCTTTTGGGTAGCTCATTTAATGGTTTTTTGGATTTAAATAAAGACCTAATCCTTTCTTATACGGTTTTAAGTGTAATCCCTTTCCTCCTTTTAATGCAATAGCTTCCATCATTTTATTATGACGCTCACTTTCATGTAACTGTTTGTGAGTATTTTTAGCATCGCTTACAGCCTTAGCTATCCCAGCAGCACCACCTGATAATGCTCCAATAGCTGAAAGACCCGCAAAAATTGGAATTAAAGGTAGAACTCCACCAATTTTTAGTACTGGAATTATTCTAGGAATATCGATTATTTTTTTCTGCCCTCTAAAAAATTTTCGAGCTGCTTGCAAAGCTATTCTTATAGTATTTTTTTCATTCATAGGTTTTTTTATAGTTTTAACTGCTGTTCTAGCTTCTTTTATGACATTTTTCAAAGGTTTCGTTTTTCTTTTAGTTTTTTTTGTTTTTTTTTTAAACCCATTCCTAGTTTAACTTTCGCTTTCATTGTGTTTGTAACTAGATATGAATTTAACCGTTCACTAAAACTGGAATCTTTAGCTTTAACCCTTTGCCAAGCTTTCTCAACTAGTATTTTATCAGCTATATGACGTTGACTTTGATCAATATTTTGAGAGTAAGCTATATCATGCTCGCGACAAGCTTCATCTAAAATATTAATTTCTTTATCACCACAAGCTAATCGTTTTGATAAGTTTGTTCCAGGTCCACAATAATTATAACCGGGTAAATGTGCTTCAAATGGCAGTTTATTAAATAAAGAATTAACAACACCTTTTCCATCGACATTTTTTTTATTACTGTTTGAATATTTATTTCGAAGAGGCATAATATACTGTTTAGTTTAAGAAAGTCACTCAAACACTAATTACCTTTTATGAAATGAAATTTATAAAAGTAGATAATGCAGTTAAAATTAAAAATTTCGATCAAAAAACAAAATTAAAAAACATGGTGAACGCTTTCCAGATAGTATAAAAGAGGATTAATAGTTGGGCCTTCAAATTGTGGTAAAACTAATGTTATGATGAGTATGCTTTTAGATCCTAAAGGGCTTAAATTTCAAAAGATATACATTTACTCGAAATCATTACATCAACCTAAATATGAATATTTAAAAAAATTAATAAAACCAATCAAAGGAATGGGATATAACGAATTTTCAAATAACGTTGATGTAATTGAACCTTCGGCATCGCAACCAAACTCAATATTTATTTTTGATGATGTAGCTTGTGATAAGCAGGATAGCATAAGAGCCTATTTTTGTATGGGACGTCATCAAGAAGAAGATAGTTTTTATTTGTGTCAGTCTTATACAAGAATTCCAAAGCATTTAGTTAGAGATAATGCTAATTTTTTGATTATATTCAAGCAAGATGATTTAAATTTAAAACATATATATAATGATCATATCAATTCTGATATGTCATACATTGATTTTAAAAAATTGAGTGCATGTTGCTGGAATGATAATTATGGTTTTCTATTAATCAATAAAGATGACAGTTTAAATAATGGACGTTATAAAAAAATGTTGATGCATTTGCTAAATTTTAGTTAACAAGAGTAGGCAGTTATAGCTGAGTATTAGCCATAGAGTTATAGCCATAGTAGGCAGTTATTAGCTGAACGAATCATTCAACATTTACTAACTGAACGGTGTTATTTAGCAGTTATTTGCAGTTTGCTGTTGGCTATTAGCAGATGGCAGTTACCAGTTAGCAGTTTGCGATTATCAGTTAGCTGGAGAACATTTCAGTCGATAATTTACAGTTAATACTTGAACTAATCCTCATTTAAAAAATGGATGAACAACTCATGAAAGATTTAATTAAAAACTCGTAAAAATTTAACAAGCAAATTTCAATTTTTAAAAGTTCAAACGTTATCGGAAGACCGTAATCGAGAAGAAGCTTTTACTCCAATTATAAAACCATTGAAAGAATTAACAAATGTTGTCAAACAACAACAACAACAATTTTCAGATAATGTTATCAAACCGGAAATTAAATGGGCTGTGGATGATGATAACAGGTTTAAATCAATGCCGTCATTTACATCGGAAGTTAAAACACCTAGCAACAAGGCTAGTACATATAATGAATTTAAAACTTCAACGCCGAATACTTTAAAATTCTATAATGATGAATCATCAATTTCAAAAACTTCAACGCCAAAATTCTGTAATAGTGATGAATCGTCAATTTCACAATTTCCTGCTCTCACCAAATCAGAATTTGATAGAACATATGGACCACGTTTTGATAAATCATTAAATATTCGAAAACTTGGTAATGCTAATTTTGACATAGATGAAAATACTAAAAATATTGTGATTGATGATGAAGAATTTAAGGGACCTGATGGTCTATATGAATTAATATTTTAAAAAAAACCTTTAAACTATACTGAAAGTGATTTAAGTATATATTATCAAATACTTAACAAAACGAATGCACATGGAAGAAATTATGATAGTTTAGGACAAATAACAGGAAACAAAGGTTATAAATACAAGAACATATTAAGAAAATATTATGAACATGATTACAACACTAGGTATAAAAAATCTGGTTCAGGTTATTCAAAAAAAATTTTTTTTAGAACGTTTTTACATAAATCTCCCATTTCGGAAACATATTTAAATTATACAAATCAATCAAATTAGTTTGTTTATTGGGATGATCCTAATGAGTTAGTTGACAGATTAAGACTTTTAATTAGTTCACAATCAGCTGGTAACAATAATCATCACAATGAAATTGTATCTATAATTGAAGAATTGAGAGAAACAAATATAATTCAATAACATTTTAAATTATCAATCAGTAAAAATCATAATGCCACTTGATAAGTTTGGACGTAGTACAGCTTCTTCTTCTTCTTCTAGAAAACTACATACTCAAGGTCCTGCAGGTATAGGTTTCAAATAACAAAATTTTATCAAATGTTCAAGATCCAGTTAACGGAAATGATGCAGCAACACAAACATTTGGGTATAACCAAATTTTCTTTGACAAAGAATTAATAAAAAACTACATAGGAGAAATGTTTGATAATACAGAGAACAATTTCTATAGAACTTAAATTAGCAGAAGAAAAATTAAGAAGTTTAGAAGAAAAAATGCAAGATAGTTTAGAGAATATCCACATCAAATTTTCTGCTATGTTAAATGAAAAATTTTCAAAAAATGAATGATTTTGTTGAATTTCAAGTTAAAAAACCAATTGGATTTATTAATGCACGACTACAAAACGCTGAAGCTAAAGCTCAATCAGCGTTAGATTTAATTAATAATTCAAGGAATTAATTGTGATTAGTTTTCATTCAACTTTCAAAATGGATATACATCAAATAGGATATTCTTTAAATATTTTTTTAAATAAATATGAAAATATTTTATTGGAGGAAGATTATGAACAGTTAAAAGATCATTTAAAGTTATTTAAAAATTCTCTACAAATTGAAACTAAGGAGAATAGATTTCATTGGGATATATGCCCCTATACATCAGACAATATTGAAAGTTTTCCAGATACTTGCCCGTGTCATTCAGCAGAACAAAACTAATGGAATTATATAAAAGAATAGAAAATAGGTTATAATAAAAATATACATACTTGTAAACTACTATATATAGAATAAAGAATATGAATTTTACAATTTGAGAATTTATTGTTTGCTTTGCTTATTTTATTTATAAATGAGTAAAAGAGAGGTATATTTTAATTAGTAATTTGCAAGATGAGTAAGGATGAAGTTGTAGATTTTTTCGATTGGCTTGATGCTTCAAATTCATCTGAGGAGAGTGACGAAAAGGAAGATGATATTTCAGTTGCTTCTGACGATATTTCAGATTCATTTCAAGAGAGCCATGGGGAAGAGGATTATGATGATGAAAAAAAAGTAAAAAAGAGAGTAAAATTTATGTTAAAGCCTCAAATACATATATTATACAAATGGAATACAGCATATAAATTAGCTTGACTAAAATATTGGGAAGTTATAGCACTTGATCGCTACAGATTTAGTCAACGAATTCAAAAATCTAAGATTCTAGATAGTAATCACCGGAAATTCATTTTCAATCAAAGATTTTCTAATTAGTTATACATAGTAATTAAGTACATCTATTTTTATTTTGTTTAAACATGAGTAAAAGAGAAGTTGTTGAAGAGCTGCATAAGCCTGCACGCAGAAATTTCAAACGACGTAGAGTTATAATTAAAGGATTTGATGATCTTTGGCAAGCTGATTTAGTAGAAATGGGTTCATATGCTACAGAGAATAAAGGTTTTAAATTTTTACTAACTGTAATTGATACCTTTTCCAAGTATGCTTTGGTAATTCCCATAAAAATAAAAATTGCAGAGAACGTCACAAAAGCAATGCAAAATATTTTTCAAACTTCTAAAAGACATCCACAAAATTTGCAAACTGATGATGGAAAAGAATTCTTCAATAAAATATTCAAAAATTTAATGGATAAATATCATATAAACCATTATTCAACATTTAGCATATTAAAAGCCTCTATTGTAGAACGTTTTAATCGAACTTTAAAAGAAAAGATGTGGAAAGAATTTAGTTTTAATGGAAATTATAAATGGATTAATCTAATTGCAGAACAAGTTAAACAATATAACAACACTATACATCGAACTATTCAGAAACGACCACCTGATGTCAATAAAGATAATGCTGAAAATTTACTTAAAACTGTATATAATCATATAAAAATAGCTTTACCCGCAAAATATAAAATTAATGATTCAGTTCGAATAAGTATAAACATGTTTTTGAAAAAGGCTACACCCCAAATTGGACAACTGAATTATTTAAGATAAGAAAAGTTCAAATCACTAACGCTGTCACATATTTACTGGAAGATTATTAAGGTCAACCCATACAAGGAACCTTCTATGAGCATGAGTTGCTTAAATCTAAACATAATAATATTTATTTAGTTGAAAAAGTTATTAAAATAAAGATAATAAGGTTTTTGTAAAATGGCTTGGATTCTCATCCACTCACAATTCATGGATTAATAAAACTGATTTAATATAAAGAAAGAAATATTTTTATTTCATATTATTTTAATTACATTTTGTTTTTTTTTGTTTTTAATGAATTTCCATTTGATATGATGGATCCTGTTTGATTGTTCATAAATCAATTACAGTGAAATCAGATTTATATTCTGTATCTACCATTATAATTTTTTCTACTTCTCCATCACCTGTAATTCTTTCAGCTAATATGTCTCGACATTCATGACACTGAATTTTAGATACTTTTTAATAAAAATGCTTTCATATTCCAATCTCACAGTGAGTTTTTGATTCTCACCAAAATTCAATACAAAATGCCTATAAAATATATGCTAACTATTTATTATTCCACCAACATTAAATACTCTTCCATTTGAATAAGCTTCCATATAATCTAAATATTCCTCTTTTAAACTTTCAAGTAATTTTCTAAAATTAGTTAACATGTCACCAATTTTTGATTTTTAATTTTTTTCATTATATGTATTTTCTATTGATGCTATAAATATAATTCCTTCGTCGATTCGTTTCCTTATCATCGACTTTTTCAATTCATTCTGATTTTCTTCATATTCATTTCTTGTCAGTGGTAATGAATCAATATGTTCAGTAATTCCTTTATTCTTACCAGCTGGCAGAACATTTGAAATATTCTTCTCAATCATCTCCCAATCATCTTCTTCAAAAAATGGGCAATCTGCATTAAAATGATTAGGCGCTTGCTTTTTTTTATTTGTTAAACCTCTTATTTTACCAATAATAGATATATCACCACTATATACTTCTATTTTTAGATGTTCCCAATCCAAGGGAGATAAATCGAATTGGTTAGTAAATGATTCATCATTTCTAATTTTAAATAAACAAATTTTTTCACCACCTTCTGGAGTTATATATACCTCCAAAAAATCGTGAAATATTCTCCAATTAATTATTTTAATTGAAGCCCATTTCCGTCCACAAATACAATATTTATACCCAAAGTAAAATATTATCAGCCCAAAACATTATGGTGTTTCTACTTAATAGTTTAATCGAATTATGTGATATTTTATGTTAAGATTAGGCTTTTATAGAATTTTAGATGTAAAATTATTAGACAAAAAAATAAAAAAAAAGTCTTCTCTGGGATCGAACCTTAACATAATAGATTCATAAACTTACCAAGTGTCGTATACCTTACTTAATAGTTTTTATCTACACCTTAATACTCCTACCCACAGAAGATTTAGTTAATTCTCAGCATTTTCATATTTTATTTCTTCTTTAGTTTCAAACATACAATGGAGTTTGCAAGAACACTTATCGTATTTAATAAATTTTTTCTTAAAAATAAAAAAAATTTTAGAAGAAAATATAGACGTGAAATTCAATATCATATAAATTTTTTGAGAAATTATGCTGAGTCAACATTGATCCAATTCAATACATTGAGAGAAGATAAAGATGACAAATGGACGGATTTACTTACTGAGAGTTCAATCGAATTTCCTAAGTTATGCCTATTACGATTAGGTAAAATTGTAAAGAAATTTCAAAAAAAAAATGTAAATATCGAAAAACACTAAAACTAAATTAATAAACTTTGTAGTATCTATACACATATTTGACTTTTTTTCTTTTTATTTAATTTTAACAATAGGAATCCCCTGACGTCATTTCAGATTTTTATTTTACAACTTTAAAAATTTGTTCAGCATTTTTAAATATTATATATTATTAATACAGTTAAGAAATTCTTTTTCTAAATTTCAAAAAAAAATTTCGGTCTCCTACAACTTTGTACTTCTTTTCAGTAAATTAGTACAGGAGCGCCTTTTTAAGATATAACCTTCAATTAAAAATTATTGAGTAACACAACGATAAATAAAAAGCAGCTGGTTCGAATCCACATGCATAACTATAGACAGACAAGTGGGCTCGAAAATCTCTAACAACACAACTCTCTAGCAACCATCCCCTGCCCCCTGTTTCTGCCAACAAACATTTTATTTCCCCTCTTTTCTAACCCACTACCCTCCACTCCTTCTATTTTCATATCCTAAATTCCATATTCTATTAAATTCCACTGGTATCACAAATCTCAATACTCTATACTTTTCTCTACTTTTCTCTCTCATATACCTCTTTTTAATTACATAACACCCTACACTGTTTTAGAATCGGTGTAGCTCTACTACTTAAGTTTTCATTTTGCACCCTCAAAACAAAATAAAAAAGTACTGAAACGAAATGTAATTTTTTAAAATATGTTGCTGCCAAAATTTTCAAATCAATACTACAATTTTAAAATTTTTGTTTGTAAAATACTGTAAAATTTTAAAACTTAAAAGTATTCATATCGAAACGAATTTAAGAAACAAAAAATAAAATAGAAAGACCTGGTCTTATGTACATAATTTATCTGTCATTTGTCAATTAGGATTTACTATTATTGTTATTATGCTGCACCAGAAATTCCACTCTTATTCCATGATTTAAAAATTGAAAAATGTACATAATATATTGTTTTCTTATGTAAATATTATGTGTAATATGTATTTATTTTCGGAGGTTTCTTTTAAGGATTTGCAAAAAACAATTTTTTTTTTTAAATAATTTGAATTTTTCATTTCAAAATAATTTTTTTAAGTAAACAAATTTATAAATACAGAAAGCAGATTTATTGTATAAAATTAAATTCTAAATAAGAAAAATCTATTCTCAGTTTTTGTTATAATTCTGAACCCATTACGCATATCGTGTAAAATTAAATTATGTACTTACTATGTTGTA
Organism: Poecilobothrus nobilitatus; assembly: GCA_947095535.1. Lineage (NCBI taxonomy): Eukaryota > Metazoa > Arthropoda > Insecta > Diptera > Dolichopodidae > Poecilobothrus > Poecilobothrus nobilitatus. Next base: position 196,864,704 of record OX352772.1, read on the forward strand.
TAATGTATAGTATTATTGTCAAGTACAAATTTAAAATAATATGAAAACGTAACTTTATGGCATAGTAAATAATTACATACATACATACTTATATTGCTGATTGCATTGAATGAATATTGAATATTCTAAAATCAAAAATCGAAGAAATAAAAAATACAACAAAAAATAAAAAAAAGTTCTCTTTTATTTCCTTCTTTTTGTAAGTAGAAAGAAAGAATGTAGTCATAAGACGAAGTAAAGATAAATAATTTTTTTTTTCTTTAAGGGAATTGGTAATCTTCAAAAGTCACCAAGAAAACCTATACCTCTTAGATTAGGTTTGTCAGATTAGGACGTGTCAGATTTTTACTGAATAAGCCAACCTCGCTGAAATAAACAAAATATGAAAAACTATAGCTATTAAGTATGCACATACAAACATTCATATGTATGTATATTCATTTATTTTTTCAGTTCAAACAATTTAAATCTTATAATCGACACCTTAAAGAAGTCGAGCTAGACATATTGTCAAAGGTATGGATCGGCTCAGAATCGAATTCTGAGTCGATGAAGTTATGTACGTTTGTCCGTCCATCCGTTTGCACGATAACTAAAAAAATAAAGAAGCTAGGAGGCTGAATTTTTTTTTATGTCACTTCTTTATATGGAAATTAATCAGTATCTATTCAAACTAGGCGTCTGAAATTTTGCAAATGATGATGAAGTTTTATGGCAACCACTTCTGCAAAATTTGGTTGTGGCGGTGAGACGGGTTCGGGCAGCTGCCGTACAACTTCTCCGTTTAAATGAGAATAACTCAGTAAATTTTGTAAAAGTTTTTTGGTCTAAAGCAGCCGGTTCCTCCTTCTTGTATTCCTTGGAACTTAATGAAGGTAGGCGCAATAGATTCGGGTAGCTGTCGTACAACTCCACAATTTACATAAATACATCTCTGTAATTAACGTCGGTACTAAAACATCTGAATGTTTTTAAAAGATGATCAAGCTATAAAAACAAGATATATTACGTACAGGTATCCCAGAGTATTACGTACGGGTATCTTCCTCGTTTTTAATTTCGATTCGAAATTTTTAACAATCCAGTAACAATTTTTCCTTATTAAAACCAATATACATATATTAATAAATAATCATTTTTCTATCGTTGTAACATTCACTTTTTGATTAGGACCAACCTGTCTGGGTAATTCGTTAGTTTTTTTTTTTAAAGGCAAAAAAAAGTTTTACAGTATAAGATAAACATTCACATGCACCATAGAATAAAAATAGATTATATTAGATAAATGGTTCTATTTGACTGAAAAAAGGTATGATATTCCATAATATGTACTATTATGGAATATTATTAAATATGTACCTACCTTTATTTAAATAATACATACATATATACAAATTCAATATGAATGAATATTGAATTGAATTGCATGTGCAATGATTTTATTATAATATGTATGTATGTGCATTTTCTTTTTACAAAAAATACAACAAAAGAAAACAAAAAAATAGCATCATTTATCAAAAACAAAGAGAGAGAGAGAGAATTCCAACGCAAACTAAAATCATTGCTGATACAGAAAATATCATTCTTTAGACTTCTATAGTCTATTCTTATTCTATGGTAATATCAAATATGTATAATGTATCCGTACTCATTACTCATTAGTCATTATTCTATTCTTTGGAAAATGTATTCTTTTTCTTTGCTTCGCTCTTTGTATATCACAAAGTTGATTTTGTTGTTATTTTCTTCTTTTCTTTTTTCTTCAGAGCATTCAATCAAAAAACAATAACAAATTCGTGTTATACATATTATATGTAAATTGTTGAAACTTGAAGTGCCAAAAAAAAAGAAACAAGAAACAATCAAAAATAAAAAATAAATCGTCGAGTCGTAAATTAGTCACTGTTATACATACTACAACAATTTATACATAATACAAATTTGTTATTGTTTTTTCATTGAATGTTATACTGAAGAAAAAGAAAATAAAAACAAAATCATTTTTGTGTTATACCAAAAGCGGAGCAAAGAAAAAGAATACAAATTTCAATTGAAATGAGTATGTAGATATCATACATTGGCATTATACAATGGCTCATTCTTATAACAGATAATCTTTGATTGAAATATTAAAATGTGCGTATGGCGTTTGAATATTTTTTGCTTTTCTTTCTCTTATAATATAATTTACAATTTGAATTTCTCGTTTCACTATTAAACAGTTCATTTTACATAAAAATGTCAAACTGTTTTCCATCTTTTTATTAATTCTATATATATGTATGTATATTAACATATTTGAGATTTTCTCTTTTTTACTAATTATATGTACTAAGAAAAAATGTCCCCTCGCATGCAAATTTTTGTATAACAATTTAAAAAAAAAAAAGGTTCCAATCCAAGTCTGATTACTTTTTGTTTTCTTTTTTCTTTTTTACTTCGAAATATTTTAACAAAACACGAAAAAAAACGATGAGTTCGGCGAGCTTTTTTGATTTAATATAGGTACATAATATGTATTCATACAAAAAAATAGTGTACACAATACACACATAAGATATTTCTTTCTGAAATCTGAAGTTCGAGACTCATATCAATTAATAAATTATTCATACATGCAATACGTGAGAATCGATTGCAATTCTCTCAGAACAACATTCATGTGTTTTCAGTCTTATGGAAAAAAATAGGGGGCCGACTATAAATCTTGAAATAACACAAAAACCTTTACTTTATTCAATTTGAAAGATATTTTAAAATATAATATTTTCATTCATAAATATGCATTTAAAAAATTGTCTTCCTTTAAATTTTTTATTTTAAAAGCTTCTTAAGATAAATTGCCTCAATATCGTAATAGTATACGTCGAAACTACTTTCACACTTTAAAATTTTGTACACGCTTATATGGCTATATTCGAGACTCACATCAATTATGAAATTATTCATACGCGACTTTTATATTTGCTTTTGCAATATGATAAAAAAAATAAACAACTTTTATTTTAAAAAAAAAAGAAAACACACTTTATTTAAGTTTAGTAAATTTATTATAACATTGATATGTTAAGACTTAATCGAGACTTAATTCTAATTAGAAAATGTACAGGTATTTATATATTAAAAATTGCATATTCAACAATTTATACAATTTTATTTTAAAGTTAATAATTTTGGTGTAATCTGAGCAATTGCGTAATTTTGTTATTATGGGAAAATAATTGATTTTATTTTCTCATATTGAAATATGAAGCTATTTTAATTTATTTAGAAATAACAGGAAGTGCTGACGTACTGTCTCTTATTTTCGTGGGAATAGAGTTTGGCAAATATGTAACTTCTCCCTCCTCTAGATAAGAATTCTCCTGAATTCTTTTATTAATTTTTAGATAACCAAATTTTTTTAACAATGCGATTGCTCCAATTATTCCAATTACAAAGAATATTATATCGAGTACATACGAAAATTTTTTATGAAATTTTAGTTCTTTAATTTTTTCTATATTATTTTCTGTTTCTATAACAACATCATTGAAAGTAACCTTATTCTTAAAATTAAAAGTTTGATTTAATGGGTAATAAAATCTTTGTTGGATACTTTCTTTTACATTTGAGAAATTGTGATCTAGTATTTTTAAAGTGCAATTATTGAAATGGATCAAAACATGATCTGTTAAAATAATATTTCTATTGTCACAAGATTGATTTACTTTTATCTTATTAGCATTTTTAATTACAATAGTTTCTTCATCTATCTGTATAATTTCGGTTAATTTACAATTTATTAGTTCACAATTATTTTTAAAAATACAATTTTTACTTAAAGATAATTCATTTAATGTTTTTAATTTTTCATATTTGTACGTTTTATTATTATATGTAAAAATAATTTCATTTGGATAATTGATTTCTTTATTTTCTTTATTTGGAACTGGAATGATAATTTCTAATTGAATTGTTTTAATTTTTCTTGGGATTTTGATTGCAAGTAATAATGAGTCTTTTTCGAATTGAGCTAGACCTAGTTTTATGTATTGTAATTTATAAAAATCTATTTCGTATTTCTCTATTTCCTCTTCTGTTAAAATATTTGTATGTACAATTCCATGCCTAATAGAAGCTAAGTTATCTTGAATTATTTCTATTTTTTTCTTTAATCAATTGTATCTTAAAGAGTAAATCTAAATATAAATTTTGTTGAATTAGTGATTTCTGTAAATTATTTATTTGGTTTAATAATATACTTCTATCACCTTCTATAATTGACTTAAGTTGCTTAATTGTTTTGTGAAATTGTTGGTTAATTGTAATTTGTTCATTATAATTTGTTATAAGTAAATGATTATTATGGTCTACCGTTTGTAAATGTTTTTCTATATTTTGTCGATCTTGTTCGTCCATCGTTCCGAACAACCATTTAGACATTGTTCCGACACCATTTATTATTCCTCGTCTTGGTCTTTTATTAGGAATTATAGTTTTTAATTTGTTTTTTAAATCTAAAATTTCTGTTTGTAAAATTGTCTCTTGATTTGAATTTAGTACGTCTGTTCTATTTGAAATGTCATCGAGTAGATTTAATATTTCAGTTGGATGTATAATATGAATTATAATGTCAGTTTGGGTGACGAGCTGTTCTTTGTTTAAGTTTATTTTTACAAATCCTGTATTTGAACTTATGTTGTTTATCTCTAATAGATTACCTGTCACGGTTTGTGTTGTCATCATTATTAGTATTGTCATTATTGCTAATATCTGTAAATTTTAATGGTTTTTTAATATTTTTTATATGAATATTTTCTAATTTCAATTTTTTATATTTGGGTTGCTCTTTGTGCCTAACAGCTTTGTAGTTTTTTACAAAACCTGTTGAACGAGTTTCAACATAATTTTCTCTCTTTTTGTTTAGTTTTTCAATTTTCTTTAATTTTACGGTTTCTAGATTTTCTTTTACTTTTTCAGGTTTAATTTTATGATTTTGTACTTCAATTGGAGAGTACTTAATTGTTGAATGGTATCTGTTATTATAGATTCTAACAGCTTGTTGTATTAAACGTTGTACAGAGAAATTGGTTTTACTTAACCGTAGTATTCTGAATTTTTCCGCGATAGTATTGTGAAATCTTTCTATATCTGCATTACCAGTGTGACTGTTTGGTTTTGTCAGATGTAGACTTACTTCTTCTTCTATCAGAAATTCTTTAATTTGGATTGCTTTAAATTCATTATCGGCCACGATTTTCTTTGGTTTGCCTACTTGAGAGAAATGTTGTTCTAATTTTTCAATGATAGTAACCTGATTCCTATCGTTAAGATGGTATGCTGTACCAAACTTAGAGAACTTGTCTATAATTGTTAAGAAGACATGTCTCATAATGACGTAAGTGTCAATGTGAATTATATCATTTACTTCTGATGGAGTTTCACTAATTTCAAATTTGGGTCTTATCGGTCTTCTGTCATACTTGAAAGTTTGACAAACTTCACATTGATTAATTACAATCTGAATTAACTCTAGTAACTTAGGATAATATATTTTGAACTTAATTTGATTATATGTTTCCTGAATACCGGAATGGAAACTTTCTCTTATATGGTAGAGAGATATTTGTTTAACCGTTTCGATTTCAGTTTCTATTTCTTGTGCTCTGAATGAGCATTTTATGAATTTTATTGCATTATCATTTGAGTACGTTTCTATCAGCTTTTCTTGCACAATGTTATATTTTGTGTCTGAAATTTCTGAAAAGATTCCTACTTTACCTTTATTAAGATATTTTTTAAATATTTCGCCTAATCTATTAAAATCATATTCTGCTATTGTTATGATTCTTCTTCCAAAAAGAGTTTCTAATTCTACTGTTTTGTTGTTTGTTAAAATTATTTGAGTTTTATACTTATTTACTATTTCTTCTTTTATGGGAATATGGTTCAACAATTCTTCGCTTGCAGAATGAACTGTTGCCATTGTACTATTACATTCAATATTAAAATTTTTAAGAGATTGTATCGAGCTTTTATCATCCTCTCCTTCATTTATATTATGTTCTATTCTGCTAAGAAAATCTGCGACATGATTTTCTTTTCCTTTAAGATATTCAATATGAAATTGGTATTCGCCTAATTTCAATAACCATCTTTGATGCCTAGGTGATAGGTCTTTACCTTTATATTTGGCATGCAAATATTTTATTGGTTGGTGGTCCGTCAATATTTTAAATTTATTACCGTAAAGGTAGGGTCGAAAGTAGTTTACTGACCACATAATTGCTAAGAATTCCTTATCTGTAGCGGAATAATTACGTTCATGACTATTTAAGGTTCGTGAAGCAAAACATACAGGATGTCCTTCCTGTGACAATACAGCGCCAATCGTATAATTCGATGCGTCTGTTGTCAAAACAAATGGCTTTTCGAAATTTGGATATTTTATTACTGGATGGCTTGTTATTAAATGTTTTAATTTCTCGAACGCTTCTATGTAGTTTGGGTCGTTGGTATTAATTTTTGTATCTTTTTTTAAATATTTCGTGATAGGTTGCGCAACTTTGACGTAATCCTTCACAAATTTCCTGTAATAGCCTGTCATTCCTAAAAAGCTTTTAATCTGTTTTTGAGTTTTTGGTAGTTCTAAATTTTCTATTGTTTTTATTTTATTGGGATTAGGTTTTAAACCGTCTTTTGTTAATATGTGCCCTAAGAACTCAGTCTCTTTTTTCATGAAATTACATTTATCTATCTGAATTTTCAAATTTTTTTCTTCTAATACTTTGAAAATACTATAGATTGCTTTCATATGTTCTTTCAGAGAGGTACTGAATATTAGTATATCGTCTAGATATACTACACAGACCTTCTTTATATATTCTCTTAATATTTCGTTCATTAACCGTTGGAATGTTGCTGGTGCGTTCTTTAAACCAAACGGCATTCTATTAAATTCATACAGTCCATGTGGTGTCACGAAAGCTGTCTTTTTTCTGTCTTCTTCCCTAATTGAGATTTGGTGGTAACCCTTTGCCAAATCTAATGTTGTAAAGTACTGAGCTTTTCCCAGTTTATCTAAAATATAGTCAATATTCGGTAATGGGAATTTATCGTCCACTGTTACGTCGTTTAATCGTCTGTAGTCTATCACGATCCTAAATTTCTTTTGACCGGAATTATCTGTTTTCTTAGGTACGACTATCAATGGGCTTGAATATCTTGAATTACTCTTTCGAATAATTCCCTGTTCTTCCATTTCTTTAACCTGTTTTCTGACTTCTTCCTCGTGTTTTGGAGGATATCTATATAACTTTGAATTAATTGACTGCTCTGTTGTCGTAACTATTTCGTGTTGAACTTCGGTTGTTTTAGTTAACTTATCCCCTTCTTTAAAAAATAGATTACTGAATCTTTTTACTAATTTTTGTACTTCTAACAGTTCTTCTGAATTGAGATGATTTAACTTTAATAAATTTATTTTGGGGTCTATTGTCTCTAAAGTGCATATTTCATTAAATTGATACGGCATATTAACAAATTTTATATTTTGTCCATTTAAAGTAATTATTCCTCTTTCAAAATCTATGATACTATCTAGAGTTTTTAATAGATCTGCACCTATTATAATTTGGTATTTTCGATTAGGTAATTTTTTTACTTTCCATCGTATTAGTGCATTGGATGGAGTATGAAATTCTAGTGGTGCTACCGTATGAATTTCAAAGTTAATCTGATCTTTGCTATTTATTGTTGACAAAGGGATTGGTTTTATTTTTATTTTTTTAAAACCTTCTATATCGTCATCTATAATACTAAAACTAGAACCTGTATCAATAAGGGCTAAAAATTTTTTATTTTCAATTGTTACACTAATAATGGGGAGTTCTTCCGAGGCTAATTTAGAAAAAAAGTTAAGTTATTACATTCACTTTCAGAATTTTTTGTTTGAATATTTTGAACCTCCATTTCTTCTGTTTGTCTTTGTCTAGCGTAGCTCTGTTCTTGGCGATTTTGGCCCGAGTACTGTCTAGAGTTTCCTGACTTAGTATAGAATCTATGGGGTTGAGAATTATCCCTATTATTAAAATTTTCCCTATTATTATTATTATTATTAACATTATCCCTATTAAAATTGTCCTTGTTACTACTAAAATTTTTATTGTAACTATTTCGATTAAAGGACTGATTATTACTGCTTTTTTTATTGTCGAAATTTGAATAATTTTTTGAATTTTTATTATTTTTATGATTGTTTTTATAATTATTTTTGAAATTATTATTATTTATATTAGTTTTCCTAAATTCCTGCCTTATACAAGAATCTTCATATCTTCTAATATTCATAATTTCTATTACTTTAGACAAATCATTTTCATTATATTTCATTATATATTCCAGTAAAGTTCCCTGTGACATTTCTTTTATTGTATTTAATAGAAAACTATCAATATTGCTTAAATCTATATAATTACTATCACTATAATATACTCATCGGCTTTATATTTTAAATTTTGGATTTGTATGACTAAATCACTTACCGAGTTTACACGGAGGTCTGATATCTTCCTGTAAATTTCAGCTGGTTCAATTTCTGGTTTATATCTCCTTTTCAGTGTTTGCTTGATGAGTTCCCAGTTGTCAGGTTGCGGGATGTTAATGATGGTATTTTTGGCTTCACCCTGGATTTTTTCGTTAAATATTGCCCGAATAGCAATTTTTTTGATGTTTAAATCGGTGATATGATTAATATAATATTCTACGCTGTTGACAAATGAATTTATGGTTATATCATTCGTTCCGTTGAAAGTAGACATATGTCTGACTTCTTTCAAAACCCTTTCTTTATAATGGTTTTGAGCATCGATTTGTTGATAGTGTTGCAGCTGAGCAGATAACAATTCTAGCTGCCTATTTTGATTTGCAATTTGAATTTGAAGTTGTTGTACAACTTCGATGTTTACGGTCTCGTTCTGATGTTCCATATTTTGTTGTTCCATGATGTGTCTGTTATTATCGAATGTTATAGATCTTTTCACACTTTTCATAAATTGTTGTGTTTCTTATATTTTTGCTTTTTATTTTGGTTTAGTGTTTATAAAATGTTTAATTTTTATTTCACACTATGAACGCTTTTATATTTAATTTTATTAATTGTTTAGTGTGTATTAAAGAGTTTTTAAATTTTGCACTATGAACAATTTTATATATTATTGTTGTTATTTTTATATTTTTTTTTTTTTTATTAATTGTTTAGTGTGTATTAAAGAGTTTTTAATTTTACACTATGAACAATTTTATATATTTTCGATTCGTATCACTGGATAATTTTTTTATATAAAACTTTTTGTGCCTTAAGCAGACTCACTTAAGGTTTGCGAAGGAAAGTCTTGTTTCACAAAAAGTTTTTTATTTATATGTTTTAAATTATCCTACCGACTGCGCCACTTTTATATTTGCTTTTGCAATATGATAAAAAAAAAACAAAAAATTTTAATTTAAAAAAAAAAAGAAAACACACTTTATTTAAGTTTAGTAAATTTATTATAACATTGATATGTTAAGACTTAATCGAGACTTAATTCTAATTAGAAAATGTACAGGTATTTATATATTAAAAATTGCATATTCAACAATTTATACAATTTTATTTTAAAGTTAATAATTTTGGTGTAATCTGAGCAATTGCGTAATTTTGTTATTATGGGAAAATAATTGATTTTATTTTCTCATATTGAAATATGAAGCTATTTTAATTTATTTAGAAATAACAGGAAGTGCTGACGTACTGTCTGTTATTTTCGTGGGAATAGAGTTTGGCAAATATGTAACTCGCGCGATACGTGAGAATCAATTGCAATTCTCTCACAACTAAATTCATGTGTTTTCAGTTCTTGGTCTATGGCCTGTTTACTTAGGTCTTGGTCTATTCGAGGGTTACACCACTGGATATACGCCGACAACATCTGTATTATGACACCCGGGGAGAGAAACAACAGGATGGCAGTACTAGGAAGGTCAGTCCGGGTAATCAAAGAATGGTGCCTAACTAATGGAGGTGAGCTAAAATATAAGTATAGCACTGTAAGTATAGCACTCAAGATAGCCAAAGCTGTAACCTTCGGTAGGATAGATTCAGGTGTCACAGTCTATGGATTTACCACTGACGTGAAACTGCAAAAAATCCGCAGCTAGGATAGCCACCGGAGCGTGGAAGTACTCCAGGGTGAACCCCCTACTAGTAAAAGTAAACTTTCCCAATATCCAGGAAAGAAGAAACCTTCTGGCTACCAAAAACATTGTAAAAGCATATCAGGATTCAAACCACCCCCTACACAATAGAATATACAACACAATAATCAACAATACTAACAATAGAACTAAATCAGGCATAACTAAAGCAATAGAATTATTTTCACAAACAGATATCCTGCTGAACACAACAGTGGAAACTTTCTCCAATCAACCCAATTGGAACACCCCTCACACCGGCATTATACCGGATCTGGCACGTAAGAACAAAAACAGAAGAACTCCGGACGAATACAGAGACATGCTCAATCACATCAAAGAAGCAGACCCTGCTAACCAAGAGATCTATACCGACGCTTCAAAAAGCAAAAAGGGAGTGGGATTTGCGGTGGTTGCCGACAATAAGCTAATTGCAAAAGAGTGCCTAGACCCTTCTTGCTCAGCATTTGATGGAGAGCTAGCAGCAATTATAATAGCACTAAAGGTGACACAAGGGAAGGACGAGAAAATAAATATTTTTTCAGACAGTCTTAGTATAATAGAAGCGATTAACAATAAAAATCCTAAAGAAAATATAATAAATTGGGCAAGACTCATTTTAAGGAGTAACAAGGGCAGAGTCAAATTGTTCTGGGTCCCAGGACACTCCGGGATCCCAGGAAACGAACTAGCGTACAGAGAAGCAGAACTAGAATTCCCCAACAATCATGGTTGCTCCCAAAACAATTAAATATGCAGCTAAGTTCATCAAAAAACTCAGCGAGGACATCAAACAAAGGAACTGGGATAACACAGAACACCTGCTGAAAGATATCTACCCACACCTACAACAACACAAAATAGTGGTGACAGGCTGCAGGAAATCGGATATCAAGTTGATAAGGTTAAGGTTGGGGTCACCCTGGCCACTCACGCACACATTCGGTCTACTGGATCCACCAGTATGCTGTTTCTGCGATAGCCAGCTGACCATTAATCATATCATGCTAGACTGCCCCTACTCAAGGGGTAGTTAAGAACCCTGAGATTGGAAAGAAAGAAATGATCTGCAAAAAATAAGAGATTATGGAACTCACATCAATTAAAAATTTTTTTTCGAAAGAACGCAACCTGGGTTGCATTTCAACTACACTTATAGTGTTAGGATGAAATGGAGTCGCGGAGGTCGCCGACCCAGGTTGATACTAAAGGAAGGAAGACTCCATTTCAAGAGTTAGAACCTATCGCCACATCGATAGAGCATAAGAATAAGATAAAAGATACTAAGCATTTTAAAAAAAAAAGAGAAGATCCAAATTCCTTCAACCAAATTTAATAATAAAGTCAATAAACCGGGGACAATCTAATAATAAAAAAAAAAAAACCAATAAAACAATAGTTAATAAATGAAAAACAATGAAAAACTAATAACGCAATAAAAACAATAGTCTAAATAAATGGTAAATTAAAATGTAACTAAACTAAGCTCTAAATCGGGAAAAAAAACACCCGGATATGCAGGGTGTTATTAAAAATAAAATAATAATACAAAAATAATAATATATAAAATAAATATAGAATTAATAAAAACAAAAAATAAGATGAAAAACTAAGTTACGGAAGGAAAAACCTCGAAAAAGCAAGGAAATATTAAAAAATTAGAGGAAAATATAATATAATCTAACAAAACCTCCAATATCTTATAAAAAAAAAGCTAATAATCCACTAAAAGCATGAGCAAAAACTAAGCTAAAAAGAATCCTAAATATGAAACCTATAGTAAAAGAAATTAATAAGGAAGGAAAATAATAACTTCATGCAACATCTTAAAAAAAAAAAAAAGTGAATTAACTAAAACAATTAAAATTAGTTCCATAAGTAATAAAAACAATAGCTAACAAAAGCACTAACAAACCTAAGCATAAAAACAAAAGCAATAGACTCTTCCGGAGTTTCAACTGGAACTACCAGGACTCCGGGGTTTCCTTTTTTTAACCATTCATCTGGGCTGCGCAAAAAGAGCCTATGCGAGCACTCAGGGATTTGCAGGGACAAAAAATAAACTAACACACAAGCTCACTCGTGCGACCATATATTATGTTTTAAAAATCTTGATTAAATTCATTTATACCTCTCCGAGAAATACAACTACAGCATAGGGAGTACAACCCCATATGGCTGCAGGGTAGCAGCTACGACGTAAAAACTTCTGCCCTATCCAGTGGCAGGGTACCCAAAGATATGTGATCAGCAACAAAAGATATCTCAAAATAGACACAATACAGAGACACATCGAGCACGCCCTAAAATAAAAGAACTCCCGAAAAAGCAAAATTCGTTATTAAGTGCATGATTCCAAAACAGGCTAAAACAAAAAACACAAATCTAGGAGAACGTTACCAAATTATGGTAACGCCCAGGACCAAAAATGGTGATACAAAATCATTACCTAAAAATGTAATAACCTGTATCAATAACCTGTTCAATGTATGATAACAGAAGTTAGATTAGTGAACAACTCAGCTGCACGGATACCAAAAAGCGCAAATCCATACTGGTAATGCTAAAAGGAAATGTACATATAAAAACAACAATAACAATAAGAATAAAACAAATATAAAAAAGCACAAAGCTTTATAAAAAGTAAGCAAAATAAGAAACTGCAAAATACTGACAAAAACCCAAAATGATAATAATAATAAACTTCACCTAAAATAGTCATTCAAAAACACAAGTGCGCGTGTTAGAGCTACCGAATAGTAACTGAAGAGCTAAACACAAAAATTTTGACAACTAAAAAGAAATACAGATACGGCAAACGTCCATTTCAACGAACGCAAAGCTAAAATGAAAATAGTACATGATAAAACAATAGCTAAACCAAAAAGAAACAAAACCAACCTAGTATTCTGCCACCCAGAAAAGAAATATCCCACAGCAAAATATAAAAAAAAAAAAATCAAGATAAATACAAAATATACAAAACAAAAAGCAATATGTTAATAGACGAATCTATCCAAATACAAAAAATCCAAGTAATTCAACTCCAGAAAGTACGGCAATCAAACAGGAAGCCCTACCTGGTCAAGCAGCAACAATCAACCAGCCAAATAATTAAACTAGGGACACCTAAAAAGAAAATAGTGAAAAGTAAAAAGTATATATAGCAAAAAATCAACAAAGAATACAAACCGGACTTTTTACCCACAAGAACGAGTTTAAAAATAGAGACAAAGAATAATAAAAAGTTTATTATAATGCATACTCCAAGAAATAAAATCCGTCCTTTACTGCATCCCCTAAAAATACAAGAAACAAAATAAGTAAAGTAAAAATAGTAATACTTACCAATAAAATAAACTAATCCCAAAAAGACGTACACCAAAAACACAACAACAACTGCTGCAAGCTGGCTCCACAACGAACAGCCGCCACGATAGCTAATACCGAGACTCATATCAATTATCAGGCCATGAAGTGCAGAGAGTAAAAGCTTAATAAGGGGCCAGCTTTTAATAAATTTACACGCAGTCTTATGGAATAAAATAGGGGGCCCACTATAAATCTTGAAATAACACAAAAACCATTTACTTTATTCAATTTGGTCCAAAGAGAAAATTAAAGTCGCATCTTTTTTACATAATTCATTAAAGGAAAATATTTTAAAATATAATATTTTCATTCATAAATATGCATTTAAGAAATTGTCTTCCTTTAAAAGCTTCTTAAAGTTCTTAAGATGTGAGACTCGTGAAAGTCGATGAGAGTGTTTTTATAGTACACTATTGGTAACAAAAAACGTTTTAATGACAATTTTGATTTTAAATTAACTTAGTAAAAATTTTTATTAAATTTTAAAAATAAAAAATTATTAACTGAAATATAAGTTATTGTGAAATAAGCAATAATTAAATAATATTTATATAAGTAATAATTTATAATATCTAAAAATTTTTCCCATTCCCACACCTTTGAGGTAGGGAATATAGAGCGTTTTTTTTAAAGTGGTGTCCCCAATAGGCCTAATCCACTGAATTCTAAAAAAAAAACAGTGTAATATTTATGAATAAATAATAAGTAGAAACAAAACTATTAATAAAAAAACAATAAATAAAAAAAAATATCACAAAATTCAAAATTAACAAAATATCACGAAATTAAAAATTAAAAAATATAACCCTTCTTAATTTTGAAATATTTTTAATTTGCGATTTAGTCTATTAGATTTTAATATGTCATTTTCTCGTTTTGTGTAATTATTTAATAAAATATTTGCAAACGTTTTACTTATTTGGGAAAAAATTATGCGACTACTATTGCCGCATTTACACGTCGATTCCAAATCAATGTCATTCACGCCCAAACAAAGACTATTTAACGTCAGTTCAATTAGTATTCTTTTTTGATTACTTTGCTCAAAGAAATTTTTTTTTAAATTTGTTTCCCGTAAAATCTCCTAAAAAATTGCCATCATATGAAATAAAACATAATTTGTCTGATCCATCGGTAAAGAAAGACCGCCTCTGTTAAGTTCGTCAAAGTAAAATTGCACCCAGCTAGAGAACGATATAAACGGAATCTATTTTTTAAAGAATCAGTTTGTAATTTGCCTAATAAAACATAGTCGATTTGAAGCTCCGTTAAGGATAGATGAACTAAATCTATTAATGGTTTAGTAGTGAATACTAAAGCATTGAAAGTGTCTTTCGAAAATCTATTTTTATTATCATTTGTATTCCAAACTGATAACCAATGATAATTCTAAATTTAAAATTACAACCGAAATAATTATCATTTTGTAAAAAATACAAAATAATATTAGTTTCATTTTTATATACAGACCAGTCATTCACATTGATTATTTTATCAATATTTGAAACTAAATTAGTAAAACTGAAAATTAAATAACTAGCGCGAGAAGTTTTTGCATTATTATTTGATAAAGCTACCGGATAATTAGGGAAAATACTTGCATCTGGCAATAAGCGGTGCCGTTTTACCAATTAGAAAAACACGATTCTGCGAAATGCAGAGAACATATGTAACTATTTACCGAAGGTTGCCAATTTGGTTTGGATATTGCTTTTATCCACAATGTTCTATAAGGTTCTTTGTTGGGAAATTGAAAAGCTGGAACCTTTTTCACACTAGGAAAATAATTGGATCTACATCCAGACACCGAACATTTTCGAACCATTACAGAATATATTAGAAAAGTTTATATGTATAAAAAATTAAAAAGGGCTATATAAAAAAATAAGATAAAAGACAAAAAAATATAACAACTTATAAAAAACAAAAAAACTGTAAATACAAAATTATAAAACTAATTTAACATAAAAAAGAAACAAAACTAATTATAATAAGTAATAACTAATTAATTATATCTCCTACTCCACTACTTTTTTTTATGGAGTGTATCAAAATATTTAATAATTTCCTTACCAGAATTTGTGACTCCTTTTTTTTATGTGCTCGAAATATGGCTGAAAAATACGAGTTGAAAATTAATTTTCATACAAAAGGAAAGAAAAAATTCTAAATTTTAATTATATGACATTTTTAAAATGTTTAAATAAAATTAAAAATATTAAGATTCAATTTGATAATAAAGTACTTACCCATTTCACATACAATTTTTATATAAATTTTAGGTTATGGTTAAAAGCTATCAAATAAAACTTTCAATCCCACTCTTATTTTTTGAAAAAAAATTCACTTCTACTTTTACAAATGTCAAAAAGCAAGCGGAAAAAAATTACTAAAAAGATCTAAAAGTAATTTTATTAAATATTAAGTCAAAATTACGAGTTGAAAGCTAATTTTTTGATATTTTGTAGCTAATTTTTTGATATGTTATTTCCATATAAAATTCGACATATTTTGAGGAATATATCATAACGAAAACTCGTAATGAAAATTGTTAAAAATGGGCATTTTTTCGAAAAAAAAAAACAAAATAATAAGAACAAAAAAAATCTTTTAAAATTAAATTTTAATGTCATTTGTTTGAATGTATGCGAGACTCGATTGCCATTCTCTCATAACTACATCCATGCGTTTTCAGTTCTTGTCCTGTTTATTTAGGTCTTGGCTAATACTAAACAAAAAGGAAATAAAAAACAAACATGGAAATAATTACGATACCACCAAAAAATACTGCGATACGAAAAAAACTATAATGACAAACCTTCAAAATTCGAATAGACACAGTATCCTCACAACTAGAAAAAAAGGCTGTAGTTTACAACAGCAGCAAGAAATTTTTCTCTTTGTTATTGCTTACACCCTCGAAATTCGGATCGACACAGTATCCTGACAAATCGGAAAAAAGTATGTGCTCACATCAGCAGATAAAAAACTTGGACAGAAAATAAAAAAATTAAAACTGTAATTTATGAAATATGAAATGTAATAATTTAATGTAATGTATTGTAAAATTATGAAAGGATGGTCCACATCCGAAAGGAAAAAGGGCCACCCTTTATGGGTATATTAATATACCCATTTAAAGTAATAAAAAAAAAATTGCTATTATTGGAATGAGTATTCGTAATTATGCTAATAAAAATTCGTCGCTTCCATTGAGGTATGTAATATAATATGAAAAATGATTTGTATTTTTATTTTAAAAATTGAATTACATATACAAGTACATATGTATGTATTTTTGAAATTTTTTTAAGAATAAAATTTAAGGGTAAATTTTTAAAATTTATAATAAATGTACAAAATAATTTTCATGCAATTCACAAAATTATTTGTTGAAGTTTGCATCAAAATTAATATTATAATATATACATAATATGTATATTATTAATGCATCACAAATTCAATAATATTGCAGTTTTTTCATTCAAATCAAATATTTTTTTTCTTAAAAATTTGTTAAGAATTAGAAATCTGATTGCTGAAAAAAGAAGTATTCGTAAATAACCGATCAATAAGAGTAGTGGGAATATGGGGCTTCTGGCATAGCTTTTTCGGAGTAATATAAATTTGTGGATTCTGGCAAAGCTTTTTCGGAGTTTTCATGAATGTAGGTAAAGCTAATACGTATAGTAGAGACCAAACCAAATGAAGGTAAAGATTTAAGTTTCAAGATTGAATTTGAAATTTAAAAAAGCTTATGGTTTAGGTATAATCTGGTATAATATTATTGAATATATGAAAGTTTAATATGTAGAAAACTTTTTTTTTCGTTGAGATCAGTTATGTTTTAAATAAAGTTTAAAAACTTTATCGGTTTATTATATATTAAAGTTTAATATGTAGAAAACTTTTTATATATTAAACTAAATATATGAAAATTTGATATGTAGAAAACTTTTGAAAAAAAGTTTAAAAACCTTAACGGATATTATATTTTAAACTAAATAATATATGAAAGTTTAATATGGGGAAAACTTTTGCGTTGAAATCAGTTATGTCTAAAATAAAGTTTAAAAATCTTCGTTTAAATTAAATTTTCCGTTTCCGTTTAAGTTGCATTAATATAATTTTTTTGTTGGTCAACAACTTTTATATTTAATTTTTATTGTTATTAAATTGAAACTTTGTTATTAATTTATATTGAATATGATAACTTTTAACATTTCATAGACATTAAAATTTACAATAAAAGTATTAATTGAAAATTGAGAAGAGCTATTTAAAATATAGTAATTTAGTTAAAACCGGATGCGCGTGCAATAATTAAATTTGGTGTGAACCAAATTATAATGTTTTTGCTGATCAACAACTTTTATATTTAATTTTTATTGTTATTAAATTGAATTATATTAGTTTCAATTTCTAATTAATCTAAAGTTTCAATTTGATAATTATCAAAAAAATTAAAATCGAACTTGTAACGAGTTATATTATCACTATAAATACTGTTTCATTTTAAAAAAATATTTAACTAAATTTTTATATGCAAGATAACGATGTCAATAATTAAAATATTTATTGGAATATCAAAAACAGGTCTTTCTAATTTTAAAAAGTTAGAAGACCTGGAGATAAATGAAACGTACAAAATAAAGGGTTTCAAATTTGAGCTTAAGGATAAATTTGGAAAAACCCTTCTGGTAAAAATAATTTTTAATGGAGAAGCCGTTTGCGTATTTTCACTCAAACGGTTTGCAAATCTGATAGAAAACAAAAGGGATGTTGAGGAAGTTCACAAGTTTGGGGCGTTAAAATACAACGGAAGAGATGAGGAGAAATCAAATATTGTTTGATATCATTCTTAAAAAAGATATGAATGAAGATGAAGGTGATGACGATGATTATGATGAAGATTTTGGAAATGTAAACATCATTAGTGACAATAGTGAAAATGAAAAAAAAACAATAAGAGAAAAATTAAAAAGAAAAGAAAATTTTCTAAAATTTTAAAAAATACAAAAATAAAAATAAAAATTTGAATTTAATAAAAATATTTCTTTTATTTTTTTATAATTAGCTATATTGTTTTAATTTTTTTTTATACGTTTTTCTTTTTCAGCTTTGCTTTTCTTTTATAGGTAGAAAGAAAATTTTTTAAATATTTTCTCTATTAAAATATAAAAAATTATAGCTTTCGCATCTTCTTACACTAAATTTGTTTTTTTAGAAAATGATAGGATTTTCTCATTCATTTTCTATGATAGTAGCTGCTCCATCTTGTTGTGGAAAGACTACGTTCATAACTCAATTGATCAATAACTTAAATAAATTGGTTTCCGAAAGTTAATATAACAAATCTAATAAGGTATGTTTTAGAAGATTATAAAAATAATAAGATTCTTGGAAGTTTTTATGAACAAGAAATCAAGTCTGTTCAAAACCCTGAAGCATATCTTGTAGAAAAAGTTTTAAAAAGAAAAGGAAACAAAATTTTTGTTAAATGGTTAGGTTTTGTTAATTCACACAACACTTGGATAAATAAAACAAATATTATTTGAAGTATAATTTTTAATTTTAATTAATTTTTCATTTATTTTAATTTATTTTATAATGATCTTCTAAAACAAATCTTTTATTATTATTATTATTTAGATTAAATACATAATGTATAAAAATAAACATGTTTCCATATAAAACTGTATTTTCAAATAAAGATTTTCTATAATCTTCCAAAGATAGACTATTAACTACATTTTTTCCATGCGTTTGCTTTTTTTTATTGTTTTTCTTTGGAAAACATCTAATAAATACATTTTTGATCTAACTCCAATAAATTATTTCACAATTTTTCCATTATTTTCATCTTTAAATAAGCCAATAATCTTTTTATTAACAAGAGGTAACCCGTAACGATTATCAGGTTCATATTCAGAAGTGTCAAAAAGCAATTCTGATTTTTCAATTTTACGAACATCTTTTTCTATATCTTTATATAAATGTTCCGTTTTTACTGTAAAAATAAAACTATCAGTATCTATATAATTTAAAGAAATTTCTGAATTAAATTTAGGTTTTACGTAGTCATAATGAAAATTATACATGTGTAGTTTGGAGAGTTCTAAAACTGAGAAACCTAAATATATAAGTTTATTATATAAAACTTTAGTTTTATTTATTTTAATTGCTGCAAGATTTTCTTCAAAAAGTGATAAACTATGAAAGTTAGGTTTAGCAATAAGTGTCCTTGCACCGTGATGCTTCCGTTTACCTTCCCAACAATCTGCTATTTTAACTACAGTTCTTTTGTCAACGTTTTCCATAGTTTTTCCATACACTGCATTATTCATTAATTTAAAAAAGTTTTTTTCGAATGCATTGCATTGTAAAGCTCTGTAAATTTTTTTAAAAATTAATCCATTTTTTAAGCATTGCTTTAAATTTCTATTAAGTATTATGTATTTCATGTTTTCATTCAACTCTAGCAATAATTTTTTTGTTTTACCCGTTGGAGGTATTTTATTTTCAGATCAAAATGGTAAATCATTATGATAGCCATGTATACTTTCCAAATAATCTAAATCTACTTCTAATACATACCCTACTTCTGAATCATCTGTTATTTCTCTAATTATTAAATTTGAAGGATTTTTAGCCAATTTAAATCCTTTGTATGGTAAATAGTTAGACTTAGCCCAACCATATAAATTATTAGCATCTAAATACATTATATACTTATCAGGTTCGTTTTATCGTATTCCTCCTCCATATATTTATTATTAGCTTGTGAATGTTTCATACTAAATTGACTTATACCTACACGAGTCCCTCTTTTAAAAAATTATACATATTAATATTAACTAACAAATCTAACTGAATATTAGTAAATTTTAACATTGCATCCCATGCAAGTCCGGGAGCTTTCGTAAAATGTGGAGGGTCTGCGTCAAAATGTGGCAAATGTTGCTAAAATTTTCGAAAACATCTGAAAGTAAAAGAACATCAGTTTTCAAATAAAGTTTTAAATAATCCATTCAAGTTCTGCAATTAAATACACGCCAAACTTTTTGTGCATATGAATAATCTTCATCTGAACAGCAAATATTCATTAGCACATTTTTAAACTTATCTTGTGAAGGTAAAATAAGTTCATCAAGCTTTTGAAGATAATCAATATAATCATATGGAAAAACTCATTTTCGAGTTAGTAAATTGAATTGTTCGTCATCAGGAAAACGTGCTCGAAAATTTTTTAATCGTTCCTTCTCTAAATCAAAAACTAATGTATCAAGACTTGATTGCATAAATCTATATGAATATATAAATCTAATTTGAAAACTTTCATTCTTCTCTAGAAAAATAGTTTTATTTACTGATATATATTTTTCTTTAGTTAAAGGTAAAACTGAAATTGGACCCGAACAATATTTAATTTTTTATAAAGTGAATGTGCATCGTAATTAGAAAAATTGTGAAAGAATACAGGGGAGTATTTAGGTATCTTATACAATAAATTACATGAATTATGAGCAGCTCCTCTATAGTTACCAGTTACGTGACAATGGTCCTTTACCCGAGTCTCTTCTTGTTGATTTTTTTTTTCATATATATGACATACCTTTTTTTGTTCTATGAAGAAGTTCTTAAGGTTAAGTATATTTTTTATATATAAAGAAGTATTATTTACCTGTAAAAACTCTGTATTTATTTAAGTTTTTATTAAACGAACTTTTATTAAAATAAGAAAAAGTTACTAGAATATGTTGTTTAATATCTGTTGTTGATGAAAGCTGTGTTCGTACTAGCCTTCATAAGTTTTTAATCCATACATAGTGAGCTTTATTATCATTTTCAATAAGAAGTAAATTAATATGATAACGCTTTTCTTATTTAGTGTTGTAGTAAGGTCCTATTATTTGTATTCCATCTTCCCCTTTTCTTTCAAACCCGAATACTGTAATACTTATTTCAGAATTAATTTTCTTAAAGTGCATTATGTCATCATGTTTAACTTTAGCATTATTTAAAACGATCGGAGATTCTGCTATATTAATAATATTATAATTACTTTTACGATTTGCATTTCTAATGTTATCTTTTTGTAATACTGGTATGAGGGTCCTTTTAAAACAAAATATATCATTGCTTCTAATGTTGATACAAGCTTTTTCTTATAAATTCCATAGGTAATTTAATATACAGAGAGCCTGCCAGAGGTTTATTTTCATTTATATTTATTTCTAAATGTAATAATTTTATTAAACTCCACCCTGAATCCTTTTCCTGAAAATCTTCTCCTTGAGTTAAAATATTTTCTATCATATTTTCCAGCATTTTCAATTTCATTTTCATTTAGTATTATTTCCATTTTCAAATTGAAGGATTTTACACTAAAAACGTTTTCTAGTTCACCATTGTCTAATTTTTGAGGCTTAATAAACTCGGCAAATAGTTTCATGTTAAATTTGTAAGCTTTTAAAATCAATAGTTGCTTCTTTAGGAAATTTAAAAGGTCTCCTCCAATATTTTCAAAAAAATCTATGGCTAGTAAAATTTCCTCGTTTGTTTTTCAATAGTAAAGGTCTCAATCCTGCCTTCGAATCCTTGCTTTATGAATTTAATATTCCCTTCATAAGCGACGGCAGCATTTATTTTATGTATATTTTTCCGAATATGATAATTCCAGTTTTTTATATCTACTTCTACTTTACAATATATACAATACTTTTTACTTTGTCAAGTTACAGAATTATGATTCATTTTCAATATTTTGTGTTGAGGTTGTCTTTCTGCTTCCATGGAATTTTCTATTTTTCTTTTATTAATTTGATTGACATTTACTATTACTGAAAATAATTTGCTTAAACTCCAGATGGAATTTTTTCCTTGGAAAATTTTCAGTTTATTTAAAATAATTCCAATGTTTATGTCTAAAAGATTTTCAATGTCTGCCTTTCTTCTTTGAACTAGTTGAGCATCTGAGTGAAATAATTGGATTTTGAAAAAGTTATCCATTTCCATATATTCTAATTTCTGCAAATTGATGAAGGAAATTTTAACTTCTAAACTAAATTTAAAAGTTGAAGATGTTGATATTTCTCTTTTTAAAATTTTTGATATATCCTTTCCGTAAACTTCAAAAAAATCAGATGGTGAATTAATTGCATTAGTTTTATTTTCAATAATATGTTGCGTTTTGGTATTCATTTTCCCAAGTTATTTCATTTTTTTGATAATTATCAAAATGAAACTTTAGATTAATTAGAAATTGAAACTAATCTAATTCAATTTATAACAATAAAAATTAAATATAAAAGTTGTTGATCAGCAAAAACATTATAATTTGGTTTACACCAAATTTAATTATTGCACACGCATCCGGTTTAATATCCTAAATTAATATATTTTAAATTGCTTTTCTTAAATTTCAATTAATACTTTTATTGTAAATTTTAATGTCTATGAAATGTTAAAAGTTATCATATTCAATATAAATTAATAACAAAGTTTCAATTTAATAACAATAAAAATTAAATATAAAAGTTGTTGATCAACAAATAAAATTATATTAATGCGTCAAAATGTTACTATTTTGTAGCATTTCGGTAATTTTTATACCCTTTTTGTGACTGTAACGAAACCGTTTAGAAACCGATTAGAAACTCTTTTTAAGAATTATAATAGAAACATTTTAGTATACTACTTCTAAAATGCTACTGTTTCGTATCTTTTTTAATACTTTTGATTTTTTATAACTAAACCGTTTCGTATTTGTTACCCTTAGATGTGTGCATTCTGATACTAAACATTTTAGGTTTATTGTAACGAAACAGTTTAGAAACTGAATAGAAACTTTTTTTATGAATCGTAATAGAAACATTTTCGTATACTGTTTCTAAAATGCTACTGTTTCGTATTTATTTTGATACTTTGATTTTACGTAACTAAACCGTTTTGTATTTGTTACCATTATATATGTTTATTCCGATACTAAACATTTTAGGTTTATTGAAACGAAACCGTTTAGAAACCGATTAGAAACATTTTTTATGAATCGTAATAGAAAAATTTTCGTATACTGTTTCTAAAATGCTACTGTTTCGTATCTGTTTTGATACTTTGATTTTATGTAACTAAACCGTTTCGTATTTGTTACCATTGAATGTGTTTATTCCGATACTAAACATTTTAGGTACATTGATAAATAATGTATGCATTTTGTGTAGAAAATGTGTCTTCAAAGATTTTATTTTTTATATGTAAACGGTTTCTAAAATGATACGTATTTTTTTAGTAACAAGTTACTTTATTGTTACTATTTTTTGACAAAAATGTAAAATATCATTTTTTATGTACAGGTTTTTAATAGCCATTTCATCTTTCAATCATTCAAAATTGTACACAGTGGGACAAAGTTAACATCTAAATTTTTGTATAGTTAAACAAAAATAAAATTTGAAAGTGATATTTTAAAATTGTGCTTACCAGTGATTTTTAGAATATTGAACTTAGTTTTTATGTAATGCCTCTAATTTGTTTATGCAAACTTTCGGAGCTCTATGCAAATGGGATTAAGATAGCTGACGTGAGATTTAAGAGAATATAAGAGGAATAAATTATATATAAGGCTTCTATCTATAAATAGTTTCTTAGTCTACGTATAATAAAAATATATGGTGTAATTTTTCTTATTATATTTTTTATATGGTTATTCCAGTTAAATTTGGCATATAGTAATAAACCTAAGTAATTAAAACTTTCTAAAACTTCGATTGAATCATTGTTGTAGAGAAAGTTTAGTCTTGCACTTTCAAATCTGTGTTCAAAGAACATTATTTTAGTTTTTTTAACGTTCAAACAGGCGGTTTCTAGTTGGCCATTCCTGAATTATGTCAAGATCATTTTGTATTGTCTTATTTAAATCAATTTTACTACTTTCAGCATATTTTACGGTTGGAGGCTACCGATTAGATTTAACTGAGTCAAATCATCAATGTAGATTTTTAAAAGATCAGATCCCAATATAAAGCCATGAGGAACACTTTGGCAATCATTTTTTCGAAGCTACATATGTCTCCTATACGAAGCACCTGTTTTTGATTTAGTAAATATGATTTAAAATATTCCAACTGAGTATTCGAAAAATTTAATTTAGGAAGCTCAAGTAGTAGAATATCATAATCGACCCAGTCAAAGGACTCTTGTGGATCTAAAAATACACAACTTATATTTCCAAGATCTCTATTCATTTAAGATATCTAGACATAAAGCTGGTTAGACTGAGGCAGGCAGCAGTTGCGACCTCTTTTCAAAACCGTACTGTTTTTCGCTTAAATATATCATTCATTAAAAGATTTAACCTGTTTTTAAAATAATTTCAAAGATTTTAGAAAAAGCTGATAGAATAGATATAGGTCGATAATTTGAAATGTTTTACTTCCATTTCTAAAAAAGTAAAAAAAAGTACATACACCTTCCATATTGAAATTATTCAGAAATTTTGTACTCCTTGAATAATTATCATAGTTTAGGGAGTAAGCCACCCTTAAATGGGTTTTCGATATTTTCAACAAACACCATAACAAAATCAAGTTTACACTAGAAAAAGAAAACACACAAATCAAAGGACTGCGTTTTTAGATATGGTTTTAATTAGAAACAAAGGGAAAATCTTGACGAAGTGATATAGAAAAGAAATAGCCTTTAGCAGACTGCTAAATGATAACTCAACACAGCCAATAACGCAGTTCTGCCTTTCGTGCACAGGATTTTAAGATTGAGTGATAAGAGGTTTCATGAGAAGAGCTTTAACAAAATTAAAGAAACTTTAACAAAAACCAAACCAAACTATAAACCATAAACTAAATTGCTAACCAAATCATACCACCAACAAAATTATAAGAAAAGTTAAATATGATAAATAAAGTAAAAATAAAATTGAAACAAAAAGAGATTAACTGACATACTGAAAAATTATATATATACCAGAAATCACCAAGCATATTACGACAAATTTATCCAAAATAGAAGATGAAGAGATTGAGCTCAAACCAATCAGAAAATTACAACAGACAATCAACTAAACTAGATAATGCCCACAAAAGCAACACAAAAACTAAACTAGATAATGCCCTGTGCACAGGTGCAGTATATAAAATTGTTTGTAATAAAACATTAAGAGAGGTGGCTCTTCCTAATGGTCAAGTTGAGCACAGCCCAACCTAACAAAATGCAAGCAAAACCGAAGCGATCGCAAATATATTTATAATTTCATATCTACAAGTCAATATGATATATTTTAATTTTTCTTTGTTATGAAACAATACATAATTTAATTTATCATTCTTTGTTACCACAGAATAGTGTAATTCTTAGTCTACATACATTAATATTTAATACTAGGTAATGCTAATGTGTTATTAAATCTTATATTGCATTCAAATTCATATAATCGACAGCTACAGTTTAGATAAATACAATTTATCCAAAAACGACAATTTGTAGCTATAATATCGGATATATTGTTCATTTTGAGACATACATACATACTTACATATTTATTAAAGATTTATGAAAAATTAAATATTAAACAACTTTTTTTTTTGGTTTTGTGGAAACTTTAGACAAATGCGGAAAAAATAACACACATGCATACATAAGCTTTCATTTTGCACCCTCAAAACAAAATAAAAAAGTACTGAAACGAAATGTAATTTTTTAAAATATGTTGCTGCCAAAATTTTAAAATCAATACTACAATTTTAAAATTTTTGTTTGTAAAATACTGTAAAATTTTAAAACTTAAAAGTATTCATATTGAAACGCATTTAAGAAACAAAAAACAAAATAGAAAGACCTGGTCTTATGTACATAATTTAACTGTCATTTGTCAATTAGGATTTACTATTACTGTTTTTATGCTGCACCAGAAATTCCACTCTTAACTCAACTTAAAAATTGAAAAATTTAGGTATATAATATATTGTTTTCTTAAGTAGATATTATGTATAATATGTATTTATTTTCTGAGGTTTCTTTTAAGGATTTGCCAAAAACAATTTTTTTTTTTTAAATAATTTGAATTTTTCATTTCAAAATAATTTTTTTAAGTAAACAAAGTTTTAAGTAAGTTTTTGTTATAATTCTGAACCCATTACGCATTTCGCGTAAAATTAAATTATGTACTTACTATGTTGTATAATGTGTAGTATTATTGTGAAGTCAAGTACAAAAATTTAAAATAATATGAAAACGTAACTTTGTGGCATAGTAATTAATTACATACATACATACTTATATTGCTGATTGTATTGAATGAATATTGAATATTCTAAAATCAAAAATCGAAGAAATAAAAAATACAACAAAAAATAAAAAAAGTTCCCTTTTATTTCCTTCTTTTTGTAAGTAGAAAGAAAGAATGTAGTCATAAGACGAAGTAAAGATAAATAATTTTTTTTTTTCTTTAAGGGAATTGGTAATCTTCAAAAGACACCAAGAAAACCTGTACCTCTTAGATTAGGTTTGTCAGATTAGAACGTGTCAGATTTTTACTGACTAAACGAACCTCGCTGAAATAAACAAAATATGAAAAACTATAGCTATTAAGTATGTACATACATATGTGTGTATATTTATTTATTTCTTCAGTTCAAACAATTTAAATCTTATAATAAAATTAGATATTAATATGTATATGTATATATGTATGTACATATATCTTAATATGTACATATATGTGTATATAACATTAGTTAATTTTTAGAAAAATTAAACAGTAATGTTAAATTGTATATTGATACAAATAATATACATATGTATATATATTTGAACGATGATTGATGTAGCCGTTTTTATACCTGTATGAACTATATTCAAGGTTATAATAAATTTGCCATTACGTTTGTGACAGCTTAAAGGAGTCGAGGTAGATATAGTGTCAAAGGTATGGATCGACTCATAATCGAATTCTGAGTCGATGAAGCCATGTAGGTCCGTCCGTCCGTCCGTCTGCACGATAACTCAAACATAAAGGAGCTAGGAGACTGACATTTTTTTTATGTCACTTTTGCAAAAGTGTTAGTTTTGCTATTTAAATGCAGTATTTTCGGCCGCCGGGTTCGAGTAGCTGCCATACAACTTCTTTTTGTATATGGAAATAAGTCAGTATCTATTCAAACTAGATATCTGAAAGTTTGCAAATGATGATCAAGTTTTATGGCAGCAACTTCTGTAAGATTTGGTTGTGAAGGTACGACAGGTTTGGGTAGCTGCCATACAACTTCTCTTTTTAAATGAAAATAACTCATTGTCTACTGAAGCTAGGAATCTGAAATTTTGTGAAGAGGTGTTGAGTTACATACCAACAACTTTTGTAAAATTTTATTGGTCTAAAACAGCCGGTTCCGGCTTCTTGCATTTCTTGGAACTTAATGAAGGTAGGCGCAATAGATTCGGGAAGCTGTCGTACAACTCCACAATTTACATAAATATATCTGTGTAGTTAACATCTGAATGTTTTTAAAAGATGACCAAGTTTTATAGAGACAGGATATATTACGTACGGGTATCCCAGAGTTGACACAGTATACTCTACTGCACTCTTTCTCGTTTTTAATTTCGATTCAAAATTTTTAACAGTCCAGTAACAATTTTTCCTTATTAAAACCAATATACATAATATAATAAAGAATCATTTTTCTATCGTTGTGTTGTGTTGGTCGTGGGACCAATCTGCCTGGATAATTCGTTAGTTTTTTTCTAAGGCAAAAAAAAGTTATACAGTATAAGATAAACTTTCACATGCACCATAGAATAAGAATAGATTATATTAGATAAATGGTTCTATTGGACTGAAAAAAGGTATGATATTCCATAATATGTACCATTATGGAATATTATTAAATATGTACTTACCTTTATTTAAATAATACATACATATATACAAATTCAATATGAATATTGAATTGAATTGCATGTATAATGATTTTATTATAATATGTATGTATGTGCATTTTCTTTTTACAAAAAGTACAACCAAAGAAAACAAAAAAATAGCATCATTTATAATAATTGCAATGTTGCAATGTTGCAATGTTGCAATATATTATATACCTCAAATTGCAATGTTGAGAGAAAAAAATGGGAAACAAAGAGAAAGAGAGAGAGAGTGAATTCCGACGCAAACTAAAATCATTGCTGATACAGATAATATCATTCTTTGGACTTCTATAATCTATTCTTATTCTATGGTAATATCAAATATGTATAATGTATTCATACTCATTAGTCATTACTCATTAGTCATTAGTCATTATTCTATTCTTTGAAAAATGTATTCTTTTTCTTTGCTTCGGTCTTTGTATATCACAAAGATGATTTTGTTGTTATTTTCTTCTTTTCTTTTTTCTTCAGAGCTTTCAATCAAAAAACAATAACAAATTCGTGTTATACATATTATATATAAATTGTTGAAACTTGGAACAACAAACAATCAAAAATAAAAAAATAAATCTTCGAGTTCGTAAATTAGTCACTGTTATACATACTACAACAATTTGTACATAATACAAATTTGTTATTGTTTTTTCATTGAATGTTATACTGAAGAAAAAGAAAATAAACACAAAATCATTTTTGTGTTATACAAAAAGCGGAGCACAGAAAAAGAATACAAATTCCAATTGAAATGAGTATGTCGACATTATACATTGGCATTATACAATGGCTCATTCTTATAACAGATAATCTTTGATTGAAATATTAAAATGTGCGTATGGCGTTTGAATGTTTTTTGCCTTTCTTTCTCTTATAACATAATATACAATTTCAATTTCTCGTTTCACTATTAAACAGTTCATTTTACATAAAAATGTCAAACTTCCATTTTTTTATTAATCCTATATATAAGTTAATATATAATATATAAGTTAAGATAAGATATTATAATTTTTTTCTTTGTTATTGTGCCTAAGGCAGTCTCACCTTAGGTGTACGAAGAGAAAGGTTTGTTTCACAATAAAAGAACCTTATTCTTTGAGAAATAATTTTATTCTATCTTATTTAATTAAATTCAATCATATTTATACTAAAATTAGCATTTACCAAACAAAAACATAATTATTATTTTTCAATACAAAAATGTCTAATAAGGAATTAATTAATTTAACTTTGATCATATTTATACTAAAATTAACATTTACCAAACAAATACAAAATTATTATTTTCAATACAAAAATGTCTAATAAGCAATTATTTAATTTAAAAATTATATTGTTCCCACGGGAAAGTAAATTAGAAATTAGTTTTAATGCATTGAACGAAATTTGATCCTTTATGCGTGTATTTTTAAGCCTTTTAGGTGTGTATGTTAACTCCTCCCCTTGTTAAGTCTTGAACGTCCTCGTTTCGATCTTTAACACTTTCTATTAATTCATTTATTTGGACTTTGGAGATGCTTAGCCCATGACTTCTTAACTGAAAGATGTATTTTATGACCAAAATTATGACAGCGATGATGACTATTGTTGTGTTAGAAAAGCTGATCCATGTGTATGTGCCTTGATTTGATATTTCGTTGTACAGTGTACTAATGTGGTTTGTATTGTTGATGTTAATTTTATGTAGATACGGTAATGAAAGTTTTAATTTGTGGTCAATTTGATTGATTGATAATAACTTTGGTGGATGTGCTTCAGTATTCAGTGCTTCAGTAAATGTGTTGTAAATTATTGAATGATCTGGTTGGAATGTAGTATCGTTAATTTGTATTGGCTTGTCGAAAGTTAATAAAAACGTTCCTTTAACAGTAATTTGATGTTGGTCAGTGATTTTTGTTTCGCCACATTGTTTAGGATTACAATCCCTTCTTTGATTTGGTGTATGGGTTGTAAGTGTTATGACGTTTCTGTAGAACAGGAAGCTTTGTTGTGATTCAGGAGTTGCGTGACGCATTTTGCTGCTTGGTTTGTTTCAAATTTGATGACATTTTGATTTTGGATTACAGGATAAATGTTTATGAAGTCACAATATTTTTGAACTTTTGGAAATTTTAAAACGTAGAGAATTACATCTTTGTCTTGCAGGACTTTTATTTTTGTGACAGCAAGTAAATTATTTATACTAACAGGTAATTTATCAAGATCGATTATATGTTTTAATTCAATATCGTCTAACAAAAGTGGATTGATAATATTATTTTTTGCCAAAACTATTGAAAGTCATATAGTACTTAAATGATTTATGATGTGGTAATTTCTGTTTATTACAAAATTAGTTAAAAGCTCTTGTTTACTTGATGAGGTAGTCACATGATTTTTTCGTAAGTCATTAGTTTGTTCTGTTAACTCATTGATTCTGTCTTGCAGTAACGAGTTTATACTTGTTTGCTTATTATTGTTTTCGATGAGTGTGTTGGTTTTTGTCAGGAGTTTTTCATAGTCGTCGTGGTCTGGCGTACCCGCTATAAATTTTAATGTACTGCCGAGAAAATTAATTGATCTGGCCATCCTTCTTGGCATTTCTAATATTTTGATAATGTGAAAAATTTCATTTGTTTGTTGTTGTAAAATAGTTCTTTGCCACGAAGAGTCTGTTAGGTAGTCAAGAACTTCTTCATTTTCTACAACCATATCTCTATATTCAGTTAGGTTTGTGGTATGGACGATGTAGAAAAAGTCGTCGTAAATTGCGACTTTTCCTTGAGTTATAGCAATGTAATTTGCGGATGAATAGATAGTTTGCGGACGAAACTGTCCAAAGAATGAGTAGATACAGTCTGAAATAAATTTAACGAAGATTACTTTTGTGAATTTGTTTACCATCTATTAAAACTGTTGTGCCTAAATCTTTTTCAACTACTTTTTCAATGGAAATTTTATTAAACTTGTTTCCCAGTCGTTTGTTGGTCCGTAAAAAAACTATCTCACCGGGATAATAGATCTTTGTTTTAAGATTCTTATTTAGTCTGTCTAAAATTTTTTGTTAGGAATTTTTTAATTTGGTTTTGGTTTGGTTTATTTTTTCGGGGTCATAATATTGAAGTATGTCTATGGGTCTTTCTTTTGTTGTAGAATGGATTGTGTTATTATATTTACAAGCTGCAAGAAGAACTAAATCTATAGTTTCGGTGATTTGTTGTTGTTCTTTGACACAGCAGCAAATCTCGAGAAGGGTGGAGTGAAATCTTTCTACTTGACCATTACTTTCGCTATGAAGGGTGGGGATGAAATATTGTTTTATGTTAAATAGATCTCTTAACAAGGTTCTGATAGTATTTGAGCCAAAGGCTCTTTCATTATCAGAGACGATGGTTTTTGTATTTTTGAACAGTCCTAGAGTCTGAAGAAGGGCTTCTTTTATGTCTATTGTTGACCTTGATGCTATTGGTTTTGCCACTGCGAATTTTGAGAATTTATCAATAATTGTTAGGAAGTTTTGCTTATCAGTGATTAAAATATCTATATGGAGCATTTCACCTGGGTAGTTAGGAATGGGTGTTTTTCCTATTTCAGGATTTGGAGGTTTTCTTTGGTATTTATTTTCTAGACAGATTTTGCAGTTTGCAATAATTGTTTTTAAGGTTTTTCTTATATTAGGAAAGTAGTATTCGGATATTATTTGCCTAAAATTTTCTTGTAACGATCTGTGGGCCCTATTATGTTTTGTAGTGATTGTATCTAGTTGATCATGTTTATTGGTCAAATCTATCATAAATTTTTCAGTGTGGACGAATTTTGTTCCTGGAAATGTCGTAAGTACTATGTTTTGTATTTCTGCGTACCCGCTATAAATTTTAATGTGCTGCCGAGAAAATTAATTGATCTGGCCATCCTTCTTGGCATTTCTAATATTTTGATAATGTGAAAAATTTCATTTGTTTGTTGTTGTAAAATAGTTCTTTGCCACGAAGAGTCTGTTAGGTAGTCAAGAACTTCTTCATTTTCTACAACCATATCTCTATATTCAGTTAGGTTTGTGGTATGGACGATGTAGAAGAAGTCGTCGTAAATTGCGACTTTTCCTTGAGTTATAGCAATGTAATTTGCGGATGAATAGATAGTTTGCGGACGAAACTGTCCAGAGAATGAGTAGATACAGTCTGAAATAAATTTAACGAAGATTACTTTTGTGAATTTGTTTACCATCTATTAAAACTGTTGTGCCTAAATCTTTTTCAACTACTTTTTCAATGGAAATTTTATTAAACTTGTTTCCCAGTCGTTTGTTGGTCCGTAAAAAAACTATCTCACCGGGATAATAGATCTTTGTTTTAAGATTCTTATTTAGTCTGTCTAAAATTTTTTGTTAGGAATTTTTTAGTTTGGTTTTGGTTTGGTTTATTTTTTCGGGGTCATAATATTGAAGTATGTCTATGGGTCTTTCTTTTGTTATAGAATGGATTGTGTTATTATATTTACAAGCTGCAAGAAGAACTAAATCTATAGTTTCGGTGATTTGTTGTTGTTCTTTGACACAGCAGCAAATCTCGAGAAGGGTGGAGTGAAATCTTTCTACTTGACCATTACTTTCGCTATGAAGGGTGGGGATGAAATATTGTTTTATGTTAAATAGATCTCTTAACAAGGTTCTGATAGTATTTGAGCCAAAGGCTCTTTCATTATCAGAGACGATGGTTTTTGTATTTTTGAACAGTCCTAGAGTCTGAAGAAGGGCTTCTTTTATGTCTATTGTTGACCTTGATGCTATTGGTTTTGCCACTGCGAATTTTGAGAATTTATCAATAATTGTTAGGAAGTTTTGCTTATCAGTGATTAAAATATCTATATGGAGCATTTCACCTGGGTAGTTAGGAATGGGTGTTTTTCCTATTTCAGGATTTGGAGGTTTTCTTTGGTATTTATTTTCTAGACAGATTTTGCAGTTTGCAATAATTGTTTTTAAGGTTTTTCTTATATTAGGAAAGTAGTATTCGGATATTATTTGCCTAAAATTTTCTTGTAACGATCTGTGGGCCCTATTATGTTCTGTAGTGATTGTATCTAGTTGATCATGTTTATTGGTCAAATCTATCATCAATTTTTCAGTGTGGACGAATTTTGTTCCTGGAAATGTCGTAAGTACTATGTTTTGTATTTCTGCTAAAGTAGAAAGGTCGCAGTGTATGGCGTTAGTTGTATTAGTGTTATTACAATCTTTAAGATGATTTAGTAGGCTAGATATATTATTAAGCTCTAAAGTGTGTCTCATTAGTTTTTAAAATAAAATTTTGCTAGTTTTAGTATTAAGATTTGATTGTGAGATTATTAACTGGGTTTTAATTTGGTTTACTTGTCTTTGTATTGTTCTAATTGTATTTGTATTTGATTCCTCACTGTGAATCGTACTGCCTGTATTCGTTTCTGATAGATTGTTTATGTATTGTCGTGAAAGTGCATCGGCCACTTTATTTTTTTTGCCTGGTTTATAGTGAAATTTGGGTGAGAATTCTTCTATGAATGAACGCCATCTTTTTAACTTTGCATTAGAGTTTTTGTCGGAAACCGCAAATATTAGAGGTTGGTGGTCGGTATAGATATGAATGTCGCGAATGCCATATAGGTAGTGCCTGAGTGTTTGTAGAGCCCAAACTATGGCTAACAGTTCCCTTTCGTTCGTAGCGTAATTTTCCTCTGTCTTACTCAATGTCCGAGAAATCATAGTGATGGACCTTCTATTTTGAGATAGTACCGCACCTATAGCTGAGGATGACGCGTCTGTTGTTAATTCAAAAGGTTTGTTATAGTCTGGGTATTGGAGTAGAACATCTTCTGATGCTAGGATTTTCTTTATTTTTTCGAACGCTGTTAAAGCTTCTTCGTTAAGTTCAAATTTTTATTTTTTTGGATTGGTACATCAATTATTAAATTATTCATACGCGCAATACGTGAGAATCGATTGCAATTCTCTCACAACTACATTCATGTGTTTTCTGTTCTTGGCCTGTTTACTTAGGTCTTGTATAATATAATTGAATATATGAAAGTTTAATATGTAGAAAACTTTTTTTCGTTGAAATCAGTTATGTTTTAAATAAAAGTTTAAAAACTTTAACGGATATTATATTTTAAACAGATCATCAGTTATGTTTTAAAAAAAAGTTTAAAAACTTTAACAGATATTATATTTTAAACTAAATAATATGTGAATCTTTAATATGGGGAAAACTTTTGCATTGAGATCAGTTATGTCTAAAATAAAGTTTAAAAATTTTCCGTTTAAATGCAATTTTAAAAATTTACTACTACATGTTTACTACTACATGTTGTAACTGTTGTGACGGCTTTAGTCACTGTTAGCAAAATAGTAATAATAATAGGCGGATTCATTGTTTCCTTACAGTCCCACTCCCAATTCAATGTTTCCGTATCCATTTGCTATCCTTTCCTATCCCTACTTCCTAGCCAATATGCTGCGTTCGCAGGTAAGGGTTTCATCCCATTATATTGGCTAAAGGGGGAGGTGGGTTTAGTCAGTAAGAATCTGACACTACCAAGGGGGACATTCTTGGTGTCTTTGGAAGATTCCCACCTCCCTTAGGAAAAGAAAAAAAAGAAAGTTGCATTAATATAATTTTTTTGTTGGTCAACAACTTTTATATTTAATTTTTATTGTTATTAAATTGAAGCTTTGTTATTAATTTATATTGGATATGATAACTTTTATCATTTCATAGACATTAAAATTTACAATAAAAGTATTAATTGAAATTTGAGAAAAGCTATTTAAAATATATTAATTTAGTAAAAACCGGATATGTGTGTAATAATTAAATTTGGTGTGAACAACAACTTTTATATTTAATTTTTATTGTTATTAAATTGAATTAGATTAGTTTCAATTTCTAATTAATCTAAAGTTTCAATTTGATAATTATCAAAAAAATTAAAATCGAACTTGTAACGAGTTATATTATCACTATAAATACTTTTTCATTTTAAAAAAATATTTAAGTAAATTTTTATATGCAAGATAACAATGTCAATAATTAAAAAATTTATTGGAATATCAAAAACAGGTCTTTCTAATTTTAAAAAGTTAGAAGACCTGGAGATAAATGAAACGTACAAAATAAAGGGTTTCAAATTTGACCACAAGGGGAAATTTGGAAAAGCCCTTCTGGTAAAAATAATTTTTAATGGAGAAGTCGTTTGGGTATTTTCATCCAAACGGTTTGCAAATCTGATAGAAAACAAAAAGGATGTTGAGGAATTTCACCAGTTTGGGGCGTTAAAATACAACGGAAGAGATGAGGAGAAATCAAACATTGCAATGTTCGATTTCATTCTTAAAAAAGATATGAATGAAGATGAAGGTGATGATGGTGATTATGGAAATGTAAACACCGACAGTGACAATAGGGAAAATGAAAAAAAAACAATAAGAGAAAAATTAAAAAGAAAAGAAAATTTTTTTAAAATTTTAAAAATAAAAAAATAAAAATTTGATTTTAATAAAAGTATTTCTTTTATTTTTTCATAATTATATTGTTTTAATCTTTTTTATACGTTTTTTTTTATAGGTAGAAAGAAAATCTTATAAATATTTTTTCTATAAAAATATAAAAAATTTTTATACATTGTATTTAATTTGTTTATAGCTTTCGCATCTTCTTACGCTAAATTTCTTTTTTTAGAAAATGATAGAATTTTCTCATACATTTTCTATGATAGTAGCTGGTCCACCTTGTTGTCGAAAGACTACGTTTATAAGTCAATTGATCAATAGCTTAAATAAATTGGTTTCCGAAAGTTAATATAACAAATCCAGTAACCTATGTTTTAGAAGATTATAAAAATAATAAGATTCTTGGAAGTTCTTATGAACAAGAAATCACATCTGTTCAAAACCCTGAAGCATATCTTGTAGAAAAAGTTTTAAAAAGAAAAGGAAACAAATTTTTTGCTAAATGGTTATGTTTTGATAATTCACACAACACTTGGATAAATAAAACAAATATTATTTGAAGTATAATTTTTAATTTTAATTAATTTTTTATTTATTTTAATTTATTTTATAATGACCCCAAAGTGTAATGCTATAATGTGTGTGTATATTACACACTAAAGTGTGTATATTATCTTCTAAAATAAATCTTTTATTATCTAAAGAGCTTAAAGCTATCTTATTTAAAGTTTGAGTATATACATTATGTAATTTAGATTTAAAAATAAGTATTTGTCGATATAAAACAGTATTTTCAAATAAATATTTTCTATAATCTTCCAAAGATAGACTAATGAATAAATTTTTTTTGACGCCTTTACTTTTTTTATTGTTTTTCCTAGCAAAACATCTAATAAATACATTTTTGATCTAAGTTCAATAAATTCTTTCACATTTTTCCATTATTTTCATCTTTAAATAAGCCAATAATCTTTTTATTAACAAGAGGTAACCCATAACGATTATCAGGTTCATATTCAGAAGTGTCAAAAAGCAATTCTGATTTTTCAATCTTACGAACATCTTTTTCTATATCTTTATAAAAATTTTCCGTTTTAAAGTAAAAATAAAACTATCAGTATATATATATTTTATAGAAATTCTGAATTAAATTTAGGTTTTAAGTAGTCATAATAAAAATTATACATGTGTAGTTTGGAGAGTTCTAAAACTGAGAAACCTAAATATATAGGTTTATTATATAAAACTTTAATTTTATTTAATTGTATTGCTGCAAGATTTTCTTCAAAAAGTGATAAACTATGAAAGTTAGGTTTAGCAATAAGTGTCGTTGCACCGTGATGCTTCCGTTTACCTTCCCAACAATCTGCTATTTTAACTACAGTTCTTTTGTCAACGTTTTCCATAGTTTTAGTATACACTGCATTACTCATTAATTTAAAAAAGTTTTTTTCGAATGCATTTTTTGCTAAAGCTCTGTAAATTTTTTTTAGAATTAATCCATTTGTTAAGCATTGCTTTAAATTTCTATAATGTATTATGTATTTTTTTTTCCATTCAACTCTAGCAATAATTTTTTTGTTTTACCCGTTGGAGGTATTTTATTTTCAGAACAAAATGGTAAATCATTATGATAGTCATGTATACTTTCCAAATAATCTAAATCTACTTCTAATACATACCCTACTTCTGAATCATCAGATATTTCACTAATTATTAAATTTGAAGGATTTTTAACCCATTTAAATTCTTTGTATGGTAAATAGTTAGACTTAGCCCAACCATATAAATTATTAGCATCTAAGTATATTGTATACTTATCAGGTTTAGTTTTATCGTATTCCTCCCCCATATATTTATTATTAGCTTGTGAATGTTTCATGCTACATTGACTTATACCTCCACGAATCCCTCTTTTAAAAAATTATACATATTAATATCAACTAACAAATCTAACTGAATATTAGTAAATTTTAACATTGCATCCCATGCAAGTCCGGGAGCTGTCATAAAATGTGGAGGGTCTGTGTCAAATGTTTCTAAAATTTTCGAAAACATCTGAAATTAAAAGAACATCAGTTTTCAAATAAAGTTTTAAATAATCCATTAAAGTTCTGCAATTAAATACACGCCAAACTTTTTGTGCATGGGAATAATCTTCATCTGAACAGCAAATATTCATTAGCACATTTTTAAACTTATCTTGTGAAGGTAAAATAAGTTCATCAAGCTTTTGAAGATAATCAATATAATCATATGGAAAAACTCCTTTTCGAGTTAGTACATTGAATTGTTCGTCATCAGGAAAACATGCTCGAACATTTTTTAATCGTTCCTTCTCTAAATCAAAAACTAATGTATCAAGACTTGATTGCATAAATCTATATGAATATGTAAATCTAATTTGAAAACGTTCATTCTTCTCTAGAAAAATAGTTTTAATTACTGATATATATTTTTCTTTAGTTAAAGGTAAAACTGAAATTGGACCCGAACAATATTTAATTTTTTAAAAAGTGAATGTGGATCGTAATTAGAAAAATTGTGAAAGAATACAGGGAAGTATTTAGATATCTTATACAATAAATTACATGAATTATGAGCAGCTCCTCTATACTTACCAGTTACGTGACAATGGTCCTTTACCCGAGTCTCTTCTGGTTGAATTTTTTTTTCATATATATAACATACCTTTTTTTGTTCTTCTATCTCGGTTAATTTTTTAATCGGTTTCGGATTTTTTATATATTTTGTATATAAAAATTTACAATCAGCTTGCAAACTAAAAATAAATTTTTCTGCACAATCAATTCCTATAATAAAAGAAAAAAATAAATATAATAATGTTAAGTATATTTTTTATATATAAAGAAGTATTATTTATCTGTAAAAACTCTGTATTTATTTAAGTTTTTATTAAACGAACTTTTATTAAAATAAGAAAAAGCTATTGGAATATGTTGTTTAATATCTGTTGTTAATGATACATCTGCTTTTGGCTCACAAGTTGAAATAAGTAAGCTTTAATAATAAGCTTTCAGAATCAGCGTAAATTACAAAAGGCATTTTAATATGTTTTTGGTAATTTTCAAACTT
The DNA here is from genome assembly GCA_947095535.1 of Poecilobothrus nobilitatus. Taxonomy (NCBI): domain Eukaryota; kingdom Metazoa; phylum Arthropoda; class Insecta; order Diptera; family Dolichopodidae; genus Poecilobothrus; species Poecilobothrus nobilitatus. Next base: position 196,903,792 of record OX352772.1, read on the forward strand.
TAAATATTAATTATCTCGGGTAATTCTGTCACAACTTTTCCGCATTCATAACATATGTTATAAACGCTCTTTGTGAATTAAAGTTAATTAAACAGGTATGACAGAAATATTTTTTTGATTTATTACGTAAAAGCTGTGTTCGTACTAGCCTTGATAAGTTTTTAATCCATACATAGTGAGCTTTTTTTATCATTTTCAATAAGAAGTAAATTAATATGATAACGCTTTTCTTCTTTAGTGTTGTAGTAAGGTCCTATTATTTGTATTCCATCTTCCCCTTTTCTTTCAAACCCGAATACTGTAATATTTATTTCAGAATTCATTTTCTCAAAGTGCATTATGTCATCATGGTGGAGCGGAAACTCTAAATTACCGAATTCTAAATGTTTTACTTTAGCATTATTTAAAACAATCCGAGATTCTTCTATATTATTAATATTATAATTACTTTTACGATTTGCATTTCTAATTTTATCTTTTTGTAATGCTGCTATGAGAGAGCATTTAAAACAAAATATATCATTGCTTCTAATGTTGATACAATCTTTTTTTTTAATAATTTTCATAGGTAATTTAATATACTGAGAGCCTAACAGAGGTTTATATTCATTTATATTTATTTCTAAATGTAATAATTTTATTAAACTCCACCCTGAATCCTTTTCCTGAAAATCTTCTGCTTGAGTTAAAATATTATCTATCATATTTTCAACAGCATTTTCAATTTCATTTTCATTTAGTATTATTTCCATTTTCGAATTGAAGGATTTTACACTAAAAACGTTTTCTAGTTCACCATTTTCTAATTTTTGAGGCTTAATAAACTCAGCAAATAGTTCCATGTTAAATTTGTAAGCTTTCAAAATCAACAGTTGCTTCTTTAAGAAATTTAAAAGGTCTCCTCCAATATTTTCAAAAAAATCTGTGGCTAGTAAAATTTCCTCGTTTTTGTTGTCAATAATAAAGGTCCCAATCCTGCCTTCGAATCCTTGCTTTATGAATTTAATATTCCCTTCAGAAGTGACGGCAGCATTTATTTTATGTATATTTTTCCGAATATGATAATTCCAGTTTTTTATATCTACTTCTACTTTACAATATATACAATACTTTTTACTTTGTCAAGTTACAGAATTATGATTCATTTTCAATATTTTGTTTTGAGGTTGTCTTTCTGCTTCCATCGAATTTTCTATTTTTCTTTTATTCATTTTATTGACATTTACTATTACTGAAAATAATTTGCTTAAACTCCAGATAGAATTTTTTTCTTGGAAAATGTCCAGTTTATTTAAAATAATTCCAATGTTTGCTTAAATATATCATTCATGAAAAGATTTAACCTGGTTTTAAAATAATTTCAAAGATTTTAGAAAAAGCTTATAGAATAGATATAGGTCGATAATTTGAAATGTTTTACTTCCATTTCTAAAAAAGTAAAAAAAAGTACATACACCTTCCATATTGAAATTATTCAGATATTTTGTACTCGTTGAATAATTATCATAATTTAGGGAGTAAGCCACCCTCAAATGGGTTTTCTATATTTTTAACAAACACCATAACAAAATCAAGTTTACTCTAGAAAAAGAAAACACACAAACCAAAGGACTGCGTTTTTAAAAATGGTTTTAATTAGAAACAACGGGAAAATCTTGACAAACTGATATAGAAAAGAAATAGCCTTTAGCAGACTGCTAAATTATAACTCAGCACAGCCAAAAACGCAGTTCTGCCTTTCGCGCACAGGATTTTAAGAATGAGTGATAAGAGGTTACATGAGAAGAGCTTTAACAAAATTAAAGAAACTTTAACAAAAACCAAACCAAACTATAAACCATAAACTAAATTGCTAACCAAATCATACCACCAACAAAATAATAAGAAAAGTTAAATATGATAAACAATGTAAAAATAAAATTGAAACAAAAAGAGATTAACTGACATACCAAAAAATTATATATATACCAGAAATCACCAAGCATATTACGAGAAATTTATCTAAAATAGCAGACGAAGAGATTGAACTCAAACCAATCACAAAATTACAACAGACAATCTTTAGAAACACAAAAACTAAACTTGATAATGCCCCGTGCACAGGTGCAGTATATAAAATTGTTTGTAATAAAATATTAAGAGAGGCGGCTTTTCCTAATGGGCAAGATGGGCACAGCCCAACCTAACAAAACACAAGCAAAACCGAAGCGATCGCAAATATATTTATAATTTCATATCTACAAGTCAATATGATATATTTTAATTTTTCTTTGTTATGAAACAATACATAATTTAATTTATCATTCTTTGTTACCACAGAATAGTGTAATTCTTAGTCTACATACATTAATATTTAATACTAGGTAATGCTAATGTGTTATTAAATCTTATATTGCATTCAAATTCATATAATCGACAGCTACAGTTTAGATAAATACAATTTATCCAAAAACGACAATTCGTACCTATAACATCGGATATATTGTTCATTTTGAGACATACATACATACTTACATACTTATTAAAGATTTATGAAAATTCACATATTAAACAAAATGTTAGTTCTTTTTTTTGGTTTTGTGGAACCTTTAGACAAATGCGGAAAAAATAACACACATGCATACATAAGCTTTCATTTTGCACCCTCAAAACAAAATAAAAAAGTACTGAAACAAAATGTAATTATACCCGTACGATAGGATCGGGTATAATAAAATTACTCCTCTGTTTGTAACACCTCGAAATAAGCGAGCTAGATATACCTTCAAAGGTATGGATCGAATCAGAAAAAAATTCTAAGACTTTTGAGCCATGTCCGCCCGCCCGTCCGTCCGTCCGTCCGTCCGTCCGTCTGTCAGCACGCTAACTCAAAAACTAAGAAAGCTAGAATCTTGAAATTTACACAAAATATTCTGGGAGTAATTTGTAGGTTCCCTATTTTTTTTGGTTGAGTTTGGACCAAGCCTTAGGGTAGCTCTCGAACACCTAACTTTTAGATGCCTACATTTTTTTCGAAATAGAGCTCTGAAATTTTAACTGCTGATAGATCTCACAAAAATATTAATTTTATTTTTAATAACTTTTTTTTGTAGCCCCACCCATTACGGAGCTACAGCTCCCCAAAGGTTCAAAAAAGCTCTATATTTAAATTGTTATAGCACAAGTTGTAAAAGGTATATCTTCATTTTGAAAACGCCAAAAGATTACTACTTTTATTAACTTTAAAAGTATATATACAATAAATATATATTTGTGACATACGGTGTCTTAATTTACCATTATGCGAAACTCAAATTTTGCAAAATCCTTTAACCCTTCTATCTTCTAAACGGTTTAAGTTGGAAACTCGTCGATTAAGTTGAAATTTTTACAGAAGTTAGATCTTTAAAAACAAGTATGACTCATTTTTTTGTATCACCCCCCGTTTAGGAGCTGTAAGGGGTCAAAAACTGAAAATTTCCTATTTTTAAACCCCTGTAACTTGAACACCTGTTAAAATTTTTTTGAAGTAATACACAAAAATTAAAGCTTCAACATTATACTCTTATTTCTGGTAACAACTTTTTTTAACAATACAGGGTTACTTTATAATTGACGAAAGTGTTACTTGATTTTTTCAAATTTTCTAACAAATTTCTTCAACAAATTTTTTGCATTTTGTTTTACTCGATAATTTGAAATTGTTGAGGATATAATGCGTAGTATAAAAAAATGTAAATAAATAAACAACATAACGGTTGCTTGAAGAATTTTTATTATTATTTATATGATATTGATATATATACATACTTATATAATATCATGTTTATTTACATATCGTATATGTCACTAGTGAATGAATGATAAGAGTATATATGTATATTATATAGCGCCGTATTTACAATCATATATGTATTTTATTGTACTTATAAGAAATTATTCTGTCAATGGAATATTTAAATATAATATAATATAATATTTAAAATTATATTTATTATTTTGTACTAAGTAAATTTAATATACATTTACCGCTTAGTATTAAATGGTACTATAGAATATTTGAAAAAGTTTTGGATTGATAATCGTTACGTGGAAGGTTAGAATCTGCTTTAGAAGAATGTACATATAAACATATAGTTTGAATATATGTACAACCCATAAGTTCTAGAAATTATAAAATTCACCCAAATTATTTTAAAATACTAAAATATTAAAAAAATAATATTGTAGGCAGAGTGGCTGTGAAGATACTAACGGTTCGTACGGGTATCTAAGAGTTGACAAAGGCAACTGTATTCTTTCTCGTTTTTTAAAATATGTTGCTGCCAAAATTTTAAAATCAATACTACAATTTTAAAATTTTTGTTTGTAAAATACTGTAAAATTTTAAAACTTAAAATTATTCATATTGAAACGGATTTAAGAAACAAAAAATAAAATAGAAAGACCTGGTCTTATGTACATAATTTAACTGTCATTTGTCAATTAGGATTTACTATTATTGTTATTATGCTGCACCAGAAATTGCACTCTTAACTCATGACTTAAAAATTGAAAAATGTACATAATATATTGTTTTCTTAAGTAGATATTATGTATAATAATATGTATTTATTTTCTGAGGTTTCTTTTAAGGATTTGGCAAAAACAATTTTTATACCCGTACGATAGGATTGGGTATAATAAAATTACTCCTCCGTTTGTAACACACAAAAATTAAAGCTTCAACATTATACTCTTATTTCTGTTAACAACTTTTTTTAATAATATAGGGTTACTTTATAATTAACGAAAGTTTTACTTGATTTTTTCAAATTTTCTAACAAATTTCGTTAACGAATTTTTTCCATTTTGTTTTACTCGATAATTTGAAATTATTGAGGATATAATGCGTAGTACAAAAAAATGTAAATACGTACATTATTACGTACATTATACGTACATTGTACGTATTTACGTACATACATGTATGTATTTTATTGTAATTATAAGAAATGATTCTATGAAAGGAAATAGTTTTAAAGAAATATTCCAATGTATGGCGATATAATTATAACAATATAAATATACTATGTACGCATTAATATAATATAATATTTAAAATTATATTTACTATTTTGTAATTTATATATGTATGTATATATTATATACATATGTATGTATATTTTATTTCTTCAGTTCAAACAATTTAAATCTTATAATAAAATTAGATATTAAGCTTAGATATCCATATGTATATATGTTGTACATATATCTTAATATGTACATATATGTGTATATAACATAAGTTTATTTTTAGAAAAATTAAACAGTAATGTTAAATTGTATATTGGTACAATTAATAAACATATGTATATATATTTAAACGATGATTGATGTAGCCGTTTTTATACCTGTATGAACTATGTTCAAGGTTATAATAAATTTGCCATTACGTTTGTGACACCTTAAAGGAGTCGAGCTAGATATAGTGCCAAAGGTATGGATCGACTCAGAATCGAATTCTAAGTCGATGAATCCATGTACGTCTGTCCTTCCGCACAATAACTCAAAACATAAAAGAGCTAGGAGGATGAAATTTTTTTATTCCACTTTTGCAAAATTGTTAGTTTTGCTATTTAAATGCAGCATTTTCGGCCGCCGAGTTCGGGTAGCTGTCGTACAACTCCACAATTTACATAAATATATCTGTGTAGTTAACGTCGGTACTAAAACATCTGAATGTTTTTAAAAGATGATCAAGCAATTAATAGAAACAGGATATATCACTTATGGGTAATATGGATAGTTGACACAATCTACTCTACTGCACTCTTCCTCGTTTTTTATTTCGATTCGAAATTTTTAACAGTCCAGTAACAATTTTTCCTTATTAAAACAAATATACATACGATAATAAAGAATTATTTTTCTATCGTTGTAACGTTCACTTTTTGATTGGGACCAATCTGTCTGGGTAATTCGGTAGTTTTTTTTTAAATGCAAAAAACAGTTTTACAGTGTAAGATAAACATTCACATGCACCATAGAATAAGAATAGATTATATTAGATAAATGGTTCTATTTGACTGAAAAAATGTATGATATTCCATAATATGTACCATTATGAAATATTATTAAATGTGTACCTACCTTTATTTAAATAATACATACATATATATGTATGTCTATACAAATTAAATATGAATGAATATTGAATTGAATTGCATGCATAATGATTTTATTATAATATGTATATGTATGTTTTCTTTTCGTTTTCGTAATGATTTTATTATAATATGTATATATGTATGTTTTATTATAATATGTATATATGTATTTTCTTTTTTCTTCAGAGCATTTAATCAAAAAACAATAACAAATTCGTGTTGTACATATTATATGTAAATTGTTAAAACTTGAAGTGCCGAAAAAACAGAAACAACGAACAATCTAAAATAAAAAATAAATCTTCGAGTTCGTAAATTAGTCACTGTTATACATACGACAACAATTTATACATAATACAAATTTGTTATTGTTTTTTATTGAATGTTATACTGAAGAAAAAGAAAATAAAAACAATATCATTTTTGTTTTATACAAAAAGCGGAGCAAAGAAAAAGAATACAAATTCCAATTGAAATGAGTATATAGATATTATATATGAATTCTATATGTATGTATATTAACATACAGTTAAATAATGGTTAATATTTATTCACATTATTAAACTACATATTTGAGTTTTTTCTCTTTTTTACTAATTATATGTACTAAGAAAATATGTCCACTCGCATATAAATTTTTGTATAACAATTTAAAAAAAAAAAGGTTTCAATCCAAGCTTTTTTGATTTAATATAGGTACATAATATGTATTCATACAAAAAAATAGTGTACACACTACACAATATATGATACATAAGATATTTTTTTCTGAAATCTGAAGTTAAATCGAGACTCACATCAATTATTAAATTATTCATACGCGCAATACATGAGAATCGATTGCAATTCTCTCACAACTACATTCATGTGTTTTCTGTTCTTGGCCTGTTTACTTAGGTCTTGTATAATATAATTGAATATATGAAAGTTTAATATGTAGAAAACATTTTTTCGTTGAGATCAGTTATGTTTTAAATAAAAGTTTAAAAACTTTATCGGTTTATTATATATTAATTAAACTAAATATATATATGAAAGTTTAATATGTAGAAAACTTTTTATATATTAAACTAAATATATGAAAATTTGATATGTAGAAAACTTTTGCGTTGAGATCAGTTATGTTTTAAAAAAAAGTTTGAAAACTTTAACGGATATTATATTTTAAACTAAATAATATATGAAAGTTTAATATGGGGAAAACTTTTGCATTGAGATCAGTTATGTTTTAAAAAAAAGTTTAAAAACTTTAACGGATATTATATTTTAAACTAAATAATATGTGAATATTTAATATGGCGAAAACTTTTGCGTTGAGATCAGTTATGTCTAAAATAAAGTTTAAAAATTTTCCGTTTAAATGAATTTTAAAAAGTATAAGAAAGTTGCATTAATATAATTTTTTTTTTTTCTTGCACTTCTCTCTCAGTCGCTGAAGGAGAAGGTTGTACGTCGTGGGGAAATCGAAATATATCTTTATTTATTAAAAAAAGGAATATAAATAAATAAATAGTGTATTCTGAAAATATACTTCTGGTGTTTTAACTAAAAAAAAAAAACATGCTAAGCTTTTTGGTACAGTAGCCTCCAGTAGGTCATATCCACGTGGGAGGGCCTTCCTGCACAGGACCTACTACTGATCAATAAGATAAAGACTTATAACCCTTAGCTGATACAGGATAAACCTGAATAAAAACAAGTAAAAGTAACAGTAAGTCGATGCAACCGACTCATTAATACCTTACACCTGAATAATTCGAATTAAATTAAAAATCCATAAGTTTCTTTGGCAGCTGCTTTAACTTCTTCCCTTTTCTGTCTTATTCAACTCGAATTTCAGGAACGTAAAAGAGGCATTTTCTTGGGATATGCTTGACACCTTTGTAAAAAATTTTAAGTTTCTATCTTTATTAATTTCGAAGATTTTTAGTGCTTGGGAGGTGTGTGTCAGCCACCCGAATTCCCACTCCAATTCATCGAATTCATCTCAGGAACATAAAGAAAACATGCCAGAACACCATTGTACTAAATTTAAAGGTTCTACTTTTGTTGGTTTTGGAGATATGCTCGTTGCTCTTGTGCTCGTCCGGAAGTATCCAAAATACGAACCCATGGTTCAAATTCTTTCAAATGTCAGTTTCCAATTTTACAGAAAAGGAAACATAACAGAACACCTTTGTACTGAAAATAACAGTTCTATCTTTGTTGGTTGTGAAGATATACTCGTTTGCTCTGGGGCTCGTCCGGAAGCTTCCAAGATTTGGACCCATGGACCAAATCCTCTCAAATTTCAGAGACCTAAATCAAATATGAAAGAAAACCACTATGCCAAATTTAAAGGATATATCTTAGTTGGTTTTGGAGATAATCTCATTTGCTCTGGTGCTCGTTTGGAAGCTTCCAAAATCCAAACCCATGGACCAAATCCTCTTATATTTCAGAGACATGAATCGAACGGGAAGGAACATCATTGTACAAAATTTGAAAGTTCTATCTTTGTTGATTTTGGAGAGAATCTCGTTTGCTCTGGGGTTCGTTCGGTAGCTTCCAAAATCCAAACCCATGGACCAAATCCTCTCAAATTTCAGAGACCTGAATCAAACATGACAGAACACCATTCTGCCAAATGTAAAGGTTATATATTTGTTGTTTTTGGAGATAATCTCATATGCTCTGGGGCTCGTTCGGGAGCTTCCAAAATCTAAACCTATGGACCAAATCCTCTTAAATTTCAGAGACATAAATCGAACGGAAAGAAACATCATTGTACAAAATTTAAAGGTTCTATCTTTGTTGATTTTGGAGATAATCTCGTTTGCTCTGGGGCTCGTTCGGAAGCTTCCAAAATCCGAACCCATGGAGTAAAGCCTCTCATATTTCAGAGACTTAAATAAAACATGAAAGAACACCACTCTGCCAAATTTAAAGGTTATATATATGTTGGTTTTGGAGATAATCTCATTTGCTCTGGTGCTCGTTCGGAAGCTTCCAAATCCAAACCCATGGACCAAATCCTCTTAAATTTCAGAGACATAAATCGAACGGGAAGGAACATCATTGTACAAAATTTAAAGGTTATATCTTTGTTGATTTTGGAGATAATCTCATTTGCTCTGGTGCTCGTTCGGAAGCTTCCAAAACCCAAACTCATGGACCAAATCCTCTTAAATTTTAGAGACATAAATCGAACGGGAAGAAACATCATTGCACAAAATTTAAAGGTCTTTGTTGGTTTTGGAGATAATCTCGTTTGCTCCGGAATCATTCGGAAGCTTCCAGAATCCGAACTCATGAACGGATTTTGTCCAGATTCGAACTTAGTCTTCCTTTCGTAATTAGTAACCAACTATATAAATTTCATCAAGATCGCTTCATTAGTTTTTGAGTTTTCGTGTAAACGGACGGACGGACGGACGGCCATCGCTAAATCGACTCAGGAGGTGATCCTGATTCAGAATATATATACATGTCCATATCTAATGCGCTTCCTTTTGGTGGTTACAAACACCATACCAAAGTTAATATACCCTATACTTTAGGTGTAGGGTATAAAAAAAAGACTGAATAAGTGTAACCGTGGTGCACCTAGTGGTTTCCAAGTGGAAGCAAAGTATAGAGGAAAGTTTACCCCTAGGGGAGCCAAAATTTTGAAAAAATAATTTAAAAAAAAAAAAGGTTTCATCTGGTCGAAACCGAAACCCCAAGTTATAAACAAACAAATTGACAGGACTACTTCACTTTCTGATATAGTGTTAAGCTATATCATCAAAGTAAAACCCCAATTAGACGGACGTAAGTTCTATAAAAAGTATACTTAAGTATACCTTTATATCGAGCAGACGAGAAAATAGACCCCCAAGGGGGAAACAAAAAAATCCAAATGGCTCCCATAGAGAGTTCAAACCAGTTCAATATCCTAATGGAAAAGCCAAGGAAGAGACCAATCCTAGAAACAACAGCAGGCTTTCCAATTCTAGGTGGATACAAGAATTACAGCGAAATAAAATTCCTGCTGGTCACGGCCCTAGAACCCAATAAAACAATAAAGATATACTGTCTATTTGGCATCAACAAAGCTCTTGAAAAAGTAACAAAATTTTTTTCAGCAAGATACAACAGGGATGGTAACATCATACTCGAAGCACCCGGGAAGAAAGTTGCAGAGAACTTCATGAAACAACAGGAGCTAATGGGTAAAACAGTCAAGATAGAATTAACCAAATCACTAAACTTTTCTAAAGGCGTAATTTTCTGCTTTCCGCTTGCAAAAGAAGAGCAATCTGAAGAAACTATCCTAAAAGAATTAAAAGAAAGTAACCCGTTGGCAGAAATTGAGGATTTTTACAGATTCCCCTCTAAAGATACAAGCGGGCCAAATAAGTTTACAGGGTTAATAAGTCTGACCTTCGGCTTGAGCGAACCTCCAAAAGCACTCAAAGGAGGTTTCCCCGTAGAGGTAAGAAGGAGCTACCCCACCCCACAGAGCTGCAATAAGTGCCAAAAAAATCGACCATAAGGAGAAATTTTGCAAGGCAGATGCACCCCACAGATGCCCAAACTGCTCACAGGAGGTGTCAGCCGACCACTTAGCCAAACGCAGGGAAATATGTTTAATACCTAAGTGCCTGAACTGCGAGACCAATAAATTCGAATTCAATCATCCACCCAACGACAGAAATTGCCCCAGCTATCTAAGGGAGAAAGAGGTATTGAAAATTAAAACTGAAAGGAGAGTTACAAAAGCAGCCGCCTACGCCATCTCTAAAGAGCAGAATAAGACAACTTTAAGCTATAAGGGAATAGCTGAAAAAACCAACGAAATAACGAACCGAATCCCATCTACATCGAAAAACATCAATAACCAGATTCAAGCAGCAAATCAAACAACTATACAAATCCTCACCGAGCTGAGAGAAAAAAACAACTCCACACCAACAGAAATAAACGAGCTAAAAGAAATTATCCAAAAAACATACCAACAATACTACCAAAATAAAAAAAACACAACAACCAAAAACCGCATCAACCAGCAAATCTCAGATCGACATAGAGATGAGAGAAACATCAAACAAAGGAAACACACACACAGTAGGAGAAATACACGATTCGACGGATGAAATAGACCTCCTAACCATTTCTGCCAAAAACAAGACAATTAGGATACCACCAAAAAATCTAATAAGGTAAAAGAACTCCAAGAAACAAAAACAATAGAAAACACACTAATGAACTATAAATAGAAAACACATACGAAACACCCAAAAATTAAAACCCAATAATGCAAAGCACCACAACAAATACACACATACAACAATCCTCTAAAACGACCATACTCCAGTGGAATATCCAGGGCTACCAGCGGAACAAGCCATTCCTAAAACTACTGTTAAGGGAACATAAGACCTTGATAGTAGCCCTCCAGGAAACACACATAGGTAGGACCACACAACCAAATATCTTCAAAAACTATAAAACTATGCTTCCCCGGGCCGCTGGGGGTCGGGGAGGGGTAAGTTTCCTAATACATGCGAGTATGAAATACACCCGCCATCCACTAAATACAAGGCTAGAGGCCATAGCAATAAAGATCAAACTACCATACAACGCTTCACACACCACCATAGCAAACTTCTATATCAAGCATGATCAGGTAATAGAAAAAAGAGACCTGGAACAACTGAGGGCTCAGCTCGACACCCCCTTCATTATCTTAGGCGATTTCAATGCTAGGTGCACAAAATGGGGAGACGTTCTCTCAACTAGAAGAGGTACAACGGTAGCTGATTGGATAGAAAGCTATGTGGAGTTAGTCCTCCTGAATGATGGCAGCCCAACACTGCTGTCAACCAGAGCGACGCTGACATGCATAGACCTAACCATACTACACCACACAATAGCGAACAAATACAAGTGGTATACCAGGTCGAATCCCAAAGGGGCAGACCATATGCCTATTCTGATAACTGAGCCTAGCCAGTGCAGTAACATAACATACCGGCACACAAAAATTACCTATAATGAGAAGAGAGCTGACTGGACTCTGTTTCAGCGCAAGATTGATGAGTTTCTGGAAAGAAAAGCAGCCAACTCAAATATTAACCAAGAAGCAGCCACCCTCACAAGAGCCCTCAAATATGGAGCCAACCATGTCATCCCCAGAAGAACGGGAAGTAAAGACACCGGGAAACCTATTTGGGCAAGTCGGGAAGTAAACCGACTTGCCAAAAAAAGAGATAGGCTATGGAGAGCATACAACAAGAATAGGAACAACAACACCGACATGCTCATACAGAGTTGGAGCTCAGCTTAGGAGAGGTGAAGACAGCCAGAAGGGAAAGCTGGGAAAAATTCGCGGATAGCATGGATGGCTTAGATATGCCCGAAATCTTGTCAAAAGCACGTAGGATCTTGAGCCTCAAGGACAAGAAAAAAGGTATAATCCTTGAAATAAACGGGGTGCCTAACCTGAACAACTTTGAAATAGCAGAGAAATTCGCAAGAAATTACCAAAGCGAACTTCAAAGGATCAGAGAGAACCAAGCCAGGAGGGACAATAGATGCCTGCGAGCTGCAGCCAGCGAGGCTAATGAAACAGACGCCGACATAACTTTCGACGAAATTATGGGTTCAATTACCAGAGGTAAAGGCAAAACACCTGGCCTAGATGGGATCACCTTGGTGAGGAACAGCGGTACCAGCTTTCTATCCAGATTAACTCGCCTCTACAATATGGTCTACACCACAGGCATTGTACCACAAGGATGGAAAATGGCCGAGCTGATCCCCTTAGCAAAGCAAGGTAAAAACCCAACTAACCCAAACAGTTACAGGTACATATCGTTAATCCTGGTTCTCTCCTGCAGAATAGTAGCTAATAGAACAAGCTGGGTTATTGAAATACAGTGCCCGAATAAAATTAATGGATTCCGGCCAAAAAGGGGAACAAACACCATCCTGCAGGAGATCGAGGATACCGTAGCTGAACACATAGAAAACAAGAATCACATCGACCTCCTATCGCTGGACCTGAAAAAGGCTTTCGACATGGTGAGGATGGAACCGGTACTCAACCAACTCGCCAAATCGGACGCAGGGAGCAAAATCATAGCCTACACAAAGAGCTTCCTGTCAAATAGAAGGTATACAGTCCGAGCCAACGATGCATATTCGGCTACCAGGAGTATACACCAGGGGATACCACAAGGTTCCTTTTTCGACTAGATATTTAAACCTGTACATAACTAGCCTGAGCCAGGAGCTGAAGAAAATTCGAGGGTTACACCACTGGATGTACGCCGACAACATCTGTATTATGACAGCCGGGGAGAGAAACAACAGGATGGCAGTACTAGGAAGGTCAGTCCGGGTAATCAAAGAATGGTGCCTAACTAATGGAGGTGAGCTAGCGGAAGACAAATCTGAGCTAATACACTTCTGCTACAAAAGGAGCTGCGACGTGGAGCCCATACTAATAGGAACAACACCTATTGCCTACCAGCCTAACATCAAGCTACTCGGGATTAAAAATACAATGCACACGTCGCAGAATTAATCAACAAACTGAGCAGAGCAAACAACCTATTAAAAGTAATCTGCAGAAAGAGAATCGGTCCACCTGTAAGTATAGCACTCAAGATAGCTAAAGCTGTAACCTTCGGTAGGATAGATTCAGGTGTCACGGTCTATGGATTTACCACTGACGTGAACCTGCAAAAAATCCAGCAAACTTTCCCAATATCCGGGAAAGAAGAAACCTTCTGACTACCAAAAAAATTGTACAAGCATATCAGGATTCAAACCACCCCCTACACAATAGAATATGCAACACAATAATCAACAACACTAACAATAGAACTAAATCAGGCATAACTAAAGCAATAGAATTATTAACACAAACAGATATCCTGCTGAACACAACAGTGGACACTTTTCCCAATCAACCCAATTGGAACACCCCTCACACCAGCATTATACAGGATCTGGTACGTAAGAAGAAAAACATAACAACTCCGGACGAATACAGAGCCATGTTTAATCACATCAAAGAAGCACACCCTGCTAACCAAGAGATCTGTACCGACGCTTCAAAAAGCGAAAAGGGATTGGGATTTGCGGTGGTTGCCGACAATAAGCTAATTGCAAAAGGGTGCCTAGACCCCTCTTGCTCAGCATTTGATAGAGAGCTAGCAGCAATTATAATAGCACTAAAGGCGGCACAAGGAAAGGACGAGAAAATAAATATTTTTCAGACAGTCTTAGTGTAATAGAAGCGATTAACAATAAAAATCCTAAAGAAAACATAATAATATGGGCAAGATTCATTCTAAAGAGTAACAAGGGCAGAGTCAAATTGTTCTGGGTCCCAGGACACTCCGGGATCCCAGGAAACGAACTAGCGGACAGAGAAGCAGAACTAGCAGTAAATTCCCCAACAGTCATGGTTGCTCCCAAAACAATTAAATATGCAGCTAAGTTCATCAAAAAACTCAGCGAGGACATCAAACAAAGGAACTGGGATAACACAGAACACCTGCTGAAAGATATCTACCCACACCTACAACAACACAAAATAGTGGTGACAGGCTGCAGGAAATCGGATATCAAGTTGATAAGGTTAAGGTTGGGGTCACCCTGGCCACTCACGCACACATATTTGGCCTACTAGATCCACCAGTATGCTGTTTCTGCGATAGCCAGCTGACCATTAATCATATCATCCTAGACTGCCCCTACTCAAGGGGTAAAATCGAGTTGAGAACCCTGAGATTGGAAAAGAAAGATTTGCAAAAAATAAAACAAGTATTCGAAGCAAACAACATATGGAACCTAATTTAAAACATTCCAAAAACGGCTACTCACAATAAATCTAAGAAAAAGGTACAAACCAAAATACAATACCTGGGTAGAATTTCAACTACACTTGTAGTGTATAAATGAAATGGAGTCGCGGAGGTCGCTGACGCAGGTAGATACTAAAAGAAGGAAGACTTCATTTCGGGAGTTAAAACCGATCGCCACATAGCTATAACATAATAAAATAAAAA
The DNA here is from genome assembly GCA_947095535.1 of Poecilobothrus nobilitatus. NCBI lineage: Eukaryota > Metazoa > Arthropoda > Insecta > Diptera > Dolichopodidae > Poecilobothrus > Poecilobothrus nobilitatus. The sequence goes on from OX352772.1 coordinate 196,918,964, forward strand.
AGATACTAAAATAAAAAAAAAAAAAGAGGCAAACCCCTGCAACTAATTTAATAATAAAACTAATGGCTAGAGTCGCTTTTAGGTGGGTTAACTTCTAATGCCTGTAAAATCCTTTGTAATGGTCTGATCCTTAATTTAATTTAAATTCTTTGATCTTTTTTTGTTCGATGGGTGTCCTTTTTTTTATTTTTTACTTTATTTTTGTCGTTTTTTAAGTTTAAAATTTACGACTTTTTATGCAAAATTTTAATATTAAATCTATCAAATGGCTGTATGCATGCATTTTTGAAAGGTACTGCCGGTGTGGAATTCTTTAATTTTTGAAAAGTGTTTTTAAATGAAAATAAGAAAGGTTGTACAAAATTTGTTTAGATAATTTTTTACATTTTAGATATTTGGAATTTGTACAAAATAAAAAATTTTTATAAATAATTGTAGATAATAGATTTCATGCAAGCAAAAAAATGTTTAAATTGATGCTTGCCTTATAGATTTACTTGCCGAATTAGAAAGAGGATTTCTTAAATTGTTAGAGGGGGTTTGGGGGCGGTAGTCCCCGACTTTAAAAAATTAATTTTAATATAAAGGAATAAGTTTATTTTTGATTTCATGCAAGCAAAAAAATGTTTAAATTGATGCTTGCCGTATAGATTTACTTGCCGAATTAAAAAGAGAATTTCTTAAATTGTTAGCGGGGGTTTTTCATTTACATAAAAATTACTAAAAATGTTGACATTTACTTTTGGAACAATTAAACATTGAAATAAATTATAAAATATGTTTATTTTATCATTTACAAAACTTAAAATTAATTTATTTACATTTTCATTATAAAAATGTCAATAATTTTTTATTTTATTTAAATTTGATTATGTGGACTACCTAAAGATTGTTTGTACAATCCTTTCATTTTTATCATTTAAAAATTTCCATTTTGATTTTTAAATAAATTGCACAATGGCAATTCTTTCCATATATGTATACACTAAAGCTTATAAGAATGTGTTAAATGTCAAAATGCCAGTCGTCCATTATTTTCATAACAAAAATGTCGATTTTTGTATGAAAAAAATTTAAAAAATTGTTTTTCGGGATAAATAATGCAAAAAAGGTAATTTTTTCGGGAAATTCATATTCTAACGGTAAAATACAATCGGTTTTCGGCCTATTTTGGGGGTCCGAGTCACGTGGCTTTTTTTTTTACCGTCCCACCTTAAAGCGACTCTACCCAAACTAATAAATAGGCGACAATTTAATAAGAAACTAATAATATAAGTTTAAAATGCAAAAAACCCCTGGATATGCAGGAAAATACTAATAAAAAAATAAAAATAAAAACGAGAAAGGAGTTTAAAAGATTTTTTGAAGCTAATAAAAATAAACCCAAATCCAAAAAAAAGGGGTCTGATAAAAAACTAAAGTAAAAGAAACTAAGCCAACTATAAATACAAATATAAATAGAAAACCTAGTAGAACTAATGAATAAAATATAATAAACATCCTATAAAATGAAATAACAAAATAACATACCAAACATAATAAAAACAAGAGATCTAATAATAAACAAACCAAGCTAAAAAAATAAAATAACCACTAAACCAAACTAAAAAATAAATAAAATAAAAAACTAAAAGATAATCATAAAAAAACAAAAAAAAAAAAACAAACATATAATAAAACCAGCCTACAACTAACCCTAGCAATATAAAAAAAAAAAATAATAAAAAACCCTAGAAATATAAAAAAATAGTAATAATAAAACTAACAAAACAAAAGCTAATGCTCACAATATAAACTCAAAAACCTAAAAACCAAAAAATTCTTTATGCAAAAACCTGCATAGAAACGTACAGATGAAACAAAAAGAACGCATGAACCTAAAACGAAAGAATCTTCCGGAGGCTCTACCGGGACTACCAGGACTACTACACTCATCTGGGTTGCGTAAATGGAGCCTGTACGAACACCAAGGGAATCCAGGGGAGAAAATAAACTAACCAACAAAGCCCACTCGTGTGAGCATATATAAATCATAAAAATCTTGATTAAATTTCATGGTTACCTTTCCAATAACTACCACAGCATAGGGGACAAAAGCCCACACGTCTGCAGGGTACCAGCTATAAGAAAAACTACTGCCTATATCCAAGGGCAGGGTATCCAAAAAACGCATCAAACACTATCAGACATCTTGAAATAGCCCATGAAAATACAGCATCTAAAATAAAAAGTTAAACTCTGCAAAGAACAAAAAATTAATAATAGTAAAAAAAATAAAAAACTCCAAACAAAAAATTACAAAAAATAGCAGTCAAATACTCATGAAAACGAAAAATAATAATAATATATATATATATAACCAAAAAGAAACTTCACCAAGATGCCCAACAGTCCAAATGTGCGTAGGATGGCAGCTGTACCATAGACAAGACACCAAGACACGGCACAAACATCTTTCTCCAGCTAAAAAAAAAAGAGGAAAGAAAAAGTAAAAATATAGATAACAAACAAAACAAAAAGTAAATCACAAAACCAATTAAACTCAAAAAATCTGCCGATTCCAAAATTATCAACCATCCACATTTACAAAAAGAAAATGGCAAACAAATAACTAAATAATTACGATAGAGTCAATCAAACACAACAAAAAGAAAAACACCCTAGCGGCCAAAAAAGGTAAACGCAATCAAACACCCTAGTGGTCAAAAAAGAAAAACACAACATAAAGCAAAAATGGATGGAAACTAAAATAAACCCAAAACAAAAAACACATAGTAAACATACCCGCAGAAGAAAAATATAGACACACGTAAAGACAGAAAAAATACAATAACAAAAGCAATTGTAATAAAGATAATAAATTAAACACAGATCAAACCATAGCTTCAAGAGTCCAAAAAACCTCCAAACAAAATAAAAATAATATAAAGTATATCAATCAACCTCCATCACAGCTTTCCAAAAATAGGAAAATGACTAATGAATAAGCGATAGTTATGATAGCGTCAACCAATCACAAGTAAATGAAAACTAAATCACCCAAGTGGACAAACAAGCAAAACACAACACAGAGCAAAAATTGATGACTATTAAAAATAAACCCAAAACAGACCAAAAACAAAAAAGAGAACCATACACACAACAACAAAATAGACCCGCAGAAGCAAAAATAGACGAAATTAAAGACAGAAGCTTACATAACAAAAATAAATAGAAATAATAACAAACAATAACAGACCCAAACCATACCTTCAATGATCACCATACCTTTAAACAAAAATACCAAAATAAAACAAAAACATAAACCCCCTTTACAGAAAGTAAAATAAAAAATGAAAACTTGTAATAATAGAGACAATACTGAAAGAAATAGAAAGGGAAAAATATTAAAAACAGTAAAAGGTATAAAAAACCAGGCAAAAAAAGAAATGAAAATGGTAGTACTAAAAATATTAACTGGTAAAACTGGCAGATAAAGCAGAAAAGAGGTATGGCGGTAAAACGAAAATGGTGGAACATAAACTATGTAAAAAATGAAAAAGTAGCAAGGAACCTGTCAAAAGTGTGGCTGTAAGGAAAAAAGAAAAATGAAAAAATGAAATATGTAATGCAATAAATGAAATGTAAAAATTTTTGAAAAGATGGCCCACATCCGAAAGGAAAAGGGCCCACCCTTTATAGGTATATTTATATTCCCATTTAAAGTAATAAAAAAAAAAAAAAAATTATTTTTTTGCTGATCAACAACTTTTATATTTAATTTTTATTGTTATTAAATTGAATTAGATTAGTTTCAATTTCTAATTAATCTAAAGTATCAATTTGATAATTATCAAAAAAATTAATATCGAACTTGTAACGAGTTATATTATCACTATAAATACTGTTTCATTTTAAAAAATATTTAAATAAATTTTTATATGCAAGATAACAATGTCAATATCCTTGAATTTTTTCAACCGTAAGTTTGTGGAACATCTTAATTGGATTTATTGAGTAAAAAATTGTTTTTTATTTATACTTTTTGTCCACAAAATAGTTTTATTAATGTTTTATTTTTTTATAAATCTTAAATTATTATATTTATTTATTATAAAGCCTATATATATTTCGGCATCACTGCCATCATCAGGGCGAATACAATTTAATACACCTAGTATTTTAAAAAAATAAAATATTAATAAAATTATTTTGTGGACAAAAAGTATAAATAAAAAACAATTTTTTACTCAATAAATCCAACAATGTCAATAATTAAAAAATTTATTGGAATATCAAAAACAGGTCTTTCTAATTTTAAAAAGTTAGAAGACCTGGAGATCAATGAAACGTGCAAAATAAAGGGTTTCAAATTTGACCACAAGGGGAAATTTGGAAAAACCTTTCTGGTAAAAATAATTTTTAATGTAGAAGTCGTTTGGGTATTTTTACCCAAACGGTTTGCAAATCTGATAGAAAACAAAAAGGATGTTGAGGAACTTCACCAGTTTGGGGCGTTAAAATACAACGGAAGAGATGAGGAGAAATCAAACATTGCAATGTTTGATTTTTGATTCTTAAAAAAGATATGAATGAAGATGAAGGTGATGATGATGATTCTGATGAAGATTTTGGAAATGTAAACACGGTTAGTGACAATAGTGAAAATGAAAAAAAAAAAAAAAAAAGAGAAAAATTAAAAAGAAAATTTTTCTAAAATTTTAAAAATAAAAAAATAAAAATTTGATTTTAATAAAAATATTTCTTTTATTTTTTCATAATTAGCTATATTGCTTTAAATTTTTTTATACGTTTTTCTTTTTCAGCTTTGCTTTTCTTTTATAGGTAGATAGAAAATCTTTTAAATATTTTTCTATAAAAATATAAAAAATTTTTATAAATTGTACTTCATTTGTTTATAGCTTCCGCATCTTCTTACGCTAAATTTCATTTTTTAGAAAAAGATAAGATTTTCTCATCCATTTTCTATGATAGTAGCTGCTCCATCTTGTTGTGGAAAGACTGTGTTCATAACTCAATTGATCAATAACTTAAATAAATTGGTTTCCGAAAGTTATATATTAACAAATCCAGTAACGTATGTTTTAGAAGATTATAAAAATAATAATATTCTTGGAAGTTTTTATGAACAAGAAATCACGACTGTTCAAAACCCTGAAGCATATCTTGTAGAAAAAGTTTTAAAAAGAAAAGGAAAAAAATTTTTTGTTAAATGGTTAGGTTTTGATAATTCACACAACACTTGGATAAATAAAACAAATATTATTTGAAGTATAATTTTTAATTTTAATTAATTTTTCATTTATTTTAATTTATTTTATAATGACGCCATGCTAAAGTGTGTATATTATCTTCTAAAATAAATCTTTTATTATCAAAGAACTTAAAGCTATCTTATTTAAAGCTTGAGTATATACATTATGTATATAGATTAAATACATAATGTATATAAATAAACATGTTTCCATATAAAACTGTATTTTCAAATAAAGATTTTCTGTAATCTTCCAAAGATAGAGTATTAACTACATTTTTTTTCACGCCTTTACTTTTTGTTATTGTTTTTTCTTGAAAAAGATCTAATAAATACATTTTTGATCTAACTCCAATAAATTATTTCACAATTTTTCCATTATTTTCATCTTTAAATAAGCCAATAATCTTTTTATTAACAAGAGGTAACCCATAACGATTATCAGGTTCATATTCAGAAGTGTCAAAAAGCAATTCTGATTTTTCAATCTTACGAACATCTTTTTCTATATCTTTATAAAAATCTTCCATTTTTACTGTAAAAATAAAACTAACAGTATCTATATAATTTAAAGAAATTTCTGAATTAAATTTAGATTTTAGGTAGTCATAATAAAAATTATACATATGTAGTTTGGAGAGTTTTAAAACTGAGAAACCTAAATATATAAGTTTATTATATAAAACTTTAGTTTTATTTATTTGAATTTCTGCAAGATTTTCTTCAAAAAGATTTAGCATTAAGTGTCCTTGCACCGTGATGCTTCCGTTTACCTTCCCAACAATCTGCTATTTTAACTACAGTTCTTTTGTCAACGTGTTCCGTAGTTTTACCATACACTGCATTATTCATTAATTTAAAAAAGTTTTTTTCGAACGCATTTTTTACTAAAGCTCTGTAAATTTTTTTTAAAATTAATCCACTGCATTTTCATAATACATTGCATAATCCAAATTAATTAAGCATTGCTTTAAATTTCTATAATGTATTATGTATTTCTTTTTTTCATTCAACTCTAGCAATAATTTTTTTGTTTTACCCGTTGGAGGTATTTTATTTTCAGAACAAAATGATAAATCATTATGATAGTGATGAATACTTTCCGGATAATCTAAATCTACTTTTAATACATACCTTACTTCTGAATCACCAGCTATTTCTCTAATTATTAAATTTGAAGGATTTTTAACCCATTTAAATCCTTTGAATGGTAAATAGTTAGACATAGCCCATCCATATAAATTATTAGCATCTAAATACATTATATACTTATCAGGTTTAGTTTTATCGTATTCCTCCCCCATATATTTATTATTAGCTTGTGAATGTTTCATGCTACATTGACTTATACCTCCACGAATCCCTCTTTTAAAAAAATTATACATATTAATATCAATTAACAAATCTAACTGAATATTAGTAAATTTTAACTTTGCATCCCATGCAAGTCCGGGAGCTGTCATAAAATGTGGAGAGTCTGTGTCTAAATGTGTTAAATGTTTCTAAAATTTCCAAAAACATCTGAAAGTAAAAGAACATCAGTTTTCAAATAAAGTTTTAAATAATCCATTAAAGTTCTGCAATTAAATACAGGCCAAACTTTTTGTGCATGTGAATAATCTTCATCTGAACAGGAAATATTCATTACCACATTTTTAAACTGATCTTGTGAAGGTAAAATAAGTTCATCAAACTGTTGAAGAGAATCAATATAATAATATGGAAAAACACCTTTTCGAGTTAGTAAATTGAATTGTTCGTCATCAGGAAAATGTGCTCGAACATTTTGTAATCATTCCTTCCTTAAATCAAAAACTAATGTATCAAGACTTGATTGCATAAATCTATATCTATATATATAAATCTAATTTGAAAACTTCCATTCTTCTCTAGAAAAATAGTTTTAATTAGTGATATATATTTTTCTTTAGTTAAAGGTAAAACTGAAATTGGACCCGAACAATATTTAATTTTTTAAAAAGTGAATGTGCATCGTAATTAGAAAAATTGTGAAAGAATACAGGGAAGTATTTACAATGGTCCTTTACCCGAGTCTCTTCTGGTTGAATTTTTTTTTGTATCTATGACAGACATACTTTTTTGTTCTATGATGAAGTTCTTCTTTCTCGGTTAATTTTTTAATCGTTTTCGGATTTTTTATATATTTTGTATATAAAAATTTACAATCAGCTTTCAAACTTAAAATAAATTTTTCTGCACAATCAATTCCTGTAACAAAAGAAAAAAATAAATATAATAAGATTAAGTATATTTTTTATATATAAAGAAGTATTATTTATCTGTAAAAACTCTGTATTTATTTAAATTTTTATTAAACGAACTTTTATTAAAACAACAAAAAGCTACTGGAATAATACTTATTTCAGAATTCATTTTCTCAAAGTGCATTATGTCATCATGGTAGAGCGGAAACTCTAAATTACGGAATTCTAAATGTTTAACTTTAGCATTATTTAAAACGATCCGAGATTCTTCTATATTATTAATATTATAATTACTTTTACGATTTGCATTTCTAATTTTATCTTTTTGTAATGCTGGTATGAGAGTCCATTTAAAACAAAATATATCATTGCTTCTAATGTTGATACAATCTTTTTTTTAAATAATTTTCATAGGTAATTTAATATACAGAGAGCCTGTCAGAGGTTTATATTCATTTATATTTATTTCTACATGTAATAATTTTATTAAACTCTACCCTGAATCCTTTTCCTGAAAATCTTCTTGAGTTAAAATATTTTCTATCATATTTTCAACAGTATTTTCAATTTCATTTTCATTTAGTATTATTTCCATTTTCGAATTGAAGGATTTTACACTAAAAACGTTTTCTAGTTCACCATTTTCTAATTTTTGAGGCTTAATAAACTCGGCAAATAGTTCCATGTTAAATTTGTAAGCTTTTAAAATCAATAGTTGCTTCTTTAGGAAATTTAAAAGCTCTCCTCCAATATTTTCAAAAAAAACTATGGCTAGTAAAATTTCCTCTTTTTTTTGTCAATAATAAAGGTTCGAATCCTGCCTTCGAATCCTTGCTTTATGAATTTAATATTCCCTTCATAAGCGATGGCAGCATTTATTTTATGTATATTTTTCCGAATATGATAATTCCAGTTTTTTATATCTACTTCTACTTTACAATATATACAATACATTTTACTTTGTCAAGTTACAGAATTATGATTCATTTTCAATATTTTGTGTTGAGGTTGTCTTTCTGCTTCCATCGAATTTTCTATTTTTCTTTTATTCATTTTATTGACATTTACTATTACTGAAAATAATTTGCTTAAACTCGAGGTGGAATTTTTTTCTTGGAAAATTTTCAGTTTATTTAAAATAATTCCAATGTTTATGTCTAAAAGATTTTCAATGTCTGCCTTTCTTCTTTGAACTAGTTGAGCATTTGAGTGAAATAATTGGATTTTGAAAAAGTTATCCATTTCCATATATTCTAATTTCTGCAAATTGATGAAGGAAATTTTAACTTCTAAACTAAATTTAAAAGTTGAAGATGTTGATATTTCTCTTTTTAAAATTTTTGATATATCCTTTCCGTAAACTTCAAAAAAATCAGATGGTGAATTAATTGCATTAGTTTTATTTTCAATAATATGTTGCGTTTTGGTATTCATTTTCCCAAGTTATTTTATTTTTTTGATAATTATCAAAATGAAACTTTAGATTAATTAGAAATTGAAACTAATCTAATTCAATTTATAACAATAAAAATTAAATATAAAAGTTGTTGATCAGCAAAAACATTATAATTTGGTTTACACCAAATTTAATTATTGCACACGCATCCGGTTTTAACTAAATTAATATATTTTAAATTGCTTTTCTCAAATTTCAATTAATACTTTTATTGTACATTTTAATGTCTATGAAATGTTAAAAGTTATCATATTCAATATAAATTAATAACAAAGTTTCAATTAATAACAATAAAAATTAAATATAAAAGTTGTTGATCAACAAATCAAATTATATTAATGCGTCAAAATGTTACTATTTTGTAGCATTTCGGTAATTTTTATACCCTTTTTGTGACTGTAACGAAACCGTTTAGAAACCGATTAGAAACTCTTTTTAAGAGTTATAATAGAAACATTTTAGTATACTGCTTCTAAAATGCTACTGTTTCGTATCATTTTTAATACTTTTGATTTTTTATAACTAAACCATTTCGTATTTGTTACTCTTAGATGTGTGCATTCTGATACTAAACATTTTAGGTTTATTGTAACGAAACAGTTTAGAAACTGAATAGAAACTTTTTTTATGAATCGTAATAGAAACATTTTCGTATACTGTTTCTAAAATGCTACTGTTTCGTATTTATTTTGATACTTTGATTTTACGTAACTAAACCGTTTTGTATTTGTTACCATTATATGTGTTTATTCCGATACTAAACATTTTAGGTACAATAAATAATGTATGCATTTTGTGTAGAAAATGTGTCTTCAAAGATTTTGTTTTTTATATGTAAACGGTTAAAATACGTATCAATGTAGATACGTATTTTTTTAGTAACAAGTTACTTTAATGTTACTAGTTTTTGACATAAATGTAAAATATCATTTTTTATGTACAGGTTTTTAATAGCCATTTCATCTTTCAATCATTCAAAATAGTACACAGTGGGACAAAGTTAACATCTAAATTTTTGTATAGTTAAACAAAAATAAAATTTGAAAGTGATATTTTAAAATTGTGCTTACCAGTGATTTTTAGAATATTGACTTACTTTTTATGTAATGCCTCTAATTTGTTTATGCAAACTTTCGGAGCTCTATGCAAATGGGATTAAGATAGCTGACGTGAGATTTAAGAGAATATAAGAGGAATAAATTATATATAAGGCTTCTATCTATAAATAGTTTCTTAGTCTACGTATAATAAAAATATATGGTGTAATTTTTCTTATTATATGTTTTATATGGTTATTCCAGTTAAATTTGGCATATAGGTAATTAAAACTTTCTAAAACTTCGATTGAATCATTGTTGTAGAGAAAGTTTAGTCATGCACTTGCAAATCTGTGTTCAAAGAACATTATTTTAGTTTTTTTAACGTTCAAACAGGCGGTTTCTAGTTGGCCATTCCTGAATTATGTCAAGATCATTTTGTATTATCTTATTTAAATCAATTTTACTACTTCCAGCATATTTTACGGTTGGAGGCTACCGATTAGATTTAACTGAGTCAAATCATCAATGTAGATTTTGAAAAGATCAGAACCCAATATAAAGCCATTAGGAACACTTTGGCTATCATTTTTTCGATATTTTCAACAAACACCATAACAAAATCAAGTTTACACTAGAAAAAGAAAACACACAAATCAAAGGACTGCGTTTTTAGATATGGTTTTAATTAGAAATAACGGGAAAATCTTGACGAACTGATATAGAAAAGAAATAGCCTTTAGCAGACTGCTAAATTATAACTCAGCACAGCCAATAACGCAGTTCTGCCTTTCGTGCACAGGATTTTAAGATTGAGTGATACGAGGTTTCATGAGAAGAGCTTTAACAAAGTTAAAGAAACTTTAACAAAAACCAACCCAAACTATAAACCATAAACTAAATTGCTAACCAAATCATACCACCAACAAAATTATAAGAAAAGTTAAATATGATAAATAAAGTAAAAATAAAATTGAAACAAAAAGAGATTAACTGACATACCGAAAAATTATATATATGCCAGAAGTCACCAAGCATATTACGAGAAATTTATCTAAAATAGAAGATGAAGAGATTGAGCTCAAACCAATCACAAAATTACAACAGACAATCTTTAGAAACACAAAAACTAAACTTGATAATGCCCCGTGCACAGGTGCAGTATATAAAATTGTTTGTAATAAAACATTAAGAGAGGTGGCTCTTCCTAATGGTCAAGTTGAGCACAGCCCAACCTAACAAAATACAAGCAAAACCGAAGCGATCGCAAATATATTTATAATTTCATATCTACAAGTCAATATGATATATTTTAATTTTTCTTTGTTATGAAACAATACATAATTTAATTTATCATTCTTTGTTACCACAGAATAGTGTAATTCTTAGTCTACATACATTAATATTTAATACTAGGTAATGCTAATGTGTTATTAAATCTTATATTGCATTCAAATTCATATAATCGACAGCTACAGTTTAGATAAATACAATTTATCCAAAAACGACAATTCGTACCTATAACATCGGATATATTGTTCATTTTGAGACATACATACATACTTACATATTTATTAAAGATTTATGACAAATCAAATATTAAACAACATTTTTTTTTGGTTTTGTGGAACTTTTAGACAAATGCGGAAAAAATAACACACATGCATACATAAGTTTTCATTTTGCACCCTCAAAACAAAATAAAAAAGTACTGAAACGAAATGTAATTTTTTAAAATATGTTGCTGCCAAAATTTTAAAATCAATACTACAATTTTAAAATTTTTGTTTGTAAAATACTGTAAAATTTTAAAATATAAAAGTATTCATATTGAAACGGATTTAAGAAACAAAAAACAAAATAGAAAGATCTGGTCTTATGTACATAATTTAACTGTCATTTGTCAATTAGGATTTACTATTACTGTTTTTATGCTGCACCAGAAATCCCACTCTTAACTCAACTTAAAAATTGAAAAATGTAGGTATATAATATATTGTTTTCTTAAGTAGATATTATGTATAATATGTATTTATTTTCTGAGGTTTCTTTTAAGGATTTGCCAAAAACAATTTTTTTTTTTCAGAAAAATAATTAATTTCATTTCAAAATAATTTTTTTAAGTAAACAAAGTTTTAAGTAAGTTTTTGTTGTAATTCTGAACCCATTAAGCATTTCGTGTAAAATTAAATTATGTACTCACAATGTTGTATAGTGTGTAGTATTATTGTGAAGTCAAGTACAAAAATTTAAAATAATATGAAAACGTAACTTTGTGGCATAGTAATTAATTACATACATACATACTTATATTGCTGTTTGCATTGAATGAATATTGAATATTCTAAAATCAAAAATCGAAGAAATAAAAAATACAACAAAAAATAAAAAAAGTTCCCTTTTATTTCCTTCTTTTTGTAAGTAGAAGAAAGAATGTAGTCATAAGACTAAGTAAAGATAAATAATTTTTTATTTTCTTTAAGGGAATTGGTAATCTTCAAAAGACACCAAGAAAACCTGTACCTCTTAGATTAGGTTTGTCAGATGTTGATCAGACGTGTCAGATTTTTACTGACTAAACCAACCTCGCTGAAATAAACAAAATATGAAAAACTATAGCTATTTCTTCAGTTCAAACAATTTAAATCTTATAATAAAATTAGATATTAAGCTTAGATATATATATCTTAATATGTACATATATGTGTATATAACATAAGTTAATTTTTAGAAAAATTAAACAGTAATGTTAAATTGTATATTGGTACAATTAATAAACATATGTATATATATTTAAACGATGATTGATATAGCCGTTTTTATACCCGTATAGCCGTATTTTACCCGTATTTATTATAACTATTTTAAAGGTTATAATAAATTTGCCATTACGTTTGTGACACCTTAAAGGAGTCGAGCTAGATATAGTGTCAAAGGTATGGATCGGCTCAGAATCGAATTCTGAGTGGATGAAGCCATCTACGTCTGCCCGTCGGTCCGTCTGCACGATAACTCAAACATAAAGGGGCTAAAAAGCTGAATTTCTTTTTATGTCACTTTTTCAAAATTGTTAGTTTTGCTATTTAAATGCAGCATTTTCGGCCGCCGGATTCGAGTAGCTGCCATACAACTTCTTTCCTTATATGGAAATAAATCAGTATCTATTCAAGCTAGGTATCTGAAATTTTGCAAATGATGATCAAGTATTATGACAGCAACTTCTGTAAAATTTGGTTGTGAAGGTACAACAGGTTCGGGTAGCTGTCATACAACTTCTCTTTTTAAATGAAAATAACTCATTGACTACTGAAGCTACGAATCTGAAATTTTGTAAAGAAGTGTCGAGTTACATGCCAACAACTTTTGTAAAATCTTGCAAATGATGATCAAGATTTTTTTTTTTACGAGGGACGGTGGAAAACATCAAAAGTCACTCAAAGGAACTGCACGAGGTTCCTCTGAGTAGTGTTGGGCTCTAACCAACCAAAACCACCCCCTTTAAAACCAAACTATAGAATTGGTCCGTTAATACATAATAATATAATGTACAGCTGGGTTTTGGGGAAAAGGATGGGGGAAGGATTAGCTGGGTGTTTGAATATAGGAAAATTGGGATTATGGAGGATTAAGGGGAAAATTTGAATAGATATTTTGAAGAAAGATGTTAGTGTTCTTCTTGAATTTCGATATATCGTACACAAATGAATTAACAACTTTTGGGAACACATGTGCGGGCATAAGGTTCCATAAACGCGACGTGCGCATGACAAACTATTTTCCGAATGCTGTATTGCGCCATCTTGCCAGTTCGACAGTGTATGGGTGGGCATCTGTTGCACTCCTCGTTTCATGTTGGAAAACTTTGAGTGGAGGCATTAATTGTTTTATTTCTTTAGAACAGGTGTTCACGCCTACAAGGTATCTATAAAAGAGGGTCAATGACCCAACAGTACGGTGATGACAAAGTGGAGTGAGCGTTGAGGTAACACTGGGGTCGCCAATAAGGCGAATAGCTCTGTTTTGCACTTTGTCGAGATAACCCAGCGCTGTTTGGGGTGCTCCAGTCCAAATATGTTCATTATACTTCATTTTCGGCCTAATGTACATTTTATAGATGTTGAGAAGATCGGAAAGAGAAAAGTAAGCTTTACAGTGGTACAAGAAACCTAGAGCAGCATTTTTAGCTATACCAAAAATATTATTTGACCAGGTCAATTTCTGATTTAATTCGATGCCCAGAATGATTAAATCTGTTGAGTGCTGCAAAGCTTCACCCTGAAAAGTCAGGTTAGGTGTAGTAGTAGCTACTTTACGCGAGATTAAACAGCATTGCGTTTTTTTGGTGTTGAAATCAACTCTGTTGATTTCACCCCATTTTTGGATTTTCGCTAAATCATTATTTAGCTCACTGATAGTGAAGTTTCTTGCTGTTCTATTAATTTGGTGATTAATACCACAGCGGCTATGAAATTCATAGGAAGCTACAAGGGTGCTGTCATCTGCAAAACTGTGGATTGGATTGGAGGTAATTGAAAGTAGGTCATTGATAAATATTAAGAAGAGAGTGGGGGACAAAACCGATCCCTGAAGGACACCAGCATTACTTATAAAATTGTCAGATGAATAACCATCGACAAATACCCGAATCATGCGATTCGAAAGGAAATCTCCAATCCATTTTAGAAAGACTCTACCTAGTCCTAACGCTTTGCATTTTTCTAATAAAGCATCATGCCAGACTCGGTCGAACCCTTTAGAAATATCCAGAGCCACTACATCAGATTCACCAGAATGGTGAAGGCTGATATTCAACTTTTCGCAAAGGTAAGTGATGAGATCACCGGTTGAACGACGGGCTCTGAACCCGTATTGTCGATCATGAAGCAAACATCTACGATCCAGATATTTCAAAAGTTTCTGGTTTACTATTTTTTCCATTACTTTGGAAAGAACCGAGGTTGTAGCAATATGACGGTAGTTAGAGGGATCGCTTTTATTACCTTTTTTTGGAATTGGGAAAACATGCGCAACCTTCCAATGGATAGGGTGAATACCCGAAGTAAAGGAAAGATAAAAAAGGTTGCGTAGAGGTTTTGAAATACTTGAATATGTATTAAGAACCATGGTAGTGATACCATCTGGACCGGTTGATTTTTTTGCATCAAGATTTTTCAAGATTTTCATCACTGCTCTTGTCCTAAAGTATATTTTACCAAAGGAGTAGTCAACTTCAGGAACAGTTGGTGGCTTTAAAGTTGACTGAGGCAGTGTCGAGTTGAAAGAGAACTGCTTGCCAAACAAGTTCGCTTTCTCTTTGGAATCTGACACAATCATGT
This sequence comes from Poecilobothrus nobilitatus, assembly GCA_947095535.1. Classification (NCBI taxonomy): domain Eukaryota; kingdom Metazoa; phylum Arthropoda; class Insecta; order Diptera; family Dolichopodidae; genus Poecilobothrus; species Poecilobothrus nobilitatus. Next base: position 196,934,272 of record OX352772.1, read on the forward strand.
TATTAATATCAACAAGCGGAGGAAAAGAAGACCCGCTAGCGTCCTCTTTTAAACTTTTTGCAAATGACCAAAAGGATTTGCTATTCTTAAGCATGTGGATAAGTTTGCGTTTCAACTTTAGGTTGAATAAGAATTTTTGCCTGTTGATAACTCTCTTGCACCTGTTTCGACCCACCATATAGTTTGCCCTGAGAGCCGCCCACCTATTGCTTTGATACAGTTTAAAAGCCTCCTCCTTTTTAAAAATGGCTTCACTGCAAATGCGATTGAACCAAGATTTGGATTTCTGTTTAATAGTTCTCATGTAGTGAGGAATAAATAACCTCATTCCAAGTAAAATTGTTTCACAAATCGCATTTGCAGCAAAGTCGACATTCCTATCGCGGAAGCACAATGACCAATCAAAGGATTTGAAAAAACTGTTAAGACCCTCCCAGTTCACATGGCTGTATCGCCATACTAATTTCCTGGGAGGAGTCCTTTGATTGGTAATTGTGCCTACCTGAAAACTTGTTTTAACCAAACAATGGTCAGAGCCACCCAGGGCAACCAACTGAAACCACATATTTTTCAGGGTGTGTGATCAGGAACAGATCCAAGAGGTAGATTTCTTGATCAGCACGATCCAGGATTTATGGCAACAACTTCTACAAAATTGGGTTGTGGTGGTGAAACGGGTTCGAGTAGCTGCCATACAACTTCTCCGTTTAAATGAGAATAACTCAGAGTCTATTAAAGCTCGGTATCTGAAATTTTGTGAAGAGGTGTCGAGTTACATGCCAACAACTTTTGTAAAATTTTATTGGTCTAAAGCAGCCGGTTCCGACTTCTTGCATTTCTTGGAACTTAATGAAGGTAGGCGCAATAGATTCGGGTAGCTGTTGTACAACTCCACAATTTACATAAATATATCTCTGTAGTTAGCGTCTGTACTAAAACATCTGAATGTTTTCAAAAGATGATCAAGTTTTATAGAAACAGGATATATTACGTACGGGTTATATATATTACGACACAGAGAGTTGACACAGTCTACTCTACTGCACTCTTTCTAGTTTTTAATTTCGATTCGAAATTTTTAACAGTCCAGTAACAATTTTTCCTTATTAAAACCAATATACATAATATAATAAAGAATCATTTTTCTATCGTTGTAACATTCACTTTGAGAGAAAAAAATGGGAAACAAAGAGAGAGAGAGAGAGAGTTAATTCCGACGCAAACTAAAATCATTGCTGATACAGAAAATATCATTCTTTGGACTTCTATAATCTATTCTTATTCTATGGTAATATCAAATATGTATAATGTATCCATACCCATTAGTCATTACTCACTAGTCATTATTCTATTCTTTGAAAAATGTATTCTTTTTCTTATATTCGCTCTTTGTATATCACAAAGTTGATTTTATTGTTATTTTCTCCTTTTATTTTTTCTTCAGAGCATTCAATCAAAAAACAATAACAAATTCGTGTTATACAAATTATATGTAAATTGTTGAAATTTGAAGTGCCGAAAAAAAAGAAACAACAAACAATCAAAAATAAAAAATAAATCTTCGAGTTCGTAAATTAGTCATTGTTATACATACTACAACAATTTATACATAATACAAATTTGTTATTGTTTTTTCATTGAATGTTATACTGAAGAAAAAGAAAATAAAAACAAAATAATTTTTGTGTTATACAAAAACTACCTAAATAGCTTTAAAAATAGTTTTATAATGGTAAATAATCTAATAATGGTTTCGAGTTGTACAAATTATAGGTAAAAACACGTAAATGTAACAGTAAGTCGATGCAACCGACTCATTAATATCCTACACCTGAATAATTCGAATTAAATTAAAATCCATAAGTTTCTTTGGCAGCTGCTTTAACTTCTTCCCTTTTCTGTCTTATTCAACTCGAATTTCAGGAACGTAAAAGAGGCATCCTCTTGGGATATGCTTGACACCTTTGTAAAAAATTTTAAGTTTCTATCTTTATTAATTTCGAAGATTTTTAGTCCTTGGGAGGTGTGTGTCAGGTACCCGAATTGCCACTCCAATTCATCGAATCCATCTCAGGAACATAAAGAAAACATGCCAGAACACCATTGTACTAAATTTAAAGGTTCTACTTTTGTTGGTTTTGGAGATATGCTCGTTGCTCTTGTGCTCGTCCGGAAGTATCCAAAATACGAACCAATGGTTCAAATTCTTTCAAATGTCAGTTTCCAATTTTACAGAAAAGGAAACATAACAGAACACCTTTGTACTAAAAATAAAAGTTCTATCTTTGTTGGTTCTGGAGATAAACTCGTTTGCTCTGGGGCTCGTCCAGAAGCTTCCAAGATTTGAACCCATGGACCAAATCCTCACAAATTTAAGAAACATAAATCAAACATGAAGGAACACCATTCTGCCTAATTTAAAGGTTATATCTTTGTTGCTTTTGGAGATAATAATATTTGCTCTGAGGCTCGTTCGGAAGCTTCCAAAATCTGAACCCAAGGACCAAATCCTCTCAAATTTCAGAGACCTAAATCAAACATGAAAGAACAGCACTCTGCCAAAAGTAAAGGTTATATCTTTATTGGTTTTGGAGATAATCTCATTTGCTCTGGGGCTCGTTCGGAAGCTTCCAAATCCAAACCCATGGACCAAATCCTCTTAAATTTTAGAGACATAAATCGAACGGGAAGGAACATCATTGTACAAAATTTAAAGGTTCTATCTTTGTTGGTTTTGGAGATAATCTCATTTGCTCTGGGGCTCGTTCGGAAACTTCCAAATCCAAACCCATGGACCAAATCCTCTTAAATTTTAGAGACATAAATCGAACGGGAAGGAACATCATTGTACAAAATTCGAAGGTTCTATCTTTGTTGCTTTTGGAGATAATCTCGTTTGCTCCGGAATCATTCGGAAGCTACCAGAATCCGAACCCATGGACGGATTTTGTCCAGATTCGAACTTAGCCTTCCTTTCGTAATTAGTAACCTACTATATAAATTTCATCAAGATAACATCATTATTTTTTTAGTTATCGTGCGTACGGACGGACGAACGGACATCGCTAAATCGACTGCGGCGGTGATCCTGATTCAGAATATATATACATGTCTATACCTAACTCGCTTCCTTTTGGTGGTTACAAACACCATACCAAAGTTAATGTACCCTATACTTTAGGTGTAGGGTATAATAAAAAAATATAAACTATTCATAAAATATATGAAATGATTAGAAAAAAAAAAAAAATCTAACAGCCCTAACACATGCCAATAAAATCTTAAATAAAAAAAAACTTAACATTTTTGACTTGTTTGATTTTTCGTTAGAAAAATGAAATAAATAAATTTGAAGAATGAAGAATGAGAAAGAACAGGCAAAAATAATATGTTCATTTTTTTAATCCTATGTTTTTCTCTTTCTTTGGGGCACTACAAATTAAAACAAGTAAATGTAACAGTAAGTCGATGCAACCGACTTATTAATACCCTACACCTGAATAATTCGAATTATACTAAAAATCAATAAGTGTTTTTGGCAGCTGCTTGAACTTCTTCCCTTTTCTGTCTTATTCAACTCGAATTTCAAGAACGTAAAAGAGGCATCCGCTTGGGATATGCTTGACACCCTTGTATAAAATTTTAAGTTTCTATCTTAATTATTTTCGAAGATTGGTAGTCCTTGGGAGGTTTGTGTCAGCTACCCGAATTGCCACTCCAATTCATCGAATCCATCTCAGGAACATAAAGAAAACTTGCCAGAACACTATTCTATTAAATTTAAAGGTTCTACTTTTGTTGGTTTTGGAGATATGCTCGTTGCTCTTGTGCTCGTCCGGAAGTTTCCAAAATACGAACCCATGGTTCAAATTCTACAATTTAACAGAAAAGGAAACATAACAGAACACCTTTGTACTAAAAATAAAACTTCTATCTTTGTTGGTTGTGGAGATATACTCGTTTGCTCTGGGGCTCGTCCGGAAGCTTCCAAGATTTGAACCCATGGACCAAATCCTCACAAATTTCAGAAACATAAATCAAACATGAAGGAACACCATTCTGCCTAATGTAAAGGTTATATCTTTGTTGCATTTGGAGATAATATCATTTACTCTGAGGCTCGTTCTTAAGCTTTCAAAATCCAAACCCAAGGACCAAATCCTCTCAAATTTCAGAGGCCTAAATCATACATGAAAGAACACCATTCTGCCAAAAGTAAAGGTTATATCTTTATTGGTTTTGGAGATAATCTCATTTGCTCTGGGGCTCGTTCGGAAGCTTCCAAAACTAAACCCATGGACCAAATCCTCTTAAATTTCAGAGACATAAATCAAACACGAAAGAACACCATCGTACCAAATTCGAAGGTTCTACCTTTGTTCGTATTGGATATAATCTCATTTGCTCTGCGGCTCGTTCGGAAGCTTCGAAAACCCGAACCCATGGACCAAATCTTCTCACATTTTGGAGACTTAAATAAAACATGAAAGAACACCACCCTGCCAAATTTAAATGTTATATCTATGTTGGTTTTGGAGATAATCTCATTTGCTCTGGTGCTCGTTCGGAAGCTTCCAAATCCAAACCCATGGACGAAATCCTCTTAAATTTCAGAGGCCTAAATCATACATGAAAGAACACCATTCTGCCAAAAGTAAAGGTTATATCTTTATTGGTTTTGGAGATAATCTCATTTGCTCTGGGGCTCGTTCGGAAGCTTCCAAATCCAAACCCATGGACCAAATCCTCTTAAATTTTAGAGACATAAATCGAACGGGAAGGAACATCATTGTACAAAATTTAAAGGTTCTATCCTTGTTGGTTTTGGAGATAATCTCATTTGCTCTGGTGCTCGTTCGGAAGCTTCCAAAACCCAAACCCATGGACCAAATCCTCTTAAATTTCGGAGACATAAATCGAAGGGGAAGAAACATCATTGTACAAAATTTGAAGGTTCTATCTTTGTTGCTTTTGGAGATAATCTCGTTTGCTCCGGAATCATTCGGAAGCTTCCAGAATCCGAACCCATGGACGGATTTTGTCCAGATTCGAACTTAGCCTTTCTTTCGTAATTAGTAACCTACTATATAAATTTCATCAAGATAGCATCATTATTTTTTGAGTTATCGTGCGTACGGACGGACGGACGGACGGACATCGCTAAATCGACTCCGGCGGTGATCCTGATTCAGAATATATATACATGTCTATACCTAACTCGCTTCCTTTTGGTGGTTACAAACACCATACCAAAGTTAATATACCCTATACTTTAGGTGTAGGGTATAAAAATTGTGAGAGATTTTTTGTTCTACTTGTGTTATCTATATATATATAATTTCTGGTATAATATAATTGAATATATGAAAGTTTAATATGTAGAAAACTTTTTTTTCTTTGAGATCAGTTATGTTTTAAATAAAAGTTTAAAAACCTTATCGGTTTATTTTAATATTAATTAAACTAAATATATGAAAGTTTAATATGTAGAAAACTTTTTATATATTAAACTAAATATATGAAAATTTGATATGTAGAAAACTTTTGCGTTGAGATCAGTTATGTTTTAAAAAAAAGTTTGAAAACTTTAATGGATATTATATTTTAAACTAAATAATATATTAAAGTTTAATATGGGGAAAACTTTTGCGTTGAGATCAGTTATGTCTAAAATAAAGTTTAAAAATTTTCCGTTTAAATGTAATTTTAAAAAGTATAAGCAAGTTGCATTAATATAATTTTTTTGTTGGTCAACAACTTTTATATTTAATTTTTATTGTTATTAAGTTGAAACTTTGTTATTAATTTATATTGAATATGATAACTTTTATCATTTCATAGACATTAAAATTTACAATAAAAGTATTAATTGAAATTTGAGAAAAGCTATTTAAAATATATTAATTTAGTTAAAACCGGATGTGTGTGCAATAACTAAATTTGGTGTGAACCAAATTATAATTTTTTTGTTGATCAACAACTTTTATATTTAATTTTTATTGTTATTAAATTGAATTAGATTAGTTTCAATTTCTAATTAATCTAAAGTTTCAATTTGATAATTATCAAAAAAATTAATATCGAACTTGTAACGAGTTATATTATCACTATAAATACTGTTTCATTTTAAAAAAATATTTAAGTAAATTTTTATATGCAAGATAACAATGTCAATAATTAAAAAATTTATTGGAATATCAAAATCAGGTCTTTCTAATTTTAAAAAGTTAGAAGACCTGGAGATAAATGAAACGTAAAATAAAGGGTTTCAAATTTGACCTCAAATGGAAATTTGGAAAAACCCTTTTGGTAACGGTTTGCAAATCTGATAAAAAACAAAAAGAATGTTGAGGAACTTCACCAGTTTGGGACGTTAAAACCCAACGGAAGAGATGAGGAGAAATCAAACATTGCAATGTTTGATTTTTGATTCTTAAAAAAGATATGAATGAAGATGAAGGTGATGATGATGATTCTGATGAAGATTTTGGAAATGTAAACACCGTTAGTGACAATAGTGAAAATGAAAAAAAAACAATAAGAGAAAAATTAAAAAGAAAAGAAAATTTTTCTAAAATTTTGAAAAATAAAAATATAAAAATTTGATTTTAATAAAAATATTTCTTTTATTTTTTTATAATTAGCTATATTGTTTTAATTTTTTTTATCCGTTTTTCTTTCTCAGCTTTGCTTTTCTTTTTATAGGTACAAAGAAAATCTTTTAAATATTTTTTCTATAAAAATATAAAAAATTATAGCTTTCGCATCTTCTTACGCTAAATTTATTTTTTTAGAAAATTATAGGATTTTCTCATCCATTTTCTATGATAGTAGCTGCTCCATCTTGTTGTGGAAAGACTACGTTCATAACTCAATTGATCAATAACTTAAATAAATTGGTTTCCGAAAGTTAATATAACAAATCCAGTAACGTATGTTTTAGAAGATTATAAAAATAATAAGATTCTTGGAAGTTTTTATGAACAAGAAATCATGTCTGTTCTAAACCCTGAAGCATATATTGTAGAAAAAATTTTAAAAAGAAAAGGAAACAAATATTTTGTTAAATGATTAGATTTTGATAATTCACACAACACTTGGAGAAATAACACAAATATTATTTGAAGTATAATTTTTAATTTTAATTAATTTTTCATTTATTTTAATTTATTTAATTTATAATGACGCCATGCTAAAGTGTGTATATTATCTTCTAAAACAAATCTTTTATTATCAAAGAACTTAAAGCTATCTTATTTTAAGCTTGAGTATATACATTATGTATTTAGATTAAATACATAATGTATAAAAATAAACATGTTTCCATATAAAACTGTATTTTCAAATAAAGATTTTCTTAATCTTCCAAAGATAGACTATTAACTACATTTTTTTTCACGCGTTTACTTTTTTTTATTGTTTTTCTTTGCAAAACATCTAATAAATACATTTCTGATCTAACTCCAATAAATTATTTCACAATTTTTCCATTATTTTCATCTTTAAATAAGCCAATAATCTTTTTATTAACAAGAGGTAACCCGTAACGATTATCAGGTTCATATTCAGAAGTGTCAAAAAGCAATTCTGATTTTTCAATCTTACGAACATCTTTTTCTATATCTTTATAAAAATCTTCCGTTTTTACTGTAAAAATAAAACTATCAGTATCTATATAATTTAAAGAAATTTCTGAATTAAATTTAGGTTTTACGTAGTCATAATAAAAATTATACATGTGTAGTTTGGAGAGTTCTAAAACTGAGAAACCTAAATATATAAAAGTTAGGTTTAGCAATAACTGCCCTTGCACCGTGATGCTTCCGTTTACCTTCCCAACAATCTGCTATTTTAACTACAGTTCTTTTGTCAACGTTTTCCATAGTTTTACTATACACTGCATTATTCATTAATTTAAAAAAGTTTTTTTCGAGTGCATTTTTTGCTAAAGCTCTGTAAATTTTATTTAAAATTAATCCATTTTTTAAGCTTTGCTTTAAATTTCTATAATGTATTATGTATTTCCTTTTTTCATTCAACTCTAGCAATAATTTTTTTGTTTTACCCGTTGGAGGTATTTTATTTTCAGAACAAAATGGTAAATCATTATGATAGTCATGTATACTTTCCGGATAATCTAAATCTACTTCTAATACATACCATACTTCTGAATCATCAGCTATTTCTCTAATTATTAAATTTGAAGGATTTTTAACCCATTTAAATCCTTATACATCTAAATACATTATATACTTATCAGGTTCAGTTTTATCGTATTCCTCCCCCATATATTTATTATTAGCTTGTGAATGTTTCATGCTACATTGACTTATACCTCCACGAATCCCTCTTTTAAAAAAATTATACATATTAATATCAACTAACAAATCTAACTGAATATTAGTAAATTTTAATGCCATGCAAGTCCGGGAGCTGTTATAAAATGTGGAGGGTCTGTGTCTAAATGTGTTAAATGTTTCTAAAATTTTCGAAAACTTCTGAAAGCAAAAGAACATCAGTTTTCAAATAAAGTTCAATACACGCCAAACTTTTTGTGCATGTGAATAATCTTCATCTGAACAGCAAATATTCATTACCACATTTTTAAACTTATCTTGTGAAGGTAAAATAAGTTCATCAAGCTTTTGAAGATAATCAATATAATCATATGGAAAAATACCTTTTCGAGTTAGTTAATTGAATTGTTCGTAATCAGGAAAATGTGCTCGAACATTTTTTAATCGTTCCTTCCCTAAAGCAAAAACTAATGTATCAAGACTTGATTGCATAAATCTATATGAATATATAAATCTAATTTGAAAACTTTCCTTCTTCTCTAAAAAATAGTTTTATTTACTGATATATATTTTTCTTTAGTTAAAGGTAAAACTGAAATTGGACCCGAACAATATTTCATATTTTAAAAAGTGAATGTGCATCGTAATTAGAAAAATTATGAAAGAATACAGGGAAGTATTTAGGTATCTTATACAATAAATTATATGAATTATGAGCAGCTCCTCTATAGTTACCAGTTACGTGACAATGGTCCTTTAGCCGAGTCTCTTCTGGTTGATTTTTTTTTCATATATATAACATACCTTTTTTGTTCTATGATGAAGTTCTTCTTTCTCTATAGGTTTCCCTTTCTCTATAGGTTTATATTCATTTATACTTATTTCTAAATGTAATAATTTTATTAATCTCCACCCTGAATCCTTTTTCTGAAAATCTTCTCCTTGAGTTAAAATATTTTCTATCATATTTTCAACAGCATTTTCAATTTCATTTTCATTTAGTATTATTTCCATTTTCGAATTGAAGGATTTTACACTAAAAACGTTTTCTAGTTCACCATTTTCTAATTTTTGAGGCTTAATAAACTCGGCAAATAGTTCCATGTTAAATTTGTAAGCTTTTAAAATCAATAGTTGCTTCTTTAGGAAATTTAAAAGCTCTCCTCCAATATTTTCAAAAAAATCTATGGCTAGTAAAATTTCCTCGTTTTTTTTTTCAATAATAAAGGTCCCAATCCTGCCCTCGAATCCTTGCTTTATGAATTTAATATTCATTTAGGTAGCATTTATTTTATGTATACTTTTCCGAACGTGATAACTCCAGTTTTTTATATCTACTTCTACTTTACAATATATACAATACTATTTACCTTGTAAAGTTACAGAATTATGATTCATTTTCAATATTTTGTTTTGAGGTTGTCTTTCTGCTTCCATCGAATTTTCTATTTTTCTTTTATTCATTTTAAGGAAATTTACTATTACTGAAAATAATTTGCTTAAACTCTAGGAAGAATTTTTTTCTTGGAAAATTTCCAGTTTATTTAAAATAATTCCAATGTTTATGTCTAAAAGATTTTCAATGTCTGCCTTTCTTCTTTGAACTAGTTGAGCATCTGAGTGAAATAATTGGATTTTGAAAAAGTTATCCATTTCCATATATTCTAATTTCTGCAAATTGATGAAGGAAATTTTAACTTCTAAACTAAATTTAAAAGTTGAAGATGTTGATATTTCTCTTTTTAAAATTTTTGATATATCCTTTCCGTAAACTTCAAAAAAATCAGATGGTGAATTAATTGCATTAGTTTTATTTTCAATAATATGTTGCGTTTTGGTATTCATTTTCCCAAGTTATTTTATTTTTTTGATAATTATCAAAATGAAACTTTAGATTAATTAGAAATTGAAACTAATCTAATTCAATTTATAACAATAAAAATTAAATATAAAAGTTGTTGATCAGCAAAAACATTATAATTTGGTTCACACCAAATTTAGTTATTGCACACACATCTGGTTTTAACTAAATTAATATATTTTAAATAGCTTTTCTCAAATTTCAATTGTAAATTTTAATGTCTATGAAATGTTAAAAGCTATCATATTCAATATAAATTAATAACAAAGTTTCAATTTAATAACAATAAAAATTAAATATAAAAGTTGTTGATCAACAAATAAAATTATATTAATGCAACAATTGTTATACTTTTTAAAATTGCACTTCAACGGAAAATTTGTAAGCCTTATTTTAAAACATAACTGATTTCAAAAAAATTTACAGAGCTATAGAATTTAAGCAATCTAGTCGGTTACAAAAGTATATGGACATAAATACTAAACATAGAACTTTAGCAAAAATTGAATTCGAAAAAAACTTTTTTAAATTAATGAATAATGCAGTGTATGGTAAAACTATAGAAAACGTTGACAAAAAAACTGTAGTTAAAATAGCAGATTGTTGGGAAAGTAAACGGAAGCATCTCGGTGCAAGGGCACTTATTGCTAAACCTAACTTTCATAGTTTATCAGTTTTTGAAGAAAATCTTGCAGAAATTCAAATAAATAAAACTAAAGTTTTATATAATAAACTTATATATTTAGGTTTCTCAGTTTTAGAACTCTCCAAACTACATATGTATAATTTTTATTATGACTACTTAAAATCTAAATTTAATTCAGAAATTTCTTTAAATTGTTCGTAAGATTGAAAAATCAGAATTGCTCTTGACATTTCTGAATATGAACCTGAATAATCGTTATGGGTTACCTCTTGTTAATAAAAAGATTATTGGCTTATTTAAAGATGAAAATAATAGAAAAATTGTGAAAGAATTTATTGGACTTAGATCAAAAATGTATTTATTAGATGTTGTGCAAGAAAAAACAATAAAAAAAAGTAAAGGCGTGAAAAAAAATGTAGTTAATACTCTATCTTTGGAAGATTATAGAAAATCTTTATTTGAAAATACAGTTTTATATGGAAACATGTTTATTTTTATACATTATGTATTTAATCTATATACATAATGTATATACTCAAGCTTTAAATAAGATAGCTTTAAGTTCTTTGATAATAAAAGATTTATTTTAGAAGATAATATACACACTTTAGCATGGCGTCATTATAAAATAAATTAAAATAAATGAAAAATTAATTAAAATTAAAAACTATACTTCAAATAATATTTGTTTTATTAATCCAAGTGTTGTGTGAATTATAAAAACCTAACCATTTAACAAAAAATTTGTTTCCTTTTCTTTTTAAAACTTTTTCTACAAGATATGCTTCAGGGTTTTGAACAGTCGTGATTTCTTGTTCATAAAAACTTCCAAGAATATTATTATTTTTATAATCTTCTAAAACATACGTTACTGGATTTGTTAATATATAACTTTCGGAAACCAATTTATTTAAGTTATTGATCAATTGAGTTATGAACGTAGTCTTTCCACAATAAGATGGAGCAGCTACTATCATAGAAAATGTATGAGAAAATCCTATCATTTTCTAAAAAAAGAAATTTAGCGTAAGAAGATGCGAAAGCTATTAACAAATGAAGTACAATGTATAAAATTTTTTATATTTTTATAGAAAAAATATTTAAAAGATTTTCTTTCTACCTATAAAAAAAAAACAAAGCTGAAAAAGAAAAACGTATAAAAAAAATTAAAACAATATAATTATGAAAAAATAAAAGAAATATTTTTATTAAAATCAAATTTTTATTTTTTTATTTTTTTAAAATTTTAGAAAAATTTTCTTTTCATTTTAATTTTTCTCTTACTGTTTTTTTTTCATTTTCACTGTTGTTACTATCGGTGTTTACATTTCCATAATCACCATCATCACCTTCATCTTCATTCGTATCTTTTTTAAGAATTGCAATGTTTGATTTCTCCTCATCTCTCCATTAAAAATTTTTTTTACCAGAAGGGTTTTTCCAAATTTCCCCTTGTGGTCAAATTTGAAACCCTTTGTTTTGTACGTTTCATTTATCTTCAGGTCTTCTAACTTTTTAAAATTAGAAAGACCTGTTTTTGATATTCCAATAAATTTTTTAATTATTGACATTGTTATCTTGCATATAAAAATTTACTTAAATATTTTTTTAAAATGAAAAATTATTTATAGTGATAATATAACTCGTTACAAGTTCGATTTTAATTTTTTTGATAATTATCAAATTGAAACTTTAGATTAATTAGAAATTGAAACTAATCTAATTCAATTTAGTTACAATAAAAATTAAACATAAGAGTTGTTGTTCACACCAAATTTAATTATTGCACACACATCCGGTTTTAACTAAATTAATATATTTTAAATAGCTTTTCTCAAATTTCAATTAACACTTTTATTGTAAATTTTAATGTCTATGAAATGTTAAAAGTCATCATATTCAATATAAATTAATAAAAAAAATTTCAATTTAATAACAATAAAAATTAAATATAAAAATTGTTGACCAACAAAAAAATTATATTAATGCAACTTTGTTATACTTTTTAAAATTGCATTTAAACGGAAACTTTTTAAACTTTATTTTAGACATAAATCAACGCCAAAGTTTTCGCCATACTAAACATTCACATGTTATTTAGTTTAAAATATAATATCCGTTAAAGTTTTAACTGATCTCAACGCAAGCGCTTTCCCCATATTAAACTTTCATATATTTTTTTTTAGTTTAAAATATAATATCCATTAAAGCTTTTAAACTTTTTTTAAAACATAACTGATCTTAACGCAAAAGTTTTCTACATATCAAATTTTCATATATTTAGTTTAATGTATAAAAAGTTTTCTACATATTAAACTTTCATATTATAATAAACCGATAAAGTTTTTAAACTTTATTTAAAACATAACTGATCTCATCGAATAAAAGTTTTAAACTTTCATATCTTTAATTATATTGTACCTAAAACGTAAGTTTTTTTTAAATTTCTAATTATAAATTAACTCTTGAAACTTTAATCTTTACCTTCATTTCGTGCCCCTACTATAAGTTTTCCCCATATTAAACTTTCATATATTATTTAGTTTAAAATATAATATCCGTTACAATTTTTAAACTTTTTTTAAAAACGTAACAGATCTCAATGCAAAAGTTTTCTACATATCAAATTTTAATATATTTAGTTTAACATATAATAAACCGATAAAGTTTATAAACTTTTATTTAAAACATAATTGATCTCAATGAGGAAAAAGTTTTCTACATATTAAACTTTCATATATTCAATTACATTATACCTTAACCGTAGGTTAGGTTAGGTTGGGTTCAGGTGGCTGCCAAAAAGGCACACTTAGACCGTATTTGGTCCATTGTGATACCACATAGAAGGTTTTCTATCCCACTCGTTAAAACCAATTTGAGCTTTTTGCAAAGCGAAGAGTACTCTTCACATTTTGACCTGCCAGATCACTAAGGCTGTCGAAGACATATTGCCCCAAATGGGTATTCCTTCTTGTCGACAAGGCCGGGCATATGCAAAGGAGATGGAGAGTAGTTTCCTCATCTTCTTCATCCTTGCAGGCTCTACAATAGTCGTTTGCGGATAAGCCAAGTCTTCTAGCATGCCTCCCTTTTACACAGTAACCGGTGATTGTACCCATTGTCATTTCAATATCTGCTCTTTTGAGAGAAAGCAGATCATTGGATCGTCTTAAATCGGTTTTGGGCCATATCAATCTTGTGGTATTGCACGAGGTCAAGTTTGACCATTTGTAATTTACCATATTCATTATTTCCTTTCAAAATAACGTTTTGCTTGTGGATAGAGGTACCCCTAGTCCTGCCCTTCCTGGCAGAACTTGTAAGGTTGTACCAATTCTTGCGAGTTCATCAGCTTTTTCATTTCCCGGAATACCTCGATGACCTGGCACACAGCAAAGCTGAATGCTAAACTGCCTGGATATCTCCAGGATGAGTATATACATTATGTATTTAGATTAAATACATAATGTATAAAAATAAACATGTTTCCATATAAAACTGTATTTTTAAATAAAGATTTTCTTAATCTTCCAAAGATAGACTATTAACTACATTTTTTTTCACGCGTTTACTTTTTTTTTATTGTTTTTCTTTGAAAAACATCTAATAAATACATTTCTGATCTAACTCCAATAAATTATTTCACAATTTTTCCATTATTTTCATCTTTAAATAAGCCAATAATCTTTTTATTAACAAGAGGTTACCCGTAACGATTATCAGGTTCATATTCAGAAGTGTCAAAAAGCAATTTTGATTTTTCAAACTTACGAACATCTTTTTCTATATCTTTATAAAAATCTTCCGTTTTTACTGTAAAAATAAAACTATCAGTATCTATATAATTTAAAGAAATTTCTGAATTAAATTTAGGTTTTACGTAGTCATAATAAAAATTATACATGTGTAGTTTGGAGAGTTCTAAAACTGAGAAACCTAAATATATAAAAGTTAGGTTTAGCAATAACTGCCCTTGCACCGTGATGCTTCCGTTTACCTTCCCAACAATCTGCTATTTTAACTACAGTTCTTTTGTCAACGTTTTCCATAGTTTTACTATACACTGCATTATTCATTAATTTAAAAGAATTTTTTTCGAGTGCATTTTTTGCTAAAGCTCTGTAAATTTTATTTAAAATTAATCCATTTTTTAAGCTTTGCTTTAAATTTCTATAATGTATTATGTATTTCCTTTTTTCATTCAACTCTAGCAATAATTTTTTTGTTTTACCCGTTGGAGGTATTTTATTTTCAGAACAAAATGGTAAATCATTATGATAGTCATGTATACTTTCCGGATAATCTAAATCTACTTCTAATACATACCATACTTCTGAATCATCAGCTATTTCTCTAATTATTAAATTTGAAGGATTTTTAACCCATTTAAATCCTTATACATCTAAATACATTATATACTTATCAGGTTCAGTTTTATCGTATTCCTCCCCCATATATTTATTATTAGCTTGTGAATGTTTCATGCTACATTGACTTATACCACGAATCCCTCTTTTAAAAAAATTATACATATTAATATCAACTAACAAATCTAACTGAATATTAGTAAATTTTAATGCCATGCAAGTCCGGGAGCTGTTATAAAATGTGGAGGGTCTGTGTCTAAATGTGTTAAATGTTTCTAAAATTTTCGAAAACTTCTGAAAGTAAAAGAACATCAGTTTTCAAATAAAGTTCAATACACGCCAAACTTTTTGTGCATGTGAATAATCTTCATCTGAACAGCAAATATTCATTACCACATTTTTAAACTTATCTTGTGAAGGTAAAATAAGTTCATCAAGCTTTTGAAGATAATCAATATAATCATATGGAAAAATACCTTTTCGAGTTAGTTAATTGAATTGTTCGTAATCAGGAAAATGTACTCGAACATTTTTTAATCGTTCCTTCCCTAAAGCAAAAACTAATGCATCAAGACTTGATTGCATAAATCTATATGAATCTATAAATCTAATTTGAAAACTTTCCTTCTTCTCTAAAAAATAGTTTTATTTACTGATATATATTTTTCTTTAGTTAAAGGTAAAACTGAAATTGGACCCGAACAATATTTCATATTTTAAAAAGTGAATGTGCATCGTAATTAGAAAAATTATGAAAGAATACAGGGAAGTATTTAGGTATCTTATACAATAAATTATATGAATTATGAGCAGCTCCTCTATAGTTACCAGTTACGTGACAATGGTCCTTTAGCCGAGTCTCTTCTGGTTGATTTTTTTTTCATATATATAACATACCTTTTTTGTTCTATGATGAAGTTCTTCTTTCTCTATAGGTTTCCCTTTCTCTATAGGTTTATATTCATTTATACTTATTTCTAAATGTAATAATTTTATTAATCTCCACCCTGAATCCTTTTTCTGAAAATCTTCTCCTTGAGTTAAAATATTTTCTATCATATTTTCAACAGCATTTTCAATTTCATTTTCATTTAGTATTATTTCCATTTTCGAATTGAAGGATTTTACACTAAAAACGTTTTCTAGTTCACCATTTTCTAATTTTTGAGGCTTAATAAACTCGGCAAATAGTTCCATGTTAAATTTGTAAGCTTTTAAAATCAATAGTTGCTTCTTTAGGAAATTTAAAAGCTCTCCTCCAATATTTTCAAAAAAATCTATGGCTAGTAAAATTTCCTCGTTTTTTTTGTCAATAATAAAGGTTCCAATCCTGCCTTCGAATCCTTGCTTTATGAATTTAATATTCCCTTCATAAGCTACGGTAGCATTTATTTTATGTATACTTTTCCGAACGTGATAACTCCAGTTTTTTATATCTACTTCTACTTTACAATATATACAATACTTTTTACCTTGTAAAGTTACAGAATTATGATTCATTTTCAATATTTTGTTTTGAGGTTGTCTTTCTGCTTCCATCGAATTTTCTATTTTTCTTTTATTCATTTTAAGGAAATTTACTATTACTGAAAATAATTTGCTTAAACTCTAGGAAGAATTTTTTTCTTGGAAAATTTCCAGTTTATTTAAAATAATTCCAATGTTTATGTCTAAAAGATTTTCAATGTCTGCCTTTCTTCTTTGAACTAGTTGAGCATCTGAGTGAAATAATTGGATTTTGAAAAAGTTATCCATTTCCATATATTCTAATTTCTGCAAATTGATGAAGGAAATTTTAACTTCTAAACTAAATTTAAAAGTTGAAGATGTTGATATTTCTCTTTTTAAAATTTTTGATATATCCTTTCCGTAAACTTCAAAAAAATCAGATGGTGAATTAATTGCATTAGTTTTATTTTCAATAATATGTTGCGTTTTGGTATTCATTTTCCCAAGTTATTTTATTTTTTTGATAATTATCAAAATGAAACTTTAGATTAATTAGAAATTGAAACTAATCTAATTCAATTTATAACAATAAAAATTAAATATAAAAGTTGTTGATCAGCAAAAACATTATAATTTGGTTCACACCAAATTTAGTTATTGCACACACATCTGGTTTTAACTAAATTAATATATTTTAAATAGCTTTTCTCAAATTTCAATTGTAAATTTTAATGTCTATGAAATGTTAAAAGCTATCATATTCAATATAAATTAATAACAAAGTTTCAATTTAATAACAATAAAAATTAAATATAAAAGTTGTTGATCAACAAATAAAATTATATTAATGCAACAATTGTTATACTTTTTAAAATTGCACTTCAACGGAAAATTTGTAAGCCTTATTTTAAAACATAACTGATTTCAAAAAAATTTACAGAGCTATAGAATTTAAGCAATCTAGTTGGTTACAAAAGTATATGGACATAAATACTAAACATAGAACTTTAGCAAAAAATGAATTCGAAAAAAACTTTTTTAAATTAATGAATAATGCAGTGTATGGTAAAACTATAGAAAACGTTGACAAAAAAACTGTAGTTAAAATAGCAGATTGTTGGGAAAGTAAACGGAAGCATCTCGGTGCAAGGGCACTTATTGCTAAACCTAACTTTCATAGTTTATCAGTTTTTGAAGAAAATCTTGCAGAAATTCAAATAAATAAAACTAAAGTTTTATATAATAAACTTATATATTTAGGTTTCTCAGTTTTAGAACTCTCCAAACTACATATGTATAATTTTTATTATGACTACTTAAAATCTAAATTTAATTCAGAAATTTCTTTAAATTGTTCGTAAGATTGAAAAATCAGAATTGCTCTTGACATTTCTGAATATGAACCTGAATAATCGTTATGGGTTACCTCTTGTTAATAAAAAGATTATTGGCTTATTTAAAGATGAAAATAATAGAAAAATTGTGAAAGAATTTATTGGACTTAGATCAAAAATGTATTTATTAGATGTTGTGCAAGAAAAAACAATAAAAAAAAGTAAAGGCGTGAAAAAAAATGTAGTTAATACTCTATCTTTGGAAGATTATAGAAAATCTTTATTTGAAAATACAGTTTTATATGGAAACATGTTTATTTTTATACATTATGTATTTAATCTATATACATAATGTATATACTCAAGCTTTAAATAAGATAGCTTTAAGTTCTTTGATAATAAAAGATTTATTTTAGAAGATAATATACACACTTTAGCATGGCGTCATTATAAAATAAATTAAAATAAATGAAAAATTAATTAAAATTAAAAACTATACTTCAAATAATATTTGTTTTATTAATCCAAGTGTTGTGTGAATTATAAAAACCTAACCATTTAACAAAAAATTTGTTTCCTTTTCTTTTTAAAACTTTTTCTACAAGATATGCTTCAGGGTTTTGAACAGTCGTGATTTCTTGTTCATAAAAACTTCCAAGAATATTATTATTTTTATAATCTTCTAAAACATGCGTTACTGGATTTGTTAATATATAACTTTCGGAAACCAATTTATTTAAGTTATTGATCAATTGAGTTATGAACGTAGTCTTTCCACAATAAGATGGAGCAGCTACTATCATAGAAAATGTATGAGAAAATCCTATCATTTTCTAAAAAAAGAAATTTAGCGTAAGAAGATGCGAAAGCTATTAACAAATGAAGTACAATGTATAAAATTTTTTATATTTTTATAGAAAAAATATTTAAAAGATTTTCTTTCTACCTATAAAAAAAAACAAAGCTGAAAAAGAAAAACGTATAAAAAAAATTAAAACAATATAATTATGAAAAAATAAAAGAAATATTTTTATTAAAATCAAATTTTTATTTTTTTATTTTTTTAAAATTTTAGAAAAATTTTCTTTTCATTTTAATTTTTCTCTTACTGTTTTTTTTTCATTTTCACTGTTGTTACTATCGGTGTTTACATTTCCATAATCACCATCATCACCTTCATCTTCATTCGTATCTTTTTTAAGAATTGCAATGTTTGATTTCTCCTCATCTCTCCATTAAAAATTTTTTTTACCAGAAGGGTTTTTCCAAATTTCCCCTTGTGGTCAAATTTGAAACCCTTTGTTTTGTACGTTTCATTTATCTTCAGGTCTTCTAACTTTTTAAAATTAGAAAGACCTGTTTTTGATATTCCAATAAATTTTTTAATTATTGACATTGTTATCTTGCATATAAAAATTTACTTAAATATTTTTTTAAAATGAAAAATTATTTATAGTGATAATATAACTCGTTACAAGTTCGATTTTAATTTTTTTGATAATTATCAAATTGAAACTTTAGATTAATTAGAAATTGAAACTAATCTAATTCAATTTAGTTACAATAAAAATTAAACATAACAGTTGTTGTTCACACCAAATTTAATTATTGCACACACATCCGGTTTTAACTAAATTAATATATTTTAAATAGCTTTTCTCAAATTTCAATTAACACTTTTATTGTAAATTTTAATGTCTATGAAATGTTAAAAGTCATCATATTCAATATAAATTAATAAAAAAAATTTCAATTTAATAACAATAAAAATTAAATATAAAAATTGTTGACCAACAAAAAAATTATATTAATGCAACTTTGTTATACTTTTTAAAATTGCATTTAAACGGAAACTTTTTAAACTTTATTTTAGACATAAATCAACGCCAAAGTTTTCGCCATACTAAACATTCACATGTTATTTAGTTTAAAATATAATATCCGTTAAAGTTTTAACTGATCTCAACGCAAGCGCTTTCCCCATATTAAACTTTCATATATTTTTTTTTAGTTTAAAATATAATATCCATTAAAGCTTTTAAACTTTTTTTAAAACATAACTGATCTTAACGCAAAAGTTTTCTACATATCAAATTTTCATATATTTAGTTTAATGTATAAAAAGTTTTCTACATATTAAACTTTCATATTATAATAAACCGATAAAGTTTTTAAACTTTATTTAAAACATAACTGATCTCATCGAATAAAAGTTTTAAACTTTCATATCTTTAATTATATTGTACCTAAAACGTAAGTTTTTTTTAAATTTCTAATTATAAATTAACTCTTGAAACTTTAATCTTTACCTTCATTTCGTGCCCCTACTATAAGTTTTCCCCATATTAAACTTTCATATATTATTTAGTTTAAAATATAATATCCGTTACAATTTTTAAACTTTTTTTAAAAACGTAACAGATCTCAATGCAAAAGTTTTCTACATATCAAATTTTAATATATTTAGTTTAACATATAATAAACCGATAAAGTTTATAAACTTTTATTTAAAACATAATTGATCTCAATGAGGAAAAAGTTTTCTACATATTAAACTTTCATATATTCAATTACATTATACCTTAACCGTAGGTTAGGTTAGGTTGGGTTCAGGTGGCTGCCAAAAAGGCACACTTAGACCGTATTTGGTCCATTGTGATACCACATAGAAGGTTTTCTATCCCACTCGTTAAAACCAATTTGAGCTTTTTGCAAAGCGAAGAGTACTCTTCACATTTTGACCTGCCAGATCACTAAGGCTGTCGAAGACATATTGCCCCAAATGGGTATTCCTTCTTGTCGACAAGGCCGGGCATATGCAAAGGAGATGGAGAGTAGTTTCCTCATCTTCTTCATCCTTGCAGGCTCTACAATAGTCGTTTGCGGATAAGCCAAGTCTTCTAGCATGCCTCCCTTTTACACAGTAACCGGTGATTGTACCCATTGTCATTTCAATATCTGCTCTTTTGAGAGAAAGCAGATCATTGGATCGTCTTAAATCGGTTTTGGGCCATATCAATCTTGTGGTATTGCACGAGGTCAAGTTTGACCATTTGTAATTTACCATATTCATTATTTCCTTTCAAAATAACGTTTTGCTTGTGGATAGAGGTACCCCTAGTCCTGCCCTTCCTGGCAGAACTTGTAAGGTTGTACCAATTCTTGCGAGTTCATCAGCTTTTTCATTTCCCGGAATACCTCGATGACCTGGCACACAGCAAAGCTGAATGCTAAACTGCCTGGACATCTCGTTAAGAAGTTTTCGGCAGTTTATTAAATAGTTTAAAAAATAGTTTTATAATGGTAAATAATCTAATAATGGTTTCTAATTGTACAAATTATACATAAAAATAAATACATACTTAAAAAAATTTAAAACTTTAGTTTCAAAAACAAATTTCGTGAATCATACAAATGATATGGCAACATTGTCTTTTATTTAAATGCATTCTTCTTCTTTATTTAAATGCATTCGAAGAAAAAAAGAAAAAAAAACAAAAAGAAATATTTATCATTTATAATGTACCTATCTAAAATTAAAATAGAATCAAATATTCACGAGGATATTTTTTTAAAAGAACTATTGAGAAAGAGAAAAAAAGCATAGGAAAAACTTAGAGAGCAAATGGGGCACTTGAAATCTGAAAAAATTGCGAGAATTGTTATTGACATCTTTTCTGCTTGCGTTATCTATATATATATATATAATTTCTGATAATATTTGAATAAGATTTTTCTATTACAAAATCTACATTAATATATAACATATTATGTACGTATATTTAGAATCATGATTTTTTTGTTTACTTTTGGAATCAAGAAATTTTGTGTCCCATTCGAATTTTTTGTAATTTAAATGTTACTGTAAAATATACTTACCCACCAGCTACAGAGCCTGTAGTTATAATAAAATTTTGTTGGCCTTCAAATATTAACTATGTGTTGTGTAGAGTTATTCCTTATGAGATCTATAAAATTACGTTTTAAAATTATAAGAACATTTTGTTTGTGATGCACAGATAGATATGTATGTAATGTATGTATGTTAATAATATAAAATCAATTTTTAGAGAAAAAAAAATCAATTCGAAGAAAATGAATTATGAGCTGAATGAATGAAAAAATAATATTTTTTTGTTTTGTTTTTCTTATCTTCTTTGATGGTATACCAAAAATACGGCCATGATACGGCCATCTTTTTACGAAAAAACCTACGATCTTGGGGTGATTTCAAATCAATGAAATAGACTACAAATTTTACCGACCGCGTCATTAATGTATAAGGTAGGTATTGTTTTCATACTAAAAATTTTTACCATGCAAATATTATATGCAAATATGCAGTACTCCGGTGTGGAGAATGCTGGAAACATTTTTTTAGCATGATGTCTGTCTTTGTGTGCGTGTGGGTGTGGGTATGTCTGTGGGCACGTGTATTTTTTTGCAACAGCATATTTAAGGTTTTGAGAGAAATATCTCGGATTAATAAGCTTTTGCAGCAAGTCGGACAACTGCAAGCGGTAGTTTACTAGTGTACTTTTTAAGTTTTTTACGAATATTTCGTAACAGAAAAATTTTATGAGAAAAATAATTAAGGAAAAGTTGTTACACAAGTAAAGAGCAACAACTTTGCCATAGAACAGTTTTCATATTATAAAAACTTACATATATACATATGTACTTATATCTATGCATATTATTCTTTTGTTGATGGCATAAAATTAAAACGGTAAAATTTTTGCTAGCAAACCCAATATTAATCTTATGTTTGTTTTGTTTTGCTTACAGTTTTTATTATTTTTTACTTCTAATATTTTTGAAATCAAAAAAATCATGTACATTACATAATAATGTAAATGGATGTATGTATGTATGAATGAATGCATATATTTTTACATATTCATTGCTTATTATTGTTATTGAATAAAACAAAATGTTGTTAAATTATTAGAAGTTATTTTGCTTTGATATAAATTATTATGTAAAAATCTATAAATTTTGACATTGTACTTTTCGTGTAGTGGCAGTCGGTCCTGTGGTGGAGACAGCTGATTTTTTCTTCTACGTGAGTTTTCTATATATATAGTTTCTTTATGACACAATCGCTTTTTTCATACAAAATAAATAACGTACAAACAAGCCGCCGACTCAATTTCTTTTCCGCTTTTGCTGCTTCTTCTATTATTTTTGTTTGAATATTTGAAAAAGAAGGTCATGCGTATTTAGATAAAATTTTTCTGACCCTACTAAAATTTTTTATTTGTTTATTTTCTATGGTTTAGTAAAAGAGGAACTTTCAATGGCCTATGTATTTTCCACGCAGCCTTAAAGAACGACTAAACGTTTACACGTGGACTCATTCAACATTTCGACCGCCTTACTTATTTAGGTGTGTGTGCAAAAAATTCATTTTAAAATAAAAATTTAATGCGAGAGTACATATATGAAAAGAACAGAAGAAAAGAAATTAAATTCATATCTGATTTTGTTTATTTTTATAATTTTCTATGTAAATATTATGTATCTATAAAATTCTAGCTATGATTTTTAAAATATATACGTAATACAATACGTATATATGTACATATATGATTTTAAATACATATTGATTAGATAGGTAAATATTATAAAAGTCACAGCAATCTTATTTTTAAAGCATTAAAAATTTTAAAATCAGTTATTATTTATTTATTTATTTGCCATAGTTT
Organism: Poecilobothrus nobilitatus; assembly: GCA_947095535.1. Taxonomy (NCBI): domain Eukaryota; kingdom Metazoa; phylum Arthropoda; class Insecta; order Diptera; family Dolichopodidae; genus Poecilobothrus; species Poecilobothrus nobilitatus. The sequence continues at coordinate 196,957,934 of OX352772.1, forward strand.
TACTAATTTTACATTTGCAGATTTATATAAAAGAGCTTACAATCATATCTTTGCATCAATTATGATTATAAATAAATTTAAATTGTTTCTTTGGTTTTTTTTTATTATTTTAAATTAGGTAGGTGGAGGACATATTATGTATGTAATATTATTTCAATTTCACTTAAAAATTTAACTTTAAAATTTTATCTTCAAAATTAAGTCAAATAACTTAGGTACATTTTTCAATATTTTTTTAATCCAATATTTTAATTCTCCAAATTCCGACACAATTTTTTTCTTTTATTATACGCGATCCCTTTTTTCATACAAAATAAATAACGTACAAACAAGCCGTCGACTCAATTTATATTGCACTTTTGTTTCTTCGATTATTATTGTTTGAATATTGAAAAAAGAATGTCATCCGTATTTACATAAAATTTTCTGACCCTACTAAAATTTTTTATTTGTTTATTTTCTATGTAGTAAAAGAGGAAGGTTCACCCACTATTTTTTGCTTGAAAACATGAACTTTTTCACGACTGAAAATCCCCTGCACAAAAATGAATTTGTTGGTAAGAGGGTATGAAATGTATGCTAACCTAGTCGTGAGCAGGCTGCGTGAAATATAGGCGATTAATATTGAATCTGCTTAAAAACAATTTTACAGTTTGAATTTTGCGTCATCAATACTATGCATAGATATAAGTATGTATGTATATAAATTTTTAGATATAAAAAAAAAACAAAAAAAAATTGTTTATATAAATTCATATGGCGTGTTATATATAATACGTATGAAATTTGGAATTAAAAAAAAAATTAAATAAAAGTTAAAGCTGGTCGGAACAAAAATGTTCTATGGAAAAGTTGTTGCTCTTTACTTGTGTAAAAATTGTTACTTGTAAAAATAAAATTTGCGAAGTATTTTCTAGTATGTTTTGCACTTTGTCACATATTTTAATTAATACATAAATCGACCTCTTATTAGTAGTAGGATAATGCAGTGTATAGTAAAACTAAGCAAAACGTTGACAAAAGAACTGTAGTTAAAATAGCAGATTGTTGGGAAAGTAAACGGAAGCATCTCGGTGAAAGGACATTTATTGCTAAATCTAACTTTCATAGTTTATCACTTTTTAAAGAAAATCTTGCAGCAATTCAATTAAATAAAACTAAAGTTTTATATAATAAACCTATATATTTAGGTTTCTCAGTTTTAGAACTCTCCAAACTACACATGTATAATTTTTATTATGACTACTTAAAACCTAAATTTAATTCAAAAATTTCTTTAAATTATATAGATACTGATAGTTTTATTTTTACAGTAAAAACGGAAGATTTTTATAAAGATAAAGTAAAGATGTTTGTAAGATTGAAAAATCAGAATTGCTTTTTGACACTTCTGAATAATCCTGAATATCGTTACGGGTAATAAAACCTGATAATCGTTACGGGTTACCTCTTGTTAATTAAAAGATTATTTAAAAGTGAAAGATTATTTAAAAGTTAAGGCTTATTTAAAAGTGAAAATAATGGAAAAATGTGAAAGAATTTATTGGACTTAGATCAAAAATGTATTTATTAGATGTTTTGCAAGGAAAAACAATAAAAAAAAAGTAAAGGCGTGAAAAAAATGTAGTTAATAGTCTATCTTTGGAAGATTATAGAAAATCTTTATTTGAAAATACAGTTTTATATGGATTGATGAATTGATTGATGAAGGATTAAGAACAAAAGAACTTGTGCATTATATATTTCGCATATGTATATGAACTTAATTATAACCTGTCAAACAACTTTTAATTTTTCACCTCTATAAAAAAATTAACTTATTTTAATAAAAAAATTCAAGTTATACACATTGGATAACTTACCGCTCAAATTTAAATTTAAATATTCTTTATAAATTTCGTACGTTAAAATTCTTTTAACCCATTATGTCAGAAACTATATTTTGAAAGATAATTTTACAAAAAAAGCACAAGTCACTAGGGTTAACAGTCACATATTTTTTTTTTCATTTTAAATAAAAACTACTCTTGCATTTTTATTGATATAAAAACAAAAATAAAATTCTAACGTATACATAGATAAACATTATAGACACTTGATCAACACATAATCAGTCCATCCAAAATAGATACTTAAGAAATCAGACGTAAATTTTTTATATAGTGTTACCATGTTATAAGATATAATTATTTGATTTACTTCAATTTTTAAATACAAAAGATATTAAAAACTCTTTATGCGAAATTGTTAGATTGAAAGAAAAATGTTGAAATATGTTTTTTGCATTATTTTTTAAATAAATAAAATATTTAAAATTAAAAACAAAGAAATACAACCAAACTCAGTGATAGACAACTCTTCTAACCAGTTTTAAAATATAAAAATAGAATTTTATTATACCATTTGTAATAATAGGGTATTTTCAAAGTGAATTCTTTTTTTTCTTTATTTCTAATTATAATTATAAATAACAAAGTAATTTTTGAAATATTTTAATTGTTTACGACTTTAGACTAAAGTTGTATGAAACGAAGAATACATGTATTTAAGATTTGTTGTCATGTATTTTTGCTAAATTCGAGTACTACCTAAATAGTTTTAAAAATAGTTTTATAATGGTAAATAATCTAATAATGGTTTCGAGTTGTACAAATTATAAGTAAAAATAAATACTTAACAAAATTTTAAAACTTTAGTTTCAAAAAAAAATTTCGTGAATCATACAAATGATATGGCAATATTGTCTTTTATTCAAATGCATTCTTCTAAAAAGAAGTTTTAAAGTTTTTGAAGAAAAAAAGAAAAAAAATATTTATCATGTATGTAATACACATGGCTACATATCTAAAATTAAAATAGAATCAAATATTCACGAGGATATTTTTTTAAAAGAACTACTGAGAAAGAGAAAAAAAGCATAGGAAAAAATTAGAGAGCAAATGGGGCACTTGAAATCTGAAAAAACTTCGAGAATTGTTATTGACATTTTTTGTTCTGCTTGCGTTATCTATATATATATAATTTCTGATTATACCTAAACCGTAAGCTTTTTTAAATTTTAAATTAAAAATTAACTCTTGAAACTTAAATCTTTACCTTCATTTGTTTCGTGTCTCTACTATACGTATTAGCTTTACCTATATAAAACTCCGAAAAAGCTTTCCCAGAATCCACAAATTTATATTACTCCGAAAAAGCTGTGCCAGAAGCCCCATATTCCTACTACTAATAAGAGGTCTATTTATGTATTAATTTAAATATGTGACAAAGTTCAAACCATACTAGAAAATATTTCGTAAATTTTATTTTTAATAAAATTGCAAACTGTTTAATTATTTGTCTTTTTTGTACATAATGAATTATTTTATTATCCACTTTTTACGATTTGAGTAAATTTTTGTAAAGGTATATGTATACTGGCTAGCAAGAAAATTTAGTAGTCAAGTGGTTATTGCAAAGACTTATTGACATCCTAAACGACTGAGCGGAATTTTTTAATTTCATATTTAAGGTTATGATGTAAATATCTCGGATTAATAAGCTTTTGGAGCAAATCGGACAACCGGAAGTAGTAGTTTACTAGTGTCATTTTTAAGTTTTTTACGAATATTTCGTAACAGGAAAATATTATGAGAAAAATTATTAAGAAAAAGTTGTTACACAAGTAAAGAGCAACAACTTTGCCATAGAACATTTTTTGATCCGACCAACTTTAACTTTTATTTAATTTTTTTTTTTTTCCAAATTCCATACGTATTAAAAACATAAATTCCAAATTCCATACGTATTATAACACGCCATATGAATTTATATAAACAATTTTTTTTTGTTTTTTTTTTATATCTAAAAATGTATATACATACATACTGATATCTATGCATATTATTCTCTTGTTGATGACGCAAAATTCAACTGTAAAATTTTTGTAAGCATATTCAATATTAATCTACGCAGCCTCCTCACGACAATGTTAGCATACGTTTTATACCCTCTTACGTTCAAATTAAGTTTTGTAGAGGGATTTTCAGTCGTGAAAAAAGTCCTTGTTTTTAACCAAAAAATTCGCTTATATTTCACGCAGCTTGCTCACGGCTAGGTTAGCACACGTTTCATATCCTTTTACCAACAAATTCATTTTTGTGCAGGGGATATTCAGCCGTGAAAAGTTCATGTTCTCAAGCAAAAAATAGTGGTTGAACGTTCCTCTTTTACTAATACATAGAAAATAAACAAATAAAAAATTTTAGTAGGGCCAGAAAATTTTATGTAAATACGCATGACATTCTTTTTTCAATATTCAAACAATAATAATCGAAGAAACAAAAGTGGAAAAAAAATTGAGTCATCGGCTTGTTTGTACATTATTTATTTTATATGAAAAAAGGGATAGCATATAATAAAAGAAAAAAATTGTGTCGGAATTTGGAGAATTAAAATATTGTATTAAAAAAATATTGAAAAATGTACCAAGTTATTTCACTTAATTTTGAAGATAAAATTTTAAAGTTAAATTTTTAAGTGAAATTTAGTATTGAAATAATATTACATACATAATATGTCCACCTACCTAATTTAAAAAAAAAACCCCCAAAGGAACAATTTAAATTTATTTATAATCATAATTGATGTAAAGATATGATTGTAATCTCTTTAATATAAATCTGCAAATGTAAAATTAGTAAAACTATGGCAAATAAATAAATAAATAATAACTGATTTTAAAAATTTTAAAGCTTGAAAAAAAAGATTGCTGTGATTTTATAATATTTACCTATTCATAATATGTATTTAAAATCATATATGTACATACATATGTACGTATTGTATTACGTATATGTTTTAAAAATCATAGCTAGAATTTTATAGATATATAATATGTACATGTACATATTATAAAAAAAAACAAAATCAGATATGAATTTAATTTCTTTTCTTCCGTTCTTTTCATATATGTACGTACATACTTCTCGCATCAAATTTCACACACATAAATAAGTAAGGCGGTTTAATGAGTCTATGTGAAAATGTTTAGTCGTTCTTTGAAGCTGCGTGGTATATACATAGGCCGTTGAACTTTCCTCTTTTACTAAACCATAGAAAATATACCAATAAAAAATTTTAGTAGGGTCAGGAAAATTTTATCTAAATACGCATGACATTCTTTTTTAAATATTCAAACAAAAATAATCGAAGAAGCAGCAAAAGCGGAAAAAAAATTGAGTTGGCGGCTTGTTTGCACGTTATTTATTTTGTATGAAAAAAGGGATTGTGTCCTAAAGAAGCTTTATACATAGAGAATTCACGTAGAAGAAAAAATCATCTGTCTCCACCGCAGGACCGACTGCCACTACATGAAAAGTACAATGCCAAAATTTATAGATTTTTTACATAATAATTTATATCAAAGTAAAATAACTATTTATTTATTTATTTATTTATTTATTTATTATTATTTATGCAATCTGTAACTTATAAAGTTAGTATCGATTACAATAAGTGATATTACATTATATCAGAACTTAAAAAATAAGCATTACAATTAAATTTCATTTTTACATTATTAAAGAAATTTTAAGAAAATCATTAGTTAACATATAATTTAAAAAGTTAACAATATCTGATTTTTATAAATTAAAATTTAAAAAATTAAATCAACTTAAATTAGTATTGAGGTCAGAATGTTTACAAATTATAAGAACACCAATCAATTCAACTATTATTCAATTCATTCAACAGTCAATTTCAAATATTCACTATTATACCAAAACATTTAAAACATTATGAATTTCAATATGATTAAAGTTAAAGAGCCAAGTTTTAATTGCTTTAAGAAATACGTTCTTTCAAATTATACATCTGAATTCATTCGGTAATTTATTGAATATTCTCGGTGCTACTGCTAAATAATACCTAAAGAAATGTTGGGTGTTATGTGAAGGTACTAAAGCTAAATTCTGGTTATTGATTCTAGGATTGTAAGATACCGAGTTTCTGTTTATTAAATAACCAGATCTGTTAAAAAACATCTTCAAAACTTTATAAAAATACAAGTGTTTAAGGGAAAGGATATTAAGATGGTTGAACAAAGCAAAACTATGTTCCCGACGTGTTTTTTACAGATTAACCTAATAATATGTTTTTGCGCTATTGATAAAGCGGAGATCCTTATATTTTAAGCACTACCCCAGCATGCCAAACCATAGTTTAACTTCGAATGAATTAATGCATAATAAATACAAGTGAGGAGTTCCTTATGGCAAAATTGTTTTAAGAAGTACATAAACCTAGTGGATATTAATAAATATCTTTTTAAATGTAAAGTGTGGTCGAGCCAATTTAGCTTATTATCTAGTAGCAAACCAAGATATTTGAAATTCGAGACGTTTTCAATTTGAAAACAATTTGAGGATCAATTAGTATCGTACTTAAAAGTGTTAACAATAGTAGTACTATAACAAATGTCAGATGAAGTATATACCCTTTTACAATTTGCACTATATTTGCAAATTGAATTAACAAAAATTAAAAACAGAATGGGGCCGAACACAGATCTCTGTGGGACGCCAAGAGAAATTGATGCATAATCACTATAGATACCTTCTAATTTTATCCTTTGCTTTCTATCTGATAGGTAAGACGTAAACCATTTATGCATATGACCTCTAAAGCCGATTTTATATAATTTATGCAATATAATTTTATGGTTAACTGTATCAAACGCCTTACATATATCAACAAACAAAGCAGCCGTTTTTTTCTTGTTATTTAATCCATTGTGAATAGTATTACAAAAATCCAACAGTGCATCTTCTGTAGATAAATTTGATCTAAATCCAAATTGGGAATTAGAAAAGAAGTTATGTTTGTTTAAGAAATTTAGAATCCTACATTTCAATTATTTTTTAAATATCTTTGAAAAAGTAGATAACACAGATATAGGTCTATAGTTATTTAAATCCTGCTTATCACCCTTTTTTAAATAATGGAATGATTTCAGCATTTTTGAAACATTCCGGAAATATACCAAGTGTAATACTTTTATTATATAAATGGCAAAGTACGTCTACTATGTTATAAGATATTTTTTTTTAAAAAGAAGAAGAAAAAGAATTAGAAGTAGAAGAATTATTATTTTTAAGTGACAATATGGTGTGATGCACTTCAAACGTAGAAAATGGGCTGAACAAAAATGTGTTCTGAATACAATCAGAAGGCAAATATTTACATGAATCACTTATTTTAGAACTTTCATTGTAATTAATTAAAAATTATAATTTTTTCTCCAATACTTGAAGAGAATTGGTTGAATGCATTCGCCTTTGTAACAATTTCACCATTTATAATAAGTCTGCTCTTTATATATAAGATATTACACTGCTCTTTTTTATTTTTTGATTTGTTAAGTATATTATTTACTATAGCCCATTCTTTTTTGCCATTTCCTTTAGCCATTCTAAATTGTGTTTTATAATAATTATTTTTATGAATAGTAACCTCTCCATTAACTATTTTACACATTTTTTTATATTTATTCTTAAGGTTATTATTAGTTGGATATTTTGTAACTTTTTTATAAAATCTATTTTTTAAATTAATTTTATTTAATAAATAAGAATTAATCCAAGGTTTAAGTTTTTTTGTTTTTAAATTATTTATATTATATGATCCTACTGGTGATCCTACTGGAATATAAATGTTGATTTAATAATACAACAAAATTGTCAAATACTTTCGACGGGTTTGGTTCAGAATAAACTTCATACCATAATTCATCCCTGATGTGGTTATTCAATTTATTAAAATCAGTATTAAAATGTTGACTAGCCGAATAACTCACACTATGATCAGGAACATCGTGAACAATTGCAAGGCAAGTCATACAATTATCAGACAACTGTAAATCAACAACAGAACTACTTATATAAGAAACACAAGACAAATCTAAACGAATGAATTACAATCCTCAGAATGAATTACATGAATTACAATGAATTACAAATATGATCTAAACATGAATTACAATCCTCAGTTATTCTGGTCGGTTTATTTATGCACGATTCTAAACCATGGGACGAGAGCATGAAAATATAATTATCAATAAACACAGATTCCACCAAAATGTTCAAATTAATATCCCCCAATAGTATTAAATTTTTGACTTAACACTCAATAACAATGAATTTAATTTTTCTAAAAAAATTTCTTTAGAAACAGAATTATTATTAATAAATCTATAAATGCAGATAAAAACAAATACTTGATTATTAATAAAGCAAGATAATTTAGACACAGTTTTATTCAAAACTTTACAAGAGTTGTGCATCTTTCTAATATATATTTTTGTATTTTTATTTATTGTGAAATACTAATTAAAGAAGAAGAATACTAATTAAAACACTGAAACTACTGAGAAATATTAATTAAAGAAAACAGAACTTAGTATTTTTCAAATATTTTTTTTTTTATGTTAAAAGTTATTATTATTATAAATTTTAATTTTATTTTTTTTTTATAAAATTATATCACTTTTTAATTAAATTTTTTTTTTATTTATCTTAAAACGTTTTAAAAGTGTAGTGTGTAACTAAAGTATATTGATTATACGGCTGCACTCCAATGGCGGCAGGATAAGTATTTTTTTTTTATAATTTTACTATACAATAACTACACAATTTTTTCTTATTTTATTTTCCATTCTAAAATTATTTACACATTAAAATTTTTTTTTTTTTTTTATTTATTTATTTATTTATTTAGAACCAGTAGTAAGTAAGGTCGTTACAAAAATTCTTAAAGTTAAACTTAAAATTAATATTACACAATACAATGCAAAAAAAAAAAAAAAAAAGTACATTATTTTGCTGACTTAAGACTACAAAAAAAAAAATTACAATTTATTTTTAGTTTTTTCTTTTGTTTTCTCTCTTTTTTTTCTTAGATACATTTAAAAATTATAATGTATGAATTATGAATCATTCAGAGCAATATAAAGAAGCTAAGTTATGCCTTTAGCTTAGTCTTACTATTAAAAAAAAAAGATGTAAGATGATACAATAAATTTTTTGTACTTTGTTAAAATTAAATTAATTATGATAGGTACAATAAAGACAAAAGTTATTTTTATTTTATGTATGTAAAATGAGTCAATGCTTTTAATATGGTTTTTTTTTTTGTTTTCTTCTTTTTATCACATAATATTTATGCTAAATTTTTATTACTTTGAGTTTATAGTTAGTTAATTATGTAAAAAAAAAAAAAAAAAAAAAACAAAAACAAAGGAAATATTATTGTTAATAAATTATGTCATTTAGATGTTTTACGATTGTTTAAGAATGTTGTGTAATTTAGATTTGTAAGCATTTTTTGAAATTGTGTCACAGAAAATGTTGTCGAATCGATTAAATAATATGCAATTTGTGGGTTCGTTTTTCCCATATTCAGTTCTATGTGTTGTTTCAATTAAGAATTTGGTATATCTTGTGGGCCTGACATTATTATTGACTTTGATTTTATCTTTAATAAAATTGACGTTAATCTTATTGGATAAGACATCAAATGTAAAGCAGTTAGATAGTAATTTTTACTAAATTAGTAGTAGAATTAAATTAGTAGTAGTCTATCTACTAAATTAGTAGTAGATAGTTTAATTTTATATTGAAATTTTTTTATTTTTATTTTTGATTTTTTGAACTACATATCTATATATATTAAATTTGAACAATTTTAATTTTAAATTATAACTTCTAACTAAACGCGCTCGGTTGGTTTTGTTTACTTTAATTTACATTTATTTTTTATTTCTTATTTCATCTTAAAATCAATTTGTTGTAAACAAAACAATTTTATATCTATCTCCCTCCCACCCGTATGATGTATGCTGGAGTTCTTCTTTCATTCTCAATTCGCTCAATTTTTTTTAATACCACCATAGTTATTACCGTAATTTAATTTATTAATTTCTGGTGGTAAGTTTTGCTTTTGGTGAGTTTCCGGTTGTACCTGCGTTCAATAAGGCCACTTAAAAGTGTATATTAAAAACTGTTGAACGTTGTTATAAACCGTTTGCTCGCTCAAAGCAAAATATTAAAGTATTAAAATTATTAGTATTGATATTAAGGTATTGATATTGATAACAATTTATTTTAAAGTGTTGTCAAGCTCGGGTTATTTAAATCGTACACTTTTACTTTTGATTTCGATTTTAATTTTTGTTAATTTCAATTTTGAATGTAATCTTAAATTACATACTTTAATTTATTTTAATTCAGATTTTGATTTTGGTTAATCTTGGTTTTAATTCAATTTCAATTCTGATTCTATTTTGATTCCGATTTTGATTATAATTTTAAATTTAATTTAAATTTTAATGTTATTATGGTTTTTTTTTTTATTGCTTTTTTGTTTTGCATTAATTGTTTTCCAGCAAAATTACCAATTTTAATATTAATTTCTGTAATATACGCGGGTTGCAAACGAATTTTTATGCCCTCGAGTGCCATCTTAGTTCAATTAAACCAGCAATTTTAGCCCTATGTGAAACACAAGTCAGTAATCACAATGGTAACTTTAATGTTACCGGCTACTCACTTATTTCACACTTCGTACTCAAAAGAGGTATCGCTGTTTATATAAAAAATGACATTGCTTTCAACACACTTCCAAAATATAAATCTTCTAGCCCAACCTTCCACTACATTTGGGTAAAAATTCTCGTTGGAAAGCATGTCATACATTTCTGTTTTCTATACAGATCACCCAACTTAAATGAACAAGAAACTGCTATGGAAATTGAAAACCTATCGAACCAGATCAATGAAATTTTGGACGCATCTCCAGAAACTGAGATTGTTCTGGCGGGAGATTTCAACATTCATAACAGGGACTGGCTTCATTTTTCGAGCAACATCTCCCCGAGTCAAAACTCAATTGGTTAACAAGTCGAACTATTCTCCACACTGTTCCACCTTTCTCAACTTGTTAAAAATCCCGCTAGGATCCCGGACCGTGCTGATCAAGAAGGTCACCTCTTGGATCTGTTTCTCACCTCACACCCTGAAAAATATGTGGTTTCAGTTGGTTGCCCCCTGGGTAATTCCGATCATTGTTTGGTTAACACAAGTTTCCGGGTAAGCTCAATCCAGAATCAGAGGTCCCCTCCCAAAAAATTAGTTTGGCGCTACAGCCAGGCTGACTGGGAGGGTCTTAACAACTTTTTTAGAACATTTGATTGGTCATTCTGCTTCTGTAATAAGAATGTTAACTTTGCTGCAAATGCGATTAGTAAAACTATTTTACTTGGAATGAGGTTATTCGTTCCTCATTCCATGAAATCTGTTAAGAGGAGGCCCAAATCTTGGTTTAATCGCATTTGCAAAGAAGCCATTTTTAGAAAAGAGGAGGCTTTTAAACTGTATCAAAACAATAGATCGGAGGCTCACAGGGCCAACTATATAGTGGTGAGAAACAGATGCAAGAGAGTTATCAACAAGCAAAAATTCTTGTTCAAACAATGGTTGAAACGTAAGGTTATCCACATGCCAAACAAAAGCAAATCCTTTTAGACATTTGCCAAAAGTCTAAAAGAAGACGTTAGAGGGTCTTCTTTTCCACTACTTGTTGATAATAATAACAAAACAGTATCAGATTCTAGAGAGAAAGCGAACTTATTTGTCAAACAGTTCGCTTCTAATTCGACACTGCCACAGTCAGCTCAGATACCACCTTCTGTTCCCCGAGTTGGCTGCTCCTTTGGAAAAATTTACTTTAGGACGCGGGCGGTGATGAAATCTTGAAAAATCTTGATAGAAATAAGTCAGCCGGTCCAGATGGTATAACCACCATGGTGCTTAAAAATACAAAGTAATGGAGAAAATTGTAAACCAAAAGCTTCTGAAATACCTGGATCACAAAGGTCTGCTTCATGATCGTCAATACGGGTTCAGAGCCCGTCGTTCAACCGGTGATCTCATGACTTACCTTTGTGAGAAGCTAAGCATTAGCCTTCATCATTCTGGTGAGTCGGATGTTGTGGCTCTTGATATTTCTAAGGCTTTCGATCAAGTTTGACACGATGCTTTATTGGCAAAATGCAAAGCAATAGGTCTAGGTAGGGTCTTTCTAAAATGGATTGGAGATTTCCTTTCGAATCGTATGATTTGTGTACTGGTCGATGGATATTCATCTGACAAATTCAAAATAAATGCTGATGTCCCTCAAGGATCAGTTTTATCGCCCACTCTTTTCTTAATATTTATCAGTGACCTACTTTCTTTAACCTCCAATCCGATCCATAGTTTCGCAGACGACAGCACTCTTGTAGCTTCCTATGAATTTCATAGCCGCTGTAACACTAATCACCAGATTAATATAACAGCAAAAAATTTCACTATTAGTGAGCTAAATAACGATTTAGCCAAAATTCAAAAATGGGGTGAAGTCAACAGAATTGATTTCAACACGAAAAAAACACAATGCTGTCTGATCTCGCGAAAAATTGTCACTACTATTCCCAACCTATTATTTCAGGTAGAAGTTTTGCAGCATTCAACAGATTTAAACATGTTGGGTATCGAGTTAAACCAAAAATTGACTTGGTCAAATCACATTTTTGGTATAGCTAAGGATGCAGCTAAATGTTTGGGTTTTTTGTATCGCTTCAAAACTTACTTTTCTGCATCTGATCTTCTCAATATATATAAAACGTACATTCGGCCGAAAATGGAGTATAATGCACACATTTGGGCTGCAGGCCCTCAAACAGCACTGGGTTACCTAGATAATGTGCAAAACAGAGCTATTCGTCTTATCAACGACCCCAGTGTAACTTCAATGCTCGCTCCACTCAGTCATTGTCGCACAGTTGGGTCACTAACCTTGTTTTATAGATATCTCGTAAGGACCTACTACTAATTTAAAAAAGTTATATTTTATGATTCTCTTAATCTTCTAAACCATCGAAAATATGTCAAAGTTTTCTAATATTTAAATAAGTAAAAGATGATTAAATGGGAAATATTTTGAGTTTTAAAATTAATTTTTCATATAAAAGGACTTAATATGAATTTGATTATTTTTTGACAAACTTTTACTTATTATTTAAATCATTTTACTAACTTTGTTTTAAATTTAATATTTTGACAAGAAATGTCATTTTAATTATGACAACTGACAAAACGTTTCGTCAGTGAAGTTTTATATTCATACAAAACGTCGCATGTGAATCGGTTTCAAATCGCCAGAAAAAGAGTTGTTTTTAAGTCGTTAGTTCTAGTACATATGAGTGAGTCATTTTTGATTCTTTTTTAACAAGTCTTTTTGGTGAATTACTAGTACATATCATAATATTTAATCTGTAAATGACAGACATTTAAAACCATTTTACTCAATGATTTACCAACCAACTTTCATTTTTTTCTTTTTAAATGATAAATATTCACTACAGCCATCTTACAAAATTAATAGTTTTCGAAAATTTTCTGATTTTCATTAATAATTTTCAATTTTTATAAAAAACCCATGTAAAGTATATACATATGTATCATATAGTATGTATAATCTATACCTATAATATACATATTCAAAAACGACGCTCTTTTATTCCGTTGAATTTTTGTTTTTTAAAATATTGGTTGTACGGTAGGAGTTGGAATTTCACAATATAACTGAATATATACTTTGAGCGGAGGCATTAAATGTTTTATTTCATTAACACCTGCTCGAATGAAATAAAACAGTTAATGCCTCCTCTCAAAGTTTTCCAGCGAGAAACAAGGCGGGCAGCAGAAACTCATCCCTACCATGTAGAGATTTCAAGATGGAGAAATACAGCTTATGGAAATTCGCTTGTCCTGCGCACGTCCCGTCTGTAGAACTATATACCATCGCATGTGTTACCTAAAGTTGGTAATTCTTATGTGTACGATTTACTTAAGTTTAAGAAGAACATCTTTCTTCAAAATGTCCCTCCAAATTTTCCTACCTATCCCCCATAATCCAAATTTCCCAATTCCCCTACGAACCTTTAGTATGTTCACAGGCTGCCACTCTGCTTACAATATTATTTTTTTAATATTTTAGTATTTTAAAATAATTTGGGTGAATTTTATAATTTCTAGAACAATGGGTTGTACATATATTCAAACTATATGTTTATACATTCTTCAAAAGCAGATTCTAACCTTCCACATAACGATTATCAATCCAAAAGTTTTTCAAATATTCTATAGTACCATTTAATACTACTTAATACTACTAATACCATTCATAGAATAATTTCTTATAAGTACAATAAAATACATATATATATGTAAATACGGCGCTATATAATATACATCTATACTCTTATCATTCATTCATCAGTGACATATACGATATGTAAATAAACATGATATTATATAAGTATGTATGTATATCAATATCATATAAATAAAAATTCTTCAAGCAACCGTTATGTTGTTTATTTATTTACATTTTTTTGTACTACGCATTATATCCTCAACAATTTCAAATTATCGAGTAAAACAAAATGCAAAAAATTCGTTAAAGAAATTTGTTAGAAAATTTGAAAAATCAAAAATCAAAGTTTCAAAATTTCAAAAATCAAGAAACACTTTCGTCAATTATAAAGTAACCCTATATTATTAAAAAAAGTTGTTAACAGAAATAAGAGTATAATGTTGAAGCTTTAATTTTTATGTATTACTTCAAAAAAATTTTAACAGGTGTTTAAGGTTTGTGTGTTTAAACAGGTGTGTAAAAATAGGAAATTTTCAGTTTTTAACCCCTTACAGCTTCTAAACGGGGGGTGATACAAAAATAATTTCTGAAATGACTCATACTTATTTTCAAAGATCTAACTTCTGTCAAAATTTCAATTTCAGTTTCCAACTTAAACCGTTTAGGAGATAGAAGGGTTAAAGGATTTTGCAATATTTCAGTTTCGCATAACGGTAAATTAAGACACAATATAGCACAAGTATATATTTATTATATATGTACATGTTTCTAAAGCTCATAATAGCACCTATCGTTTGAAATTTTCAGATTGAAGATATACCTTATAGAACTTGTGTTATAACAATTTAAATATAGATATTTTTCGAAATTTGGGGGGCTGTAGCTCTTTAACGGGTGGGGCTACAGAAAAATTAATATATTCATCAAATTATTCATAAAATTAGAATATTTTGTGTAAATTTTAAGATTCTAGCTTTCTTAGTTTTTGAGTTAGCGTGCTGGCGTACGAACGGATATGGCTTAATCGACTCAGAATTTGATTCTGATCCGATCCATACCTTTGAAGGTATATCTAGCTCGCTTATTTCGAGGTGTTACAAACGGAGGAGTAATTTTATTATACACGACACTTATCGTACTCGTATAAATATTAGAAGTAAAAAATAATAATAAAAACTGTAAACAAAACAAAACAAACATAAGATAAATATTGGTTTTGCTAGCAAAAATTTTACCGTTTTAATTTTATGTCATCAACAAAAGAATAATATGCATTGATATAAGTATGTATATATGTATATAAGTTTTTAGAAATATGTATAAAAAAAACAAAAAAAAATTGGTTCATATAAATTCATATGGATGTATGAAATTTGGACTTGGGAAAAAAATTAAATAAAAGTTAAAGTTAGTCGGATCAAAAAATGTTCTATGACAAAGTTGTTGCTCTTTACTTGTGTAACAACTTTTTCTTAATTATTTTTCTCATAAAATTTTTCTCTTACGAAATATTCGTAAAAAACTTAAAAAGTACACTCGTAAACTACCACTTGCAGTTGTCCGATTTGCTCCAAAAGCTTATCCATCAGAGATATTTACGTTAAAACCTTAAATATGAAATTGCAAAAAATTTCGCTATTTTTGGTATACCATCAAAGAACATAAGAAAAACAAAACAAAAAAATATTATTTTTTCATTCATTCAGCTCATAATTGATTTTCTTCGAATTGATTTTTTTTTTCTCTAAAAATTGATTTTATATTATTAACATACATACATACATATCTATCTGTGCATCACAAACAAAATGTTCTTATAATTTTAAAATGTAATTTTATAGATCTCATAAAGAATAGCTCTACACAACACATAGTTAATATTTGAAGGCCAACAATATTTTATTATAACTACAGGCTCTGTAGCTGGTGGGTAAGTATATTTTACAGTAACATTTAAATTACAAAAAATTCGAATGGGACACAAAATTTCTTGATTCCAAAAGTAAACAAAAAAATCGTGATTCTAAATATACGTACATAATATGTTATATATTAATGTAGATTTTGTAATAGAAAAATCTTATCCAAATATTATCAGAAATTATATATATATATATAGATAACGCAAGCAGAAAAGATGTCAATAACAATTCTCGAAATTTTTTCAGATTTCAAGTGCCCCATTTGCTCTCTAATTTTTTCCTATGCTTTTTTTCTCTTTCTCAATAGTTCTTTTAAAAAAATATCCTCGTGAATATTTGATTCTATTTTAATTTTAGATAGGTACATTATAAATGATAAATATTTCTTTTTGTTTTTTTTTTTCTTTTTTTCTTCGAATGCATTTAAATAAAGAAGAAGAATGCATTTAAATAAAAGACAATGTTGCCATATCATTTGTATGATTCACGAAATTAGTTTTTGAAACTAAAGTTTTAAATTTTTTTAAGTATGTATTTATTTTTATATATAATTTGTACAATTGGAAACCATTATTAGATTATTTACCATTATAAAACTATTTTTAAAACTATTTAGGTAGTACTCGAATTTAGCCAAAATACACGATAACAAATCTTGAATACATTGTATTCTTCGTTCACACAACTTTAGTCTAAATTCGAAAACAATTAATATATTTTAAAAATTACTTTATTTATTTACCATTATAATTAGAAATAAAGAAAAAGAAAGAATTCACTTTGACAATACCCTATTATTACAAATGGTATAATAAAATTCTATTTATAATATTTGTGGTTTTATATTTTACAACTGGTAAGAAGAGTTGTCTATCAATGATTTTGGTTGTATTTCTTTGTTTTTAATTTTAAATATTTTATTTATTCAAAAGTAATGCAAAAAACGTATTTTTAACATTTTTCTTTCAATCTAACATTTTCGCATAAAGAGTATATCTTTTGTATTTAAAATAAAAAAAATTTAAGTAAATCAAATAATTATATGTTATAAAATGGCAACACTATATAAATAATTTACTTCTGATTTCTTAAGTGTTCTATTTTGAATGGACTGATTATGTGTTAGTCAAGTATATATAATGTTTATCTATGTATACGTTAGTATTTAATATTTTTTTCTATATATAGATAGAAATGACTGTTAACCCTAGTTGACTTGTGCTTTTTTTGTGAAATCACCTTTCAAATATAGTTTCTGGTATTATGGGTTAAAAGAATTTTAACGTAAGAAATTTATAAAAAAACTAGAAAATCCCCTGTGCAATTGCACAATTTCTATAGATTCAAAAACATTTACGTTATCATACTGACTCCCTTACTACCTGTATTAAGGGAGGGATTATTACATGTATTTTTTTAGCTTAGGTATATTAAGTACCTAACTAAAATAACTTATGGATTTTTAATTTAATTTGAATTTTTTAGGTGTAGGGTATAAATAAGTCGGTTGCATCGATTTACTGTTACTTTTACTTGTTTTTTTTTGCTTGAAAAAAATTTGCTGAATTTATTTTATTTAAATGTACTTTGGAAGAGGTCTTTGGTATATTTAATAAAAGATTCATGTCTCTGATAATGAAATTTCATAAATTTTCGGGGGCCTTTTTTTGTGACGGTCGTTTTCGACAGCTTTTTAATTTAATGGTCTAATAATAAATTAGTACAAAATTATGAATCTATTGTGAGAGAAGGCTTCTAAAATGATATTTTCTATGTTAGTTTTTTTTTTTAAGAAAAATATCCATTTCTATAATATTTAGTAAGTTTCTGATTTCTGTTATGAAATATAATTAGCTAAGTTTGCCGAATTTTATTTTAATAAAAAAATTCGAATATTTTATGTTATATCAAAAATGCAGCTTAAAAAATCAAAATTCCAACCTAAATGAACAAAACTACTTTAAAGTCTGCTGCGAAGCTTTTACCAGCTTTTATAATAGTGAAAACAAAATCAAGAATAAAATCGGCCTATTATTTGTTTCATATAAATATAAGGCTTACTATAAACTTTGCTCATTTCACTTTCAAGTCTTTTAATTTTATTAAGAGTGTTTTTATTTTTTTCAAAACAAAGAGTCATTTGAAAACTGCCAACAGGAGATTAATAATTTATTTTTAATTTACCGCTGCGACCAGTTCATAATGGATGTGGCAGTCAAATTTAAAAATTAAAAATTTGCTTTAAATTTTGTGTCGAAAGTACTTTTTAAAAAGTAAAAATTTGTGTCTCTGATAAGACTTTTAGTCGAAGATTTGTGTC
The DNA here is from genome assembly GCA_947095535.1 of Poecilobothrus nobilitatus. Lineage (NCBI taxonomy): Eukaryota > Metazoa > Arthropoda > Insecta > Diptera > Dolichopodidae > Poecilobothrus > Poecilobothrus nobilitatus. The sequence goes on from OX352772.1 coordinate 196,976,411, forward strand.
TGATAATAAAATTTTAAATTATTAAATAAATATACAGAAATATCATCATTGCCAGTTTAGTTTATATTCAGTGTGAGTGGTTTATTATAGATCTGGCCAACATCTTGTGTGTATAATATTGTGTATATTATCAGAAATTCAATCATTAATTCCTGATATTATATTATCTGATCTGATTAATAAATCTTATTTTTTTCCATGGCTAACAATATTATTAATGGTCTAATAATAAATTGGTACAAAATTATGAATCTTTTGTGAGAGAAGGCTTCTAAAATGATATTTTCTATGTTAGTTTTTTTTTTTTTAAGAAAAATATCCATTTCTATAATATTTGGTAAGTTCCAGACTTCTGTTATGAAATATAATTATTTAAGTCTGCCGAATTTTATATTAATAAAAAAATTTCGAATATTTTATGTTATGTTTTATGTTAAAAATCTAAATTTCAACCTAAATAAACAAAACTAAAGTCTGTTACGAAGCTTTTACAAGGTTTTATACTAATGAAAACAAAATCAAGAATAAAATCGGCCTATTATTTTTTTCTTATAAAATAATGAGTGTCTCTTGATAATACTTTGAGTCAAAGATTTCTGTCTCTGGTAATAAAATTTTAAATTATTAAATAAATATACAGAAATATCATCATTGCCAGTTTAGTTTAGATTCAGTGTGATTGTTTTATTATAGGTATAAAATATATTTTTTTACATGTTGGCAAGGTCTCGCCAACATCTTGTGTATTATATTATAGATTTAAATTTAAATTTGAGCGGTAAGTTATCCATTGTGTTTAACTTGAATTTTTTTATTAAAATAAGTTAATTTTTTTTATAGAAATGAGAAATTAAAATTTGTTTTACAAGTTTAGTAAAAACTTAAAGTTAAGCTCATATACGTATGCGAAATATATAATGCACAAGTTCTTTTGTTCTTAATCATTCATCAATCAAGAAGTTGAAACATAATTTCTATTCAAAAAGTAAGAAAACATTTTTTTTATTATTGTTTAGAATTTGTTTCCAAATTTATTTCATTGTCACAATTATTTTATTTATTAACTTGTTGCAAAACATATAATTAAAATTTTTTATTTTTCTGACTCTTTTATTTATCTACATACTTTTATTATCTTTTCCATCTCTTTCGCTTTCATATAATATATTCATCCTCTGTTTAGAATGTTTCAAAATATAAAATTAGATTCCCGCAAATCGCAGGTTCTACCTGATTTTGCCACATGCAAAAATTGTAGGCTGAATTTTAATGCACGACTCTACAGGTTATCAAAGAATAGTAGCTTGTTTGATATATGGACTTCAAAATGTATTTATTTATCTTATAATTTTGTTTTACAAGAGTTTTTTATGCCGAATTGAACGTTTAATTGAATTCAAGGCTTTTTTTATTTTGAAACTGCAATTCGGCTTTTTTCTTTTTTTTAAAATATTACATCAACAAATATTAAATTAGGTCAAAATTTTCAGAATTATAATTTTTTCATTCAGTATAGAATTTTATACAGCACACGAGTTTTTAATCTTACATACTTTATTTATAATCTGTTTGCAAAATTTCTAAATTGATAAAAAAGAAATAAAAAATTGACGTTCAGAGGTTAACATTTCGATAGGTATTTATAAAATGTAAAATTTTCTAAGCAAAGAAAAAATTAATATGCATATAGATACATATCTATATACATATATATGGCTGGCTTTACTACTCTACACTCTCCATTCATTAATAATTTTTTTGGCTACTTCTTTTTATAAATTAAAGTAAAGTGACTGAAAATAAAAAATATAAACTATTCATAAAATCTATAGAATAGAAATAATGAATAGAATAGAATAGAAAACATGAATATAAAACATGAATATAATGAATAGAAAACATGAATAGAAAAAAAAAATAAATCTAACAGCCCTAACACATGCCAATAAAATCTTAAATAAAAAAAAACCTTAACATTTGTGACTTGTTTGATTTTTCGTTAGAAAAATGAAATAAATAAATTTGAAGAATGAAGAATGAGAAAGAACAGGCAAAAATTATATGTTCATTTTTTTAATCCAATGTTTTTCTCTTTCTTTGGGGCACTACAAATTAAACAAAATTGTGAGAGATTTTTTGTTCTACTTGCGTTATCTACTGGTATAATATAATTGAATATATGAAAGTTTAATATGTAGGAAACTTTTTTTTCGTTGAGATCAGTTTAATTAACCAAATGAAAGTAAAGAGTAGTTTCAAGAGTTAATTTTTAATTTGAAATTTAAAAAAGCTTACGGTTTAGGTATAATGGTATAATTTAATTGAATATATGAAAGTTTAAAATGTAGAAAACTTTTATTCGTTGAGATCGGTTATGTTTTAAATAAAGTTTAAAAACTTTATCGGTTTATTATATATTAAACTAAATATATGAAAGTTTAATATGTAGAAAACTTTTTATACATTAAACTAAATATATGAAAATTTGACATGTAGAAAACTTTTGCGATCATGAGATCAGTTACGTTTTAAAAAAAAGTTTAAAAACTCTAACGGATATTATATTTTAAACTAAATAATATATGAAAGTTTAATATGGGGAAAACGTATAGTAGAGAAAGGAACCAAATGAAAGTAAAGAGTAGTTTCAAGAGTTAATTTTTAATTTGAAATTTAAACAAGGTAGAATGTAAACCAACGGTTTTTAAAAGCGCACATTTCCAAAACTCAAAACAAACTGTTTAGAAGTGTGACTTGCACAAAAATTTTAAAACTTCATGTAATAAGAAAAACGTGAAAATAGGACATTTTTGAAATTTTGAGGGGCCGTAAGTCCGGAATCCTATATAACTAAGAAAAGCCGTTATCACACATAAAAATATATTATTGAACCTTTAATTTACATGTCTTGCGAAGAAAAATTTTTACAGGTGCCTAAGTTACAGGTGTCTAAAAATAGCAAATTTTCAATTTTTGAGGCGTAATAACTTTTAAAAAGGGGGCGCTATCAAAAAATTTTCTGGGGAAACTTATATTAATTCTAAAAGTTCTTCCCTGTCTCAAAATTTCAGGTTCCTATCTAAAGGCGTGGCGGAGTTATGAAAAAAGAAATTTCATGCAAAATGTGGTTTTAAAATAACGGTAAATTTAAATAGTAAATTTCAAAATATTACATAATTTTGATACTGTTTTATATAGATAATAAAATTTTCGGTCTTCTGGCGGTTTTAGATTGCAAAACTATTACGCAGAGCTTGAGTTATATACATCTGAAAATGGGACTTTTCGCAACTTTGAAGAGCTGCAACTTTGGAACCCCTTTACAAATAAAATAAACCTTTAATACACGTAAAAATATATTACAGTAGCTTTAATTTTTATATCTTGCAGAAGTAAAATGTGTACAGGTTCCTAAGTTACAGGTGTTTAAAAATAGCAAACCGCCAGAAGATCGAAAATTTTATAATCTATATAAAACAATATCAAAATTATGTAATATTTTATAATTTACTATTTAAATTTACCGTTATGTGAAAACCACATTTTGCATGAAATTTCTGTTTTCATAACTCCGGCACGCCTTTAGATAGGAACCTAAAATTTTGAGACAAGAAAGAACTTTTAGAATTAGTATAAGTTTCCTCAGAAAATTTTTGGTAACACCCCCTCTTTAAGAGTTATTACGCCTCAAAAATTGAAAATTTGCTGTTTTTAGACACCTGTAACTTAGGCACCTGTAAACATTTTTCTTCGGCGAGGCATGAAAATTAAAGGTTCAATAAAATATTTTTACGCGTGTTAACGGCTTTTCTTAGTTATATAGAATTCCGGACTTACGGCCCCTCAAAATTTCAAAAATGCCCTATTTTCACGTTTTTTCTTATTACATGAAATTTTCAAATTTTTGTGCAAGTTACAATTCTAAACAGTTTGTATTGAGTTTGGAAATGTGCGCTTTTAAAAACCGTTGGTTTACATTCTACCTTGTTTTTTTTATGAGACTTCCCATGGTTAAAATTTTTTTTCTCTATCTTTAACGGTGTAGAAGTTTTGTAAACAGACGGACGGACGGACAGAGTGAAACTAATAAGCAAATTTTTTCAAAATTTTTTTGGAAATGTGCTAAAAATCATGATTTTAAACATACGTACATAATATGTTATATGTTAATGTAGATTTTGTAATAGAAAAATTTTATCCAAATATTATGTACTTGTATTCAAAACTTAGCTGAATGTCATAATACGTAGTGTGTGGTTGAAAACTAACTAAATTATAATTATAGATATTGCTTAAGTGTGATGTAAATTTGTAAATTTTGTTTAGAAAAAAAGGAGTTCGATAGTGAACCCGAAGCGGAAAGGACGTATCCCTTAATAATTAAAACAAAAACATAAAAACCGGAAAAAAATAATAAATTAAAAAGAACAAAAAATCTATAAAAAATTTTATAAAAATTTAAAATTAATAAATAAAGCACAAAATTAGTGGAAAATATAAGTAGTTTTTCTTAATTGGATCCCCTTAGCAAGGGATTTCAATAATGCAAAATAATGAAACAAGTGAAAATATCTTAATCGAAAATGAGTTAAAAAACACTATTAATACTAAAATAAACGAAATTATTAATAAAGAAACAACAAAATTAAAAACACTCGGTGCTAAAGGTCCAATTACTAAAATGAAAAAGAACCAAACCGCAGAAATTCGCGAATTAAAATTGATAATCAAAAGATTATCTGATGAAAATGCTAAATTATCAAAAATTGTAATGGCCAACAACGGCGGTGAAGGTACGAGCAGCAGCACTAACTGTTTTGCACCATTGATGGATATAACAGAGGATAATGAAGATAATGATGATAAAGACTCTGAAGATAACATTTTAAAACTGGAAAAGAGAAATGCTGAAATAAAAAAAAAAGAAGCAGAAAAGAATGAGAATAAAAATAAAAACAAACTTAACCAACAGCAAAGAGTCCAATCTCCCAATGTGGGCGAAAACCAACAAAAAAATACGAAAATGCCTCCAATCAGCATTTTCCAAACCGATGTAGGTGTACTGAAGGACACCGTAAAAAATAACCTAAAAATAAAAAACTTTTTAATAAAAGCAAAAAATGATATGCACGTTGTATTGCATACCAACAATACAAACGATTATGCGCGTGTATGCGAAGTTTTAAAAAAAACAAATACGAACTACTACACCTACACTCCTAAAAGCGAAAAAAAAATAACTCTGGTGCTTAAAGGGCTGAATAGCGGCTATTCTTGTGAAGAGATTCTTGAAATTCTAAAATTACATGAAAATTACAACATTCAATTTGAAAAAGTAACGCGACTTACCACAAAATATTCAATAAATAATAATAAACCATTACCACATTTTGTGGTACAAGCATCTTCCAATAGCTCAATGAATGAAATAATGAAAATTAAAGCATTAGATCATCAAATAATACGATGGGAAAAAATTTATAAACCCCAATTAACACAATGCACAAGATGCCAACGCTTTTCACATTCAGCGTCCAACTGCAACATGGAATTCAGGTGCGTAAAATGTGGCAAAAACCATACACCTGGAGAATGTAATATCAAAAAAGAAGATCCCAAAGAAGAACTATTTTGTGTACTTTGCAAGAAAAATGGTCACCCAGCATCGTACAAAGGTTGTCCAGAGTTCCAACGAAGAATGGAGAAGCGTGAAACTATGAAAAAAATATTAAAAGATAAAATCAACAACAAACACTTGCTTACCAGCGGAATAATTCCAAATATGTCATTCTCCAATGTAGTAAGACATTTAAATAAAAATAATAATACTAACCTTAATGAAATAAGTAATATAAATACTAACCAAATTAATTCTAATCAAAACAGTAGTTTAATATTAGAAGAAATTAGAAATAGTATTTTGACAATTAAAAGCAAATTCACAACTATAGAAAAAAAAAATAATGATAATTCAAACAGAATAGACCACATATTTGAAATTATGAGTGATTTCTCCAACCATTAAACATGGTAATTTCTCACTCCAACAACAATTACATAGAATTAAAATTAATCTCTATTAACGTTAATTCTCTTATTTCTATTGATAAAAAGCTTTCTCTCATGCACTTTCTTGATAATAACAAACCTGATATATTATGCTTATGTGAAACAAAACTAAAAAAAAACCATAATTTGTGTTTTGTCAATTATAACACTGTGAGAAAAGATCGAAATTGGTTACCAGAAGGCGGAGGTGTTGCCATATGTATTAAAAAAAATATAAATTTTGATATAATAAAAAATAATAATTTTAGTAATTTTGTATGTATAGAAGCTTGCATTATTGAAATAAAATTAAAAAATAATTTTAAATTATATATCGTGTCAGTTTACGCTTCAATTCATAACTCCCACAAATTTATCGAAGAGTTTGATAAACTATATCAAATACTCGACCTACAAAATTCAAAAACTTTTATATTATTTGTGGCGATTTTAATGCTAAACATCAATCTTGGCATAATTTAAATAATAATAGCAGAGGAACAACACTTAACAATTGGTATAAAAAAAATTGTATTTTATATAAATGTAAATTAAACTCAACAGACTCACCAACACTCCCACGAGCGAACTCTTTTCTCGATTTAGTTTTTACAGATATTAGAATTAATGTCAAATACAAGAATAATCAAAGTAATCTAAAAACACTTCCATATAATAGTGATCATAAAGCTATTGTAATTCCATTCACAATAGCCAAACAAGAACAATTAAAAAAAGAATTACCAGAGGACTACAAATTTATGTACGATAAGGTTAACTGGAACAAATTTAAAAAGAATTTAGACAAAAACTTTGATAGAGATTATAGTAATAGCGTTAAAATAGTAGACAATAGTAATTTAAAAATAGACGAAATCGATTCTCACCTTTTAAAATTAAACCAAATTATATTAAATACAATAAATGAAACAGTTCCAAAAATAAATAATACAAATAATATATTAAAAAAATATTATTCAAAAAAACTAAAATTGTTGTTAAATAAAAAAAACTCTTTAATGAACGATATACATAAAATATATAAACAACGACTTGATTTCTCTACCCAAGAAATGCAACTACTTAGAAGCCTTCTGAATAACATTAAGACTTTAATTAAACAACAAATTAATATCGAAATAAACTCCTACTGGAAAAACAGATTAGAAAAAATAACGCCAAAAAACAGAAATATGTTTTCTGAAATAAAAAAAATATTCAGAGAAAAAGGCAACAATAACATAAAATGCCTACATATCGATTCTGGTGATTTAAACCTCCTTCTGCAAAACAACATTGACATAACAAAATTAAATATGAATACTAACAATAGATTCATATTAAAAGAACCAGTCGACATTTATAATGTTATGGGTTCATACGTTGAAAAAACTCATAAAACCGATTCTAACCAAAATAATTTTCATGCCCATGTTACAAATAAAACCCACCTTTTTCAAGAACAAATTAAAAACAACCGATTAAATAACATAACACTAGTAACTTTTAATAATAACAATAGAGCTTCCAATGTAAACCCAAACAACAACTATTTTTATAACTTCAATGAACTAATCCAAAAATTTAAAACTTTAAAAAATAAAACATCGTGTGGAGCAGATTTAATCCCAAACATAGTATTAAAAAATCTAAGTAATAAAATAATATCACAATATCTAATCTTATTCAATAATTGTCTTAACCTTTCTTACTTTCCTAAAATATGGAAAAACGCGAAAATATTAGTATTCAAAAAACCAGGCACAGACCCATCTAGCCCAGCTAATTACAGACCCATTAGCTTAACGCCAAATATAAGCAAAGTTTTCGAAACACTAATAAACGACAAAATTACAGAATTCGCAACATCTAAAAAGCTAATACCAGAGAATCAGTTCGGATTCAGACATAAGCATGGAGCAATCCATGCAATTACGAAATTAACATCAGACATCTGGTGGTTCATAAACAAAAACTTTGGCGTTGGTGCATGTCTGGTCGACATGGAAAAAGCCTTCAACTCAGTCTGGTTAGATGGGTTAATCTTTAAGCTTATAAAGTACAAGTTTCCGAAACACTTGGTCTCGATTATCATGGAAATGGTTTGCAAAAACCAGTTTTTTGTACATAATAGTTTCAGTAGGCAGCATAAAACCTTTTCTATTGATAATGGCCTTTTGCAAGGTACCGTCAATGCACCAATATTATTTTCATTGTACCTTTCTGACCTGCTAGAACGAGTAAGAGGCAACAATTATGCTATAGCTTTTGCCGATGATATTATTATATATTCCGCTAATGAAAGTGTTGAAAACAACAAGAAAAAAGTACAAGAAATGTTTAACATTATAATCGACTACTGCAAAATATGGAAGCTTAAAATAAACTTTAACAAATGCGAAACTATTTTATTTCGCAACACTGTAGATAAAACCAACAGCGATATTAGAAGAAACTGGAAGAGTTTCTCCATTAGAGCCCCAAACCGGTCACTCTTGATAAACAAAAAAACGGTTAAGTATCTGGGAGTCCAACTACATCGAAACTTACATTACATAGATCACACAAAGCATATTATATCAAATGGTAACAAAGCGTTTATGGCAGCAAAAAAACTGTTTTACAACAAAAACATAAGTAAAAGAGTTAAGATAGTTTGTTACCAAACATTAATAAGACCAACACTTGTATATGGTGCACCTATATGGTACAACATTAGTGCAAGTTTAATGGAAACACTTCGAAAATTTGAAAGAAAGTGCATAAGAGCTTGTACTAACATTTATAGAAAGCCCGAATCCGAATACAAATATTATTATTCCAACAAATATTTGTATAAGGAAGCACAAATCATAAGAATAGATAATTTTATAATAAAATTAATCCGAAATCATTATGATAGAGCACAAAAAACTCCTGAAAATGGTTTAATATCATATATATTCTACCACAATGAGGAGTACATTAAAAAGACAATGCTCACCGGCTTCATAGCCCCTGAACATTTTATCTTTTTAGATAAACACGGCTATATTCAAGACGATAACCATGTCCCTCTATTATATCACTATAATAGACGGGCCACATGTAAAGTCATTGAATACCATCCGGGCGAAATAAACGGAGATAATTTAAAGTATGAAATGTCCATACCAGAAAAGGACAAATTAATAAAGAGAAATTACTGGTGGTTGGAAAACACTCATTAACTAGAATTAAGTAATAAATATACATAATGTTTTTAATTAGGTTAAGTAGGTTAAGTAGGTTAAGTAGGTTAAGTTTTTTTTATCTTATAGAATGAAATAACATTGGTTTTTTTTTATTCACCTTTCCAATAACAAAATTAAGAAAAGAAAATATTTGTTCAAAAAACTAAAAAAAAAAAATTTTGATAACAAAACAATGCGTAAAATTAATATAAAAATTATACCAAATTTAAATATTAATAGCATTTTCAAAAAGCTGTTTTTGTTAAACTTTTTTAGGCTAAGTTATTATAAGAGTATTATGAAGAAAAATAAAGTTTAATTTAAAAAAAAAAAAAAAAAGTTTAGAAAAAAAAATTAAAAAATATTTTTAGATGGAATATTGCAATTTTCTAAAATATTGGTATTAACCTTTGCGGATCCACAAAGGTATAGTAAGATCAAATTTACTGAATGTATAATTACATATATTAAGGCTGGTTTTCATTAGACCGATATATGCACGAAAATGTTAGACATAGGCAGAACATACAAAAATGATATGTGTCTGGAAGAGATTAAGCTAAAAAAATATCCATGAAACATTAGAAAATATTCAAGAAAGTAACCATAAATATCCACGAATTACATATGTATGCAAAAATTGTATATCTACAAAAAAATTTCACTACCATGTCATTTAAATTTTGAAGTGTCAAAAAAATATACAAATGTTCAAATTTTATTTTTTAGTGAGAAACTATATTAAAATGATTATATTATCGGTATAAAAATATTATTAATAAACTATGTAAGTATATTATTTTTAACAATTTTATAAATAAAAAAATTTAAATTTTTAACTAAATGTTAATATAAACATTAATAAATTAGGTTATGTACAATTTTAACTATCAAAGTGTTGCTGTAATATTTTTTAATAATATAATTTTTTTTCTCCCTCTTTCCCACTGGTAGTACACTATAGTTTTCTCTTTCTAAAGTTGCAATAATATCCATGAAATTTCTCATGAAAACCAGCCTTTATGACTATAGAATAGCTATGTATGTAATTCTTTCTAGATAGCAGAATTCTTAAAAGTATTTTTTGATATTGAAAGGTAGTCATATTGAAAAACAGAATTTAAAAATTTTAAAAATTAAGAAGGTATTTTTTAAAAGAAAAAATATTCGGCACGAAGGGGTTAAAAAACTTTCTATATCTTTACAAAAAAAATTAAACTAAGAAGAAACAACTACATGCACAACAAAAATGTTATTTTAATGCACGATATTTATAACAACGCATTTACAATTACAAGCAGAAACATCCAACGAAAACTTTGAAAAAAAGACTATTTGTGTTATCAAAATAAATTGAGTGTTCTGATCCGGCTTGTAAGATATTTAGACGTTGTTTATAAAATATTTTAATATTTTTTATGAATATTTTTTTTGTAACTGATGTACATACATACGTATCTATACTGATATTCCTTTCGTAACACTTTCAAATTGTATTTTTAAAATATAAAATATAAAGTTCAGATATTCATCTTGTAACACTTTTAGAAATTAATAAAACAATTTGAGAAGTTTGTGCGATATTGGTTTACAATACCGGCAATTACTTGTAACTAAGCTTTAGCCAAAGTTTTTTCGTGTAGAAATAACACCTGATAAACCATTTTCTAATTATAATAATAAAACATTTTTTGCTTATTCGATTTTCCCCATCTAATAAAATCTCTTAGAAATACATTAATGGATTTCGGTTTAAAAACCTCAAATGCTTAGTTTTTGAGGTCTCATAGAATTATGGCAAGTTCAAATAAATTGAAAAACTAAGATCTGTACCAAATTAACTAGATAACATATTAATCCGCATACTTTTGAAAAAATGAGAGTGAAATTAGCAACACAAATATTTAGTAGAACAGTGAGTGCCGCTATTGGAACAATAATTGAAACGTCTGGTTTTAAAAGAGTTACTAAAGAAGTTACAAACACTTTGTATTAGTGTTTGATAAAGTTTTTGATTGTCTCAACAGTGGATCATTATATTCTGATAATAAATATCGATCTGATATTAAATTAAATAGCTTGTAGTTTGAATTTTTAAAATATTGTAGGATTGACTAAAAAGAAAAAATATATTTTTAGAATGAAAATAACTTTAAATTTATATTAATATATACATACATACATATATACACATTTTTTTCATATTTTATACTTTTACAATAATAATTCTTGTAACAATAATAAATCTTTGTTGGATTATGAAAACAACTAAAATTGATTAATAAAAACTAATCTAGGTAGATCCGAGGTTTTTTCTTTTTTTAAGAAGTCGAAAAAGTTATATGAAGAAATTCATATATAATGTACATACTTCAATTGACATACAAACAAAAAAAAAAGATAAACTAAAAATAAACTAAAATACGATCAAGTTGATTTTACGAAATTAAAAAAAACTGTCTAACTCTTTTCTTCCATGTGAATACTCTATGTATAGTTACTTTATGATTGTGTATAATAAAAGAAAAAAATTGTGTCGGAATTGGAGAATTAAAATTTTGGATTAAAAAAATATTGAAAAATGTACTTCAGTTATTTCACTTAATTTTGAAGATAAATTTTAAAGTTAAATTTTTAAGTGAAATTTAACATTGAAGTAATATAACATATACATAATATGTCTACCTACCTAATTTAAAATAAAAAAACGCAAAGAAACAATTTAAATTTATTTATAATCATAATTGATGTAAACATATGATTGTAAGCTCTTTAATATATAAATCTGCATGTAAAATTAGGAAAATTCAGGCAAACAAATAAATAATTGATTAAAACTTTAAAAATGAGATTACTGTGATTTTTATAATATGTACCTAATCATAATACATATGTATTTAAAATCATATATGTATGAACGTAGATATTGTATTACGTACAGATAACATATATATTTTAAAAATCATAGCTAGAATTTTATAGATACGTAATAAGGTTAAATAAAAATCTAGGAAATTTGAGGTTCGTGTTTCTTTTTTATTCCAGCAATTTACTTTTATATTATAACAGTCCAAAATGCTTGCACTAGCAATTCACTTTTATATTATAACAGTCAAAAAAGCTAAAGTTTTGCAATCAATTTTATATTCTACTTTTTAGGGGGCGAATTTGGTTTCGATAAAAGCATATTTTAAAAAATATTTTTTTTACATATTATTTTATTTTATACTTTTTAGTTTTAAATGAAACACATACTTAATTTGAATTTAAAAATATGGGATATTTTTTATTCATACATACATTAATTATTGTTTCTGATATAAAATACGTTTTATAATTTTATACCAAATGTTTAAGTAAATTAAGAGATGTTAAATCGATTCCATTACAGCAAGAGTAAAAATTTTTTATTCTAGTATGTAATTCATAAATAAAGCAAGTACCTCGAAGGGTAAAATATGTACCAAAATACTGTGATTATATAAATATTACAATCCAACAACATAACTAGAATGAAAATGATATACATAAATGTACTTTACTGTATATTTCTATAGTATACTATTAGTAGTATATCGTATATCCAAACAAACATCTAATCTTGAACACCTACCTACCTATTCGCTTAAAAAGATCATGCAGTAAAAAATGTTGACAAATATCTTGAATTAAATTATAAACAAATGGAGCGGAACAAAATAATTTAGGAAATTAGTTTAACATAATATTATGTGTATCCAGCCATTGGTGCAGTGGTTGACGCACCGCTTCTCATTCATAAGGGAATGAGAGGTCTCGGGTTCGATTCCCGGCTGGGTACAATAATTATAATATAAAAAAAAAAAATATTCATATATCGCAATATGTAAATACTTTTTAATATATCAGATATCATTATACATGTACACATTCCTACAGGGAAACAAGGGTTATAGCTACCTGGCACATTTATGTACCACGGTACCTGAATATAAATAAATAAATAAATATTATGTACATATTTTTAGATGGTGATCTTTACTTTTTATATTGTTTTCTATGTACAAAAATAATATTATCAGATATTATGTATGTATGTAGTTTGAATTTGGCAATTGGAATTATTTTGAATAAAATTTTATTTGTATATCTATACACACAATATACATAATAAATGTTCCTAAATAAAACACATAAAACATTAATTTTTAACGACATGCATATTCAATATGCAATAAAGAATGTTGACAACAAATATTCTGATTTAAATCCTAAACAAATGTTTTAAAACAAAATAATTTAGCAACATAAAAATATTGTACCTATATATTTTGTGTTTTGCTAAATCCTAATACAAAACTAATAAAAAAATAAGATTGATTGAACTAAATTATTATAGGAGGAAAGATCAAATAATATGTGTATATTATACATAAAATTTTATTAAAAAAATGTTGATGATAACTATATTCATGAAAAAAATACACGAATTGGATTCGAACCAAATTACTCTTACTTTCAAAACCTGTACACTCTCCTCTGCACTATACAACACTTAAATATTTAATGAACATATTACGAACATAAAATCTTAATTTTTAACCATGTATATTCAATATGCATTAAAGAATGTTGACAGCAAATATTTTGATTTAAATACTAAACAAATGTTGTAAACAAAATAACTTAGCAACATACATAAAAATATTGTATGTATGGATTGTGTTTTGCTAATTATGCTAATACAAAACACCAGGAAAGATCAAAAATATAATGTGTATGTTTGTATGCATGAATAAGAGATAAAAAGTAAGTTTTAAATTGATATATACAAAAATGTATACATATTTTATTCAAAAAATGTTGACGAATAGATAGTTAAAAAAAAAAAAATGTTGCATGTGAACTGGATTCGAACAACATGATCCCCACTTTTGAAACCTGTACGCTATCCTCTGCACCATACTATACTTACAAATGTTGCTAACAGATTACGAAGATTACAAAAAGCGTGACAGAATGACAAATAAATAAATAAATAAACCGACAGCGACGAGTTAATATAAAAGCATATAAAAAATCTAATAATTTTGGCTTTATACTTTTTGTATAATAGCGGTCGGTCCTGTGATGAAGGTAGCTGATTTTTTTCATTTGCTTTTCACTTTGCTTTGTTAGTATTTACTGTTTGGTAATTAATAATACTAGAAAATCCCCTGTGCAATTGTACAATTTCTATAGATTCAAAAACATTTACGTTATCATACTGACTCCCTTACTACCTGTATTAAGGGAGGGATTATTACATGTATTTTTTTAGCATAGGTATATTAAGTACCTAACTAAAATAACTTATGGATTTTTAATTTAATTTGAATTTTTTAGGTATAGGGTATAAATAAGTCGGTTGCATCGACTTACTGTTACTTTTACTTGTTTTTTTTTGCTTGAAAAAAATTTGCTGAATTTATTTAATTTAAATATACTTTGGAAGAGGTCTTTGGTATATTTAATAAAAGATTCATGTCTCTGATAATGAAATTTCATAAATTTCAGGGGGCTTTTTTTTGTGACGGTCGTTTTCGACAGCTTTTTAATTTAATGGTCTAATAATAAATTAGTACAAAATTATGAATCTATTGTGAGAGAAGGCTTCTGAAATGATATTTTCTGTGTTAGTTTTTTTTTTTTAAAGAAAAATATCCATTTCTATAATATTTAGTAAGTTTCTGATTTCTGTTATGAAATATAATTAGCTAAGTTTGCCGAATTTTATATTAATAAAAAAATTCGAATATATTATGTTATATCAAAAATGCAGCTTAAAAAATCAAAATTCCAACCTAAATAAACAAAACTACTTTAAAGTCTGCTGCGAAGCTTTTACCAGCTTTTATAATAGTGAAAACAAAATCAAGAATAAAATCGGCCTATTATTTGTTTCTTATAAATATAAGGCTTACTATAAACTTTGCTTTTTTCACTTTCAAGTCTTTTAATTTTATTAAGAGTATTTTTATTTTTTTCAAAACAAAGAGTCATTTGAAAACTGCCAACAGGAGATTAACAATTTATTTTTAATTTACCGCTGCGACCAGTTCATAATGGATGTGGCAGTCAAATTTAAAAATTAAAAATTTGCTTTAAATTTTGTGTCGAAAGTACTTTTTAAAAGGTAAAAATTTGTGTCTCTGATAAGACTTTTAGTCGAAGATTTGTGTCTCTGATAATAAAATTTTAAATTATTAAATAAATATACAGAAATATCATCATTGCCAGTTTAGTTTATATTCAGTGTGAGTGGTTTATTATAGATCTGGCCAACACCTTGTGTGTATAACATTGTGTATATTATCAGAAATTCAATCAGTAATTCCTGGTATTATATTATCTGATCTGATTAATAAATCTTATTTTTTTCCATGGCTAACAATATTATTAATGGTCTAATAATAAATTAGTACAAAATTATGAATCTTTTGTGAGAGAAGGCTTCTAAAATGATATTTTCTATGTTAGTTTTTTTTTTTTAAGAAAAATATCCATTTCTGTAATATTTGGTAAGTTCCAGACTTCTGTTATGAAACATAATTATTTAAGTCTGCGGAATTTTATATTAATAAACTAATTTCGAATATTTTATGTTATGTTTTATGTTAAAAATCTAAATTTCAACCTAAATAAACAAAACTATTTTAAAGTCTGTTACGAAGCTTTTACCAGCTTTTATACTAATGAAAACAAAATCAAGAATAAAATCGGCCTATTATTTTTTTCTTATAAATATGGGATTTACTATAAACTTTGCTCTTTTCACTTTCAGGCGTTTTAATTTTATTAGGAGTACCTATTTTTATTTATTTTGTTTTTTCCAAAACAAAGATTGAAAACGCCAACAGATGATTAATAATTTATTTTTAATTTACCGCTGAGACCAGTTCATAATGGATGTGGCCGTCAAATTTAAAAATTAAAAATTTGCTGAATTTATTTTTATTGAAAATGTGTTTTTTAAGTATGTACTTCTCCTTTTTTGACTGTACTAACTTTTAATGAACGGTTTGTGTCTCTGATAATACTTCTAGTGGAAAATTTGGTCTCTGGTAATAAAGATGTCTGTCTCTGGTAATAAAATTTTAAATTATTAAATAAATATACAGAAATATCATCATTGCCAGTTTAGTTTACATTCAGTGTGAGTGTTTTATTATAGGTATAAAATATATTTTTTTACATGTTGGCGCCAACATCTTGTGTATTATCATAAAGAAATCATAGATTGTTATTAATTATTATTTGTGCTGCTAATATTATACATAATATCGTATGTTAATGTACATTACTACATTGTAAATATAAATTATATGTAATTGTAGTTAGTATTGGTTGTATTCATGAAAAAAATACAAAATAAAAAAAATGTACCTACACGAATTGGATTCGAACCAAATTACTCTTACTTTCAAAACCTGTACACTCTCCTCTGCACTATACAACACTTAAATATTTAATGAACATATTACGAACATAAAATCTTAATTTTTAACCATGTATATTCAATATGCATTAAAGAATGTTGACAGCAAATATTTTGATTTAAATACTAAACAAATGTTGTAAACAAAATAACTTAGCAACATACATAAAAATATTGTATGTATGGATTGTGTTTTGCTAATTATGTTAATACAAAACACCAGGAAAGATCAAAAATATAATGTGTATGTTTGTATGCATGAATAAGAGATAAAAAGTAAGTTTTAAATTGATATATACAAAAATGTATACATATTTTATTCAAAAAATGTTGACGAATAGATAGTTAAAAAAAAAAAAATGTTGCATGTGAACTGGATTCGAACAACATGATCCCCACTTTTGAAACCTGTACGCTATCCTCTGCACCATACTATACTTACAAATGTTGCTAACAGATTACGAAGATTACAAAAAGCGTGACAGAATGACAAATAAATAAATAAATAAACCGACAGCGACGAGTTAATATAAAAGCATATAAAAAATCTAATAATTTTGGCTTTATACTTTTTGTATAATAGCGGTCGGTCCTGTGATGAAGGTGATTTTTTTCATTTGCTTTTCACTTTGCTTTGTTAGTATTTACTGTTTGGTAATTAATAATACTAGAAAATCCCCTGTGCAATTGTACAATTTCTATAGATTCAAAAACATTTACGTTATCATACTGACTTCCTTACTACCTGTATTAAGGGAGGGATTATTACATGTATTTTTTTAGCATATTTATATTAAGTACCTAACTAAAATAACTTATGGATTTTTAATTTAATTTGAATTTTTTAGGTATAGGGTATAAATAAGTCGGTTGCATCGACTTACTGTTACTTTTACTTGTTTTTTTTTTGCTTGAAAAAAATTTGCTGAATTTATTTAATTTAAATATACTTTGGAAGAGGTCTTTGGTATATTTAATAAAAGATTCATGTCTCTGATAATGAAATTTCATAAATTTCCGGGGGCTTTTTTTTGTGACGGTCGTTTTCGACAGCTTTTTAATTTAATGGTCTAATAATAAATTAGTACAAAATTATGAATCTATTGTGAGAGAAGGCTTCTGAAATGATATTTTCTGTGTTAGTTTTTTTTTTTTAAAGAAAAATATCCATTTCTATAATATTTAGTAAGTTTCTGATTTCTGTTATGAAATATAATTAGCTAAGTTTGCCGAATTTTATATTAATAAAAAAATTCGAATATATTATGTTATATCAAAAATGCAGCTTAAAAAATCAAAATTCCAACCTAAATAAACAAAACTACTTTAAAGTCTGCTGTGAAGCTTTTACCAGCTTTTATAATAGTGAAAACAAAATCAAGAATAAAATCGACCTATTATTTGTTTCTTATAAATATAAGGCTTACTATAAACTTTGCTTTTTTCACTTTCAAGTCTTTTAATTTTATTAAGAGTATTTTTATTTTTTTCAAAACAAAGAGTCATTTGAAAACTGCCAACAGGAGATTAATAATTTATTTTTAATTTACCGCTGCGACCAGTTCATAATGGATGTGGCAGTCAAATTTAAAAATTAAAAATTTGCTTTAAATTTTGTGTCGAAAGTACTTTTTAAAAAGTATAAATTTGTGTCTCTGATAAGACTTTTAGTCGAAGATTTGTGTCTCTGATAATAAAATTTTAAATTATTAAATAAATATACAGAAATATCATCATTGCCAGTTTAGTTTATATTCAGTGTGAGTGATTTATTATAGATCTGGCCAACACCTTGTGTGTATAACATTGTGTATATTATCGGAAATTCAATCAGTAATTCCTGGTATTATATTATCTGATCTGAATAATAAATCATATTTTTTTCCATGGCTAACAATATTATTAATGGTCTAATAATAAATTAGTACAAAATTATGAATCTTTTGTGAGAGAAGGCTTCTAAAATGATATTTTCTATGTTAGTTTTTTTTTTTTTAAGAAAAATCTCCATTTCAGTAATATTTGGTAAGTTCCAGACTTCTGTTATGAAACATAATTATTTAAGTCTGCCGAATTTTATATTAATAAAATTATTTCGAATACTTTATGTTATGTTTTATGTTAAAAATCTAAATTTCAACCTAAATAAACAAAACTATTTTAAAGTCTGTTACGAAGCTTTTACCAGCTTTTATACTAATGAAAACAAAATCAAGAATAAAATCGGCCTATTATTTTTTTCTTATAAATATGAGACTTACTATAAACTTTGCTCTTTTCACTTTCAGGCGTTTTAATTTTATTAGGAGTACCTATTTTTATTTATTTTTTTTTCCAAAACAAAGATTGAAAACGCCAACAGATGATTAATAATTTATTTTTAATTTACCGCTGAGACCAGTTCATAATGGATGTGGCCGTCAAATTTAAAAATTAAAAATTTGCTGAATTTATTTTTATTGAAAATGTGTTTTTTAAGTATGTACTTCTCCTTTTTCGACTGTACTAACTTTTAATGAACGGTTTGTGTCTCTGATAATACTTCTAGTGGAAAATTTGGTCTCTGGTAATAATATTTACTAAATTTATTTATATTTTTAATGAACGATTTGTGTCTCTTGATAATACTTTGAGTCAAAGATGTCTGTCAATGGTAATAAAATTTTAAATTATTAAATAAATATACAGAAATACCATCATTGCCAGTTTAGTTTACATTCAGTGTGAGTGTTTTATTATAGGTATAAAATATATTTTTTTACATGTTGGCGCCAACATCTTGTGTATTATCATAAAGAAATCATAGATTGTTATTAATTATTATTTGTGCTGCTAATATTATACATAATATCGTATGTTAATGTACATTACTACATTGTAAATATAAATTATATGTAATTGTAGTTAGTATTGGTTGGTACATTACATACGTAGTAAAGTTAAAATAAATAGTAAAAAGTAAGTATCGTTTAAGAATCAAACCATTTCTGTTCATATTTTTTGTTCCATTTCTTGTTAGTTTAATAGCATTAAGTAAGAAATATTGTGGTTGTGTGTGCTCTAAAATTTAAAAAAGGGTACGCAAATAGCAGCAGGAGATTGTCTTTTATTATATTAAGAAGATCTTATGACGCTACGATCTACTCGATTATAAATCACAGACTTTTGGGGATGCTTTTTAGTTTTTACACATATATGCTACTCTTAAGCTAATAATTGAGTAACAATAACTTGAAAAAATTAATAATTATAATTATGAAATAAACAAAACAAATAAGAAAGTAAAATACAATCTAATAATATTAAGTAATACAATTTTCTTAAAAAGTTTTTTTTTTCTTTTCAGTTGTTAAATCCATCTTTGGAAACATTAATGCACATTAAATATGTATTATGTTATAATATGTACCTCTATGTTTATTGAAAATTTAACGGATAAATAAAAATTTAACATAAATATTTAATGTTAAATATTGGTAAAAAATTAGTTATATGACTAAATAATAAATTATATCTAGGTATACTTATTATATGTAATTGAGTACGTAAGTATTTTTATACACATATTATTTAAGCTTTCTTCTAATGCCTACTCAATATCTGTTGAGTTGAGATACATACATATGTATATGTTTTTTTAATTATGTGGCTGTATTAAGTTTTTAGACAAAAGTTAGAAGTAAGCATTGCCAATTACAATAGCTTAACTAATGTATGTGTGAAAATATTCATATATTAATAAATAAGTCAATTAAAAATTTCTAATGTTAAGTTGTTAAAATTTACTGTTATAAAATTGTATTATGTTATCGATTAAAGGTATTTATATAATTTTTAATCTGTTTTCTCTACATTTTATGCATGATTAGTGGAAAGAGAGTTAGTTTTATATACATACATAATGTAGATAAAAGCTTAATGTAACACCCAACATGTTTTTAAATTGTATAATGTGTCAAAAGTAAAAATAATAAAATCAGAAAGAGTAAAATGCAATAAAATGTTTGTTAAATATTTTAAAGAAAAAAATGTAAATAATATTTATACCTATATGATACTTATATTATATTAGTTTCTAAAAATAAAAAATTGTATTTGATGTAAGTACCTATTTAATTTAAACGCGCTGATACTGTATATGTAGAATAGTAAAAATAAATATCCTGATTTGGCTGGTCCAATAAATATTTCAATTTTAAATGAACTATTAGATTATTTATAACTTTGTGGTGAAGTTGTATTTTCTAGAAATAAATAAAAAGTTTATAAAAAAAAAATGTGAGAGAATTTATTGATTCTATTACCTATACAATTTTATAAATTACTGTAGGTATCATGAAGAAATTATAAAAAAATAAAAAATCTTTTCATCTTGACATAATTGGATGTGATCCCAGATGTAATTTTTAGAAATATCAAATTCGACACCCTATTCACTTGAGCTCAGATGTTTATCACGCTTTCTTATTCTGTTTTATAAATATCTTTATCTGCTAGGACGGTTCTTTTCTTAAGAAATAAAAATGCTTCCACTTAAAAGTTCAACAAGGGGAGAGCCTCATCCACCTACCCTATCTAACTCATGGCGCAGTGGTAAAGTCGCCAACCTTGCATTTATCTGACTCATGGCGCAGTGGTTAAATCGCCAACCTTTCAATTGAAGGGTTTTGGGTCCAAACCCCGGTCAGGTTATAAATAAAAAATATGTAGTACTTTTATATCGAAATAATGTATATCGTATAATTAATAGTAGTAATAATAATAATAATAATAATAATAACAATAATAATAATAATAATAATAATAATAATAGTATTAATAATAATAATAATAGTAATAGTAACAGTAATAGTAATAGTAATAGTAATAGTAATAGTAATAGTAATAGTAATAGTAATAGTAATAGTAATAGTAATAGTAATAGTAATAGAATAGTAATAGTAATAGTAATAGTAATAGTAATAGTAATAGTAATAGTAATAGTAATAGTAATAGTAATAGTAATAGTAATAGTAATAGTAATAGTAATAGTAATATTAATAGTAATAGTAATAGTAATAGTAATAGTAATAGTAATAGTAATAGTAATAGTAATAGTAATAGTAATAGTAATAGTAATAGTAATAGTAATAGTAATAGTAATAGTAATAGTAATAGTAATAGTAATAGTAATAGTAATAGTAATAGTAATAGTAATAGTAATAGTAATAGTAATAGTAATAGTAATAGTAATAGTAATAGTAATAGTAATAGTAATAGTAATAGTAATAGTAATAGTAATAGTAATAGTAATAGTAATAGTAATAGTAATAGTAATAGTAATAGTAATAGTAATAGTAATAGTAATAGTAATAGTAATAGTAATAGTAATAGTAATAGTAATAGTAATAGTAATAGTAATAGTAATAGTAATAGTAACAGTAATAATAATAGTAATAGTAATAGTAATAGTAATAGTAATAGTAATAGTAATAGTAATAGTAATAGTAATAGTAATAGTAATAGTAATAGTAATAGTAATAGTAATAGTAATAGTAATAGTATAGTAATAGTAATAGTAATAGTAATAGTAATAGTAATAGTAATAGTAATAGTGATAGTGATAGTAATAGTAATAGTAATAGTAATAGTAATAGTAATAGTAATAGTAATACTAATAGTAATAGCAATAGAAATAGTAATAGTAATAGTAATAGTAATAGTAATAATAATAATAATAGTAATAATAATAATAGCTGCTACAGTGGAGCTATCTTTGGTTATATCATGCAAGTAAGGTGTTATATACTGCTGCACGTTGTAATCCACTGATGGCGCTGACTCTGTAGTAAAATAATAATAATATTAATAAGAATACTAATACCAATAATAATAGCCGCTACAGTGACAGTGGGGGTTGCCTTCAATAATTACCTCATGTAGTAAGGTATTATATACTACTACATGTTGTAACTGTTGTAACGGCTATAGTCACTGTTAGCAAAATAGTAATAATAATAGGAGGATTCATTGCTTCCTTACAGTCCTACTCCCAATTCAATATTTCCGTATCCATTTCCTATCCTTTCCTATCCCTACTCCCTAGCCAATATACTGTGTTCGCAGGTAAGGGTTTCATCCCATTATATTGGCTAAAGGGGGAGGTGGGTTTAGTCAGTAAGAATCTGACACTACCAAGGGGGAAATTCTTGGTGTCTTTGGAAGATTCCCACCTCCCTTAAGAAAAAAAAAAAATTAAAATTTCATAATTGACAATGACTAAAATTACAACTTATTGTGAATACTTTCAAATTCGATATCAATTTCGACTACTGTACATTTAGCTGAACAAATCTCCGAAGAAAATTCGTTATATAATAACTTAATTGATGTTATACTGTAATTTACAAATTGAATAAAATAGTTAGACCTAATTAGACCTTGATTTATAAAACAACAAAACGTGTTGTTTTGCTTTTGTCTAACAAAGGTTATGGGCCAGACACATACAGTGAATCACAATCAGAATCGTCCACCTTAATATAAGTACAAAAAGAATAATATGTGGTCACTTTACGATACAATAATTAACAAAAACGGTTTTTTTTTATGCTTATATATATTTACTATAAAATAGAAAAAAAAAACTAAACTTAATTGTTCATTTTTACAATAAAAACAACCAATTTTTTTTCCAATGAGGAGTATTTGGGGCATCCATTAAATCATTTATTATTCATATTTCATTAAGCTTCAGTTTCGTGAATCATTAATTTCACTAAGCAGTTGATTACTCGGCTGTAGCTATTGTACAAGACTAAGACGTTTCTATTATTTCTACGGCATCTATTATCTTATACAAGAATTATGGTTTATTATTATTTTATTATATACAATATGATATTAATTATAATTTATAGGACATACATATTACTAATTTTTAATTTAATTATATTCTACTAATTATATATTATAAAAAAAATCTATATTAATAAGAAATTAGTGATCTGAAAATTTAATATACATAATTATTAAAGCTAAAAATAATATTTTATAAGAACTATTTAAAGAGATGTGTGCTCTTTTGGAAATTGAAGTTACTGTTTTTTATATACAACTAGTTTTTGTTCATCGCTTGAAAATCGAGCGAATCTATATTAAAATACAGTTACATAATATCTTGTTCGTTTTCGAAAGCCAACAGTTGTTGGCGGAGTTCCTGATGTGTAAGCAAGGATTTCATGAATAGATTTGGTTTTACAGGTTTTAAATTGGTAAATGGTAGACCATATAGCAGTAGTATGGATATGCAGGTTTTGGTGCAGGAGGAGCTTTTTTAAAGCTTTTAGTCCTCCTAAGCGTATGCAAAAAAATTATTTGCATACACTCGTCCAAAAAGTATTCAAAATGAACAAAAAGGATTTCCTCTTTGATATTTTAAATTTAAAAAGCTATAGTACTGAATATTTTAAATTAGGATAAAAATATGAAAAGTTTTTAAAGTTTGGTTTAAAAATTTCAAAGCTTGGTTTAAATACAAAATTATTATTAAAGTTTAAACATATTTAACAAACGTCAAATTTACATTCTATTATAACAATTTGGGTTCTCCTAACCTTATGCAAAAAAATTAGTAGGGTGATGATATGTAAAGTTTTCAAAGTTTGGTTTAAAAGTTTTAAGTTTATTTTTATTAAAGTTTATTGATTATTCTAAATTTAACTTAGTGGTTAGTATATCAGTTATGTTTTAATTTGAAATTTAAAAGGATTTCTTGAATAGATTTGGTTTTACAGGTTTTAAATTGGTAAATGGTAGACCATATAGCAGTAGTATGGATACGCAGGTTTTGTTGCAGGAGGAGCTTTTTTAAAGCTTTTCGTCCTCCTAAACGTATGCAAAAAAATTATTTGGATACACTCGTCCAAAAAGTATTCAAAATGAGTAAAAAGGATTTTCTCTTTGATATTTTAAATTTAAAAAGCTATAGTGCTGAATATTTTAAATTAGCATAAAAATATGAAAAGTTTTTAAAGTTTGGTTTAAAAATTTCGAAGTTTGGTTTAAATACAAAATTATTATTAAAGTTTAAACATATTTACCAAACGTCAAATTTATTCTATTATAACAATTTGAGTCCTCCTACCTTATACAGAAAAGTTTCTTCATCTGCGCTCGTCGGAAAGTATGCAAAAAACGTTATGAGTAAATAGGCTTGATTCTTGCTGATATTTTAAATTTATAAAATAATTTAAAATTTAATTAAAAGTTATTGAATATTCTAAATTAAACTTAGTGGTTAGTATATCAATTATGTTTTAATTTAAAATTTAAAAAGCTTAAGCTATAGCTGAATATTGGTAAAGTAATGAAAAGTTTTTAAAGTTTGCTTTAAATACAAAATTAAACAAAATTTTAAAACTTGATTTCAATACATTTAAGTTTAAAGTTGAATGGTTTTAATTAAATAAAATATTATAACAAAACATTCCATTTAAAAATTATTTTGAATACATTTAATAAAAGCGGTTTAAATAAAACGGTAAAAATTATATTGTTAATAATACAAGCCGTGGTCATGAAATACAAATTGAAAACGTGACCCAGTTCAAGTTAAAAGTAAAAAAATTAATAAAACCTTTGTTTAAAAAGTAGTTTTTTAATATTAAATAACAGCATTGCATTTATTACTAAAAGTTTATAAATTATTTTTTCATTAAATAATATCTTGTATATTTATCCATGAATCATATTTTTCATCAAAGCCAAGCCAGCTAACCAAAACTTGATTTCCTTTTTTATACCCTACACCTAAAGTATATGGTATATTAACTTTGGTATGGTGTTTGTAACCACCAAAAGGAAGCGAGTTAGATATGGACATGTATATATATTTTGAATCAGAATCATCTCCTGAGTCGATTTAACGATGTCCGTCAGTCCGTCCGTTCGCACGATAACTCAAAAACTAATAAAGCTATCTTGATGAAATTTATATAGTAGGTTACTAATTACAAAAGGAAGGTCATGTTCAAATCTGGACAAAATCGGTCCATGGGTTCGGATTCTGAAAGCTTCCGAATGATTCCGGAGAAAACGAGATTATCTCCAAAACCAACAAAGATAGAACCTTTAAATTTTGTACAATGATGTTCCTTCCCGTTCGATTTATGTCTCTGAAATTTAAGAGGATTTGGTTCATAGGTTTGGATTTTGGAAGCTTCCGAAAGGGCACCAGAGCAAATGAGATTATCTCCGAAACCAATAAAGATATAATCTTCAAATTTGACAGATGGTTGTTCTTTCATGTTTTATTTAAGTCTCTAAAATATGAGAGGATTTGCTTCATGGGTTCGGATTTTGGAAGCTTCCGAACGAGCCCCAGAGCAAATGAGATTATCTCCAAAATCAACAAAGATAGAACCTTTAAATTTTGTACAATGATGTTCCTTCCCGTTCGATTTATGTCTCTGAAATTTAAGAGGATTTGGTCCATGGGTTAGCTTTTGGAAGCTTCCGAACGAGCACCAGAGCAAATGAGATTATCTCCAAAACCAACTAAGATATAACCTTTAAATTTGGCAGAGTGGTGTTCTTTCATGTTTTATTTAAGTTTCTCATACTTGAGAGGATTTGGTTCATGAGTTCGGATCTTGGAAGCTTCCGAACGAGCCCCAGAGCAAACGAGTATATCTCCACAACCAACGAAGATAGGACCTTTATTTTTAGTACAAGAGTGGTCTGTTATGTTTCCTTTTCTATAAAATTGGAAACTGACATTTGAAAGAATTTAACCATGGATTCGTATATTGGAAGCTTCCGAACGAGCCCCAGAGCAAACGAGATTATCTCGAAAACCAACAAAGATAGAACCTTTAAATTTTTTACAATGATGTTCCTTCCCGTTTGATTTATGTCTCTGAAATTTAAGAGGATTTGGTCCATGGGTTTGGAATTTGGAAGCTCCCGAACGAGCTCCAGAGCAAATGAGATTATCTCCAAAAACAACAAAGATATAACCTTTAAATTTGGCAGAATGGTGTTCTTTCATGTTTGATTTAGGTCTCTGAAATTTGAAAGGATTTGGTCAATAGGTTCGGATTTTGAAAGCTTCCGAACGAGCCACAGAGCAAACGAGATTATCTCCAAAATCAACAAAGATGGAACCTTTAAATTTTGTACAATGATGTTCCTTCCCGTTCGATTTATGTCTCTGAAATTTAAGAGGATTTGGTCCATGGGTTTGGATTTTGGAAGCTTCCGAACGAGCCTAGAGCAAATGAGATTATCTCCAAAAACAACAAAGATATAACCTTTAAGTTAGGCAGAATGGTGTTCCTTCATGTTTGATTTATGTTCCTGAAATTTGTGAGGATTTGGTCCATGGGTTCAAATCTTGGAAGCTTCCTGACGAGCCCCAGAGCAAACTAGTATATCTCCACAACCAACAAAGATTGAACCTTTAGTTTTAGTACAAGAATGTGCTGTTATGTTTCCTTTTCTATAAAATTGGAAACTGACATTTGAAAGAATTTAACCATGGATTCGTATATTTATTGGAAGCTTCCGAACGAGCCCCAGACCAAACGAGATTATCTCCAAAAACCAACAAAGATATAACCTTTAAATTTTTTACAATGATGTTCCTTCCCGTTTGATTTATGTCTCTGAAATTTAAGAGGATATAGTCCATGGGTTTGGATTTTGGAAGCTTCCGAACGAGCACCAGAGCAAATGAGATTATCTCCAAAACCATATAAGATATAACCTGTAAATTTGGCAGAGTGGTGTTCTTTCATGTTTGATTTAGGTCTCTGAAATTTGAGAGGATTTGGTCCTTGGGTTTGGATTTTGGAAGCTTCCGAACGAGCCTCATAGCAAATGATATTATCTCCAAAAGCAACAAAGATATAACCTTTAAATTAGGCAGAATGGTGTTTCTTCATGTTTGATTTATGTTTCTGAAATTTGTGAAGATTTGGTCCATGGGTTCAAATCTTGGAAGCTTCCGGACAAGGCCCAGAGCAAACGAGTATATCTCCACAACCAACAATGATAGAACCTTTATTTTTAGTACAAGAATGTGCTGTTATGTTTCCTTTTCTATAAAATTGGAAACTGACATTTGAAAGAATTTGAACCATGGGATCGTATTTTGGAAACTTCCGGACGAGCACAAGAACAACGAGCACATCTGCAAAACCAACTAAAGTAGAACCTTTAAATTTAGTACAATGGTGTTCTGGCATGTTTTCTTTATGTTCCTGAGATGGATTCGATGAATTGGAGTGGCAATTCGGGTACCTGACACACTCCTCCCAAGGTCTAACAGTCTTCGGAATTAATAAAGATAGAAATTTAAAATTTTTTACAAAGGTGTCAAGCATATCCCAAGAGGATGCCTCTTTTACGTTCCTGAAATTCGAGTTGAATAAGACAGAAAAGGGAAGAAGTTCAAGCAGCTGCCAAAAAAACTTATGGATTTTTAATTTAATTCGAATTATTCAGGTGTAGGGTATTAATAAGTCGGTTGCATCGACTTACTGTTACATTTACTTGTTTCTTATTATTTTTTTTACAAGGTAAACATTAGGAAGTTTAACAGATGTAAGTTCAGGTTCATAAAAACTGCCTTTTGTATGTTATTGGATCAGTTCTTCTTATTTTCGCTATTATAAAAATTTCTGTTGACCAATTAGGTTGATAACCTTTTGCAAATGTACCTATAAATTTACTTATACGAACAAAATCTCCAATTTTGTATTTTGCTTTTTGGAATACTTTTAATTTATTGTAGACAGTTTTTAATAGCAAATTCTCATTTTTCTTTGTAACCTTTTTAGGTGGAAGTTTAATTGTATATTTTTTTTTTTTCCTAAGGAAGGCGGGAATCTTCCAAAGACACCAAGAATTTCCCCTTTGGTAGTATCAGATTCTTACTGACTAAACCCATCTCCCCCTTTTAGCCAATATAATGGGATGAAACCCTTACCTGCGAACACAGTATATTGGATAGGGAGTAGGGATAGGAAAGGATAGGAAAATGTATACGGAAACATTGAAAAGTTATTACTATTTAAGAAATTATTAAGAATTATTTAAAAAATTATTACTATTTAGCTAACAGTGACTAAAGCCGTCACAACAGTTACAGCATGTAGTAGCAGAATATAGTACTACATGAGGTAACTATTGAAGGCAACCCCACTGTCACTGTAGCGGCTACTATTATTGGTATTAATATTCTTATTAATATTATTATTATTTTACTACAGAGTCAGCGCCATCAGTGGATTACAACATGCACCAGTATATAACACCTTACTTGCATGATATAACCAAAGATGGCTCCACTGTAGTAGCTATTATATTATTACTATTATTATTATTATAATTATTGTTATTATTGCTATTATTATTATTATTATTATTATTATTATAATTATTATTACTATTATTATTGTTATTATTATTACTATTATTATTTTTTATTGTTATTATTTTACTACAGAGTCAGGGCCATCAGTGGATTACAACATGCACCAGTATATAACACCTTACTTGCATGATATAACCAAAGATGCTTCCACTGTAGCAGCTATTATTATTATTACTATTATTATTATAATTATTGTTATTATTACTATTATTATTTCTATTATTATTATTGTTATTTTTTTACTACAGAATCAGCGCCATCCGTGGATTACAACGTGCAGCTGTATATAACACCTTACTTGCATGATATAACCAAAGATAGCCCCGCTGTAGCAGCTATTATTATTACTATTATTATTATTATTATTATAGTTATTGTTATTATTACTATTACTATTATTATTATTAATATTATTATTGTTATTATTACTACTATTAATTATACGATATACATTATTACTATATAAAAGTACTACATAATGAGTATAATGATATGTTGAGTTATATTTTTCTATTAGCGATGGCAGAATAGTTAACCATTTATATGTGCCTTGTAAACTAAACTGTTTCCACATCATGTTTTTTGGGGTACGATTAAAACGTGCTACAATTGATGCTTTTAGTTCTGAATATGTATGATAATAGTGAATTTTATTTTTCCTCATTAGATTTTGAAATTTTTTGTTGAAAAATTCCGTACCTTGATCAGGTTGTAAATTTTTTGGTTTTTTACCAGCACGCTTAAAAATATTTTTCATTGCGGTTAAAACATTATCAGCGCTTTTGTTTTTAACCTGTTCAACATACGCAAATTTGGAAAATGTATCAATAACTGTCAATAAATATTTATATCCCTTATTGAATTTTGCATACGGAATCATTTCAACCAATTCAATTTGCCAAGTATCATTTAAACCCTTTTGAATAAATTTTCTTCATGTAAATTTTCTTCTAGCACCTCTATGAATTTCTGACACAACTTGTAACCTTAACATTATTCTCGTACTATTTAATTAAATTCTCCAAAGTAATTCTATAATTTTCCATTGTATGACATTCACATGTGTCTGGTCCAGAATTAGAATTATCATATGCCCATGAACAAAGTGCAAAATAAGTACCATAAATTGAAGTGTACTTATTTACTCCAGAACAATTTTTAATGTGTTTAAATAGATGTAATATTGGTTTCTTATGATCATTAAGATGGAGGAATATATATTTAAGAACTCCTCTACTTCCATAATTCAAAATGAATGTACCAAGAATATGTTCGCTGCTTTTATATTAACTTTCAATTTGTATTTTAAATTCAGTTTCTCATCAGACACAGATCAAAAATGATTAATGTTATTCATCCATTTACAATGATGATAGCAGGACCCATCTAGATGTGGAAAAACAACATTTGTGTGTAATTTAATTGAAAATATTAACAGATTGATTTACCCGAAAATTGAAACAATAAAATGGTGTAACCCAGACATTTCTGATATTCCGAACAATATAGATTTTTTTGATATAGACTTTTCTACCAGAATTCCGAAAGAGTTTAGTGGGAATGAAAATAGGCCTACTTTAATTGTTTTAGATGACTTAATGTTAGATTCTGTAAATAGACAAGTATGCGAACTATTTACTAAAAGTTCGCACCATCGTAATTTATCTATTGTATTGTTAACGCAAAACCTTTTTCATCAGGGGCAATTTTCAAGAGTTATTTCATTAAATTGTAAATATTTAGTGCTTTTCAAAAACCCTCGAGACAAATCGCAGATTTTTCCTCTTGCTAGACAACTATATCCAGAAAATATAAAGGGTTTCTTGAGAGTATATAATGAGTCAACATCAAAACCACATAGTTATATTGTGTTGGATTTAACACAAGACATTAACGACTTATTTCGTATTAGAACTAATATTTTTTTAAAAGAATATTGTATATGCTTCTTGAACAACAGCAGCTGTCAAAAATATGAAACGATTGAAGAAAAACCAACATATATTACGTGTACTAGGAAAGTGCAACAAGAAGAAATTTCGTGAAAATATTCTTAAATATTGTGATGATGATATTATAAACACTATTGCTGAAATTGTAATCAATAGATTAAATGGAAATAATAAAATAGCATAAAAAAAACATAAAAAACAATTAAGGTTCCTATAGCCTGTGAAAAGAAGAGTATAAAAGCCAAACGAAAAATTTTAGTTCAACTTGGTTGATTTTTACCAACTTTAATCGGAACGATATTATCTGGTGAAATAGAAAAATTGCTCAGTGAGACATAATGCAGCGAATGATTGTTATGTCACCAGAATTTTTTTCAAAATTTAGCAAATTATTTCAAGATGATAAAAATTTGGATATATTAGATCAAAAAATGAAAAAAGTTTTATATGATAAAAAATTAAAACCATTGCAAAAATGGTACTTATATCTTATGGAATTAACAAAAGACAAGCAAAAAGATTGCCAGACAAGGCTAATCATCTTACATTTGATACAGGTACTCAAACAAAATTATTTTCTAAACGAAATGCATATACAGAAACTGAATTACCTAAATACAAATCAACATCAACACAGACCAATTTTGTACCGTTAGTTACTGATGATGTGTTTGAATATGATCCGAAATAATAACATTCAGATATGAATATCGATTTAACACATTACGATTTGGATGATGAAAATTCATTTAAAAAATTAGCTCAAACTGAAATGTTGAAAGATGAAAAATTAGTGGAAAGACCATCTCTAAGCTCTGATTATCGAATGTTTGAAACACCGAGTGGTGATGTAATTACCGTTGCTGTACCATCTCCTGAAAAGAAGAAAACACTAAGATCGGCCGGTAGAACAATATCCTCAACTATACTTTCGCAGTTTCCTGAAACAAAAAAACGAAATCTAAAACAATTACTAAGAAGTTCAAAACTAAGAACTTCATCAAAACCGGAATGGACAACATATAAATAGTGCAACATTTTAAGTTTTAGAAGGATTTAACAAAGATGGATATTCAAGATGACTTCTATGTAACATTGTTTAGCAATGATAATCTAAAACTATTTCCAGACAACACTTTAGCTTCATTCGAAAAGAAATTACCTATTCACTTTGATTTAAGAAATTGGAAATTGGAAAGTTGGTCTTTCAGAAATATATCTGAACGATTTCCTACAAACAGAAGAATTTAACAAAGAGCAATGTGCTTTTGTCAATATTGGGCAAATATATTTACATAATATTTTATTTTGTAATAAAATATTATACAATATAATATTTACATAAGAAACATTGAAAAACCTCTTGAAAAAATCAAAGTAACCAAATCTATACGTTACACATATTATTCATATAACAATTCGGAATTAAATTTGGATGATTGGAAATTTAATTTTTTACCAACGCTTATTAAAAATATAACTCCTAATCCGGGATTTACTCACAACCAAGTTTTCAAAGAATTTTTTAATGAAGTTTTGACATATATCTCTACTCCTAAAAATTATGATGATGTAACATTTAAAAAAGTGTCAGAATCTAACCGACTAGATTTAATGCAAATATCGTAGCCGTTTGATGAAGAGAGTTTCTATATAAAAGTTAATCAGAGTTATAATATCAAAACATTATTAACTGAATTATTTCAACAGAAAAAAAATATAAAAAATTTCAAAACAAAATTACCTGAACTATTCAAATTAGCTGTTGCTAATAAATAAAGATGAATTGAATGGAATGGTAATGATTTATTCAGATATAGTTGAATCATCTGCTTTTGGAAGCAGTAAAGTGCGTGCATTGAGAGCTATTAACATAGAAAATTGTAGAATACCTATACATATTGAATTTGAAAATGTCCATTACATACCTATAAAAAAAAATTGTTTTGAAACGATAGCGATTAAAATTTGCAATCAATACGCTGATGGAATAAATTTTGTTTCCAGTTACTATCCAACAAAAATTGTATTACATTTTAAAAAGCATTGCTTGGTCCCCAATTGAAACAATATAAATACTACTACTCAAATATGATATCCTGTCAAATATGGAAAGACCTTACGTGAGATATTATTCCTC
Organism: Poecilobothrus nobilitatus; assembly: GCA_947095535.1. Taxonomy (NCBI): domain Eukaryota; kingdom Metazoa; phylum Arthropoda; class Insecta; order Diptera; family Dolichopodidae; genus Poecilobothrus; species Poecilobothrus nobilitatus. The sequence goes on from OX352772.1 coordinate 197,009,637, forward strand.
TCAATTAGGTGGGGGAATCAACGATATTGGGCCTTTATTACAATTTGATCCAGCTGTAGAAAAAGGTCGTGGTTTTGGAAATATATTCGGAAATTTAACTCATTACTTAAAGCCAGTTTTTACATCAGGTTGGGACTTAATTAAAAAAGAGGCTGTCAACACAAGTAAAAATATTTTTGATGATATATCATCTGCAAACATAAAAGAAGCTGTAATTGATCAAAACAAAGGCGGCATAAAAAATTTACGAAAATCAGTAGTTAACCAACTGCTTTCGATGTATGGTGGAATACGAAGAGCTATAAAAAACGAGCAATTTCTAAAAAGACACATTTGAAGTCCAAAAAGCGGCGAAAAAAGCATTGTAAAACCTCTGATATATTCAATTAAAAAATGGAATGTATGAATTCTGAACTTGACCTTTTTGCGTCATTACCCGTACAAACAAGTATCTTGCGTTCAGAAGAGGTAGCATTCAATCCTTTAGCTTCTTTAGAGGCATCACCGGCAACTATTGAATTTGTTTGGAGATGGAGATACATATCGGGATTTATCCTCAACCTACATCAAATTTAAAGTTCAAATATTAAAAAAAGATGGATCAGTTTGGAGTACAAACGATAAAATAGGAACCGGAAATGAAGCAAGGGCAGCTCCGCAGCCGAGTGTTGTAAATAATTTATTACACTCTTTAATTAAACAATTCAATTCGGCAATTCGGGTACCTGACACACTCCTCCCAAGGACTAACAGTCTTCGGAATTAATAAAGATAGAAATTTAAAATTTTTTACAAAGGTGTCAAGCATATCCCAAGAGGATGCCTCTTTTACGTTCCTGAAATTCGAGTTGAATAAGACAGAAAAGGGAAGAAGTTCAAGCAGCTGCCAAAAAAACTTATGGATTTTTAATTTAATTCGAATTATTCAGGTGTAGGGTATTAATAAGTCGGTTGCATCGACTTACTGTTACATTTACTTGTTTCTTATTATTTTTTTTACAAGGTAAACATTAGGAAGTTTAACAGATGTAAGTTCAGGTTCATAAAAACTGCCTTTTGTATGTTATTGGATCAGTTCTTCTTATTTTCGCTATTATAAAAATTTCTGTTGATAACCTTTTGTAAATGTACCTATAAATTTACTTATACGAACAAAATCTCCAATTTTGTATTTTGCTTTTTGGAATACTTTTAATTTATTGTAGACAGTTTTTAATAGCAAATTCTCATTTTTCTTTGTAACCTTTTTAGGTGGAAGTTTAATTGTATATTTTTTTTTTTCCTAAGGAAGGCGGGAATCTTCCAAAGACACCAAGAATTTCCCCTTTGGTAGTGTCAGATTCTTACTGACTAAACCCATCTCCCCCTTTTAGCCAATATAATGGGATGAAACCCTTACCTGCGAACACAGTATATTGGCTAGGGAGTAGGGATAGGAAAGGATAGGAAAATGTATACGGAAACATTGAAAAGTTATTACTATTTAAGAAATTATTAAGAATTATTTAAAAAATTATTACTATTTAGCTAACAGTGATTAAAGCCGTCACAACAGTTACAGCATGTAGTAGCAGAATATAGTACTACATGAGGTAACTATTGAAGGCAACCCCACTGTCACTGTAGCGGCTACTATTATTGGTATTAATATTCTTATTAATATTATTATTATTTTACTACAGAGTCAGCGCCATCAGTGGATTACAACATGCACCAGTATATAACACCTTACTTGCATGATATAACCAAAGATGGCTCCACTGTAGTAGCTATTATATTATTACTATTATTATTATTATAATTATTGTTATTATTGCTATTATTATTATTATTATAATTATTATTACTATTATTATTGTTATTATTATTACTATTATTATTTTTTATTGTTATTATTTTACTACAGAGTCAGGGCCATCAGTGGATTACAACATGCACCAGTATATAACACCTTACTTGCATGATATAACCAAAGATGCTTCCACTGTAGCAGCTATTATTATTATTACTATTATTATAATTATTGTTATTATTACTATTATTATTTCTATTATTATTATTGTTATTTTTTTACTACAGAATCAGCGCCATCCGTGGATTACAACGTGCAGCTGTATATAACACCTTACTTGCATGATATAACCAAAGATAGCCCCGCTGTAGCAGCTATTATTATTACTATTATTATTATTATTATAGTTATTGTTATTATTACTATTACTATTATTATTATTAATATTATTATTGTTATTATTACTACTATTAATTATACGATATACATTATTACTATATAAAAGTACTACATAATGAGTATAATGATATGTTGAGTTATATTTTTCTATTAGCGATGGCAGAATAGTTAACCATTTATATGTGCCTTGTAAACTAAACTGTTTCCACATCATGTTTTTTGGGGTACGATTAAAACGTGCTACAATTGATGCTTTTAGTTCTGAATATGTAAGATAATGGTGAATTTTTTTTTTCCTCATTAGATTTTGAAATTTTTTGTTGAAAAATTCCGTACCTTGATCAGGTTGTAAATTTTTTGGTTTTTTACCAGCACGCTTAAAAATATTTTTCATTGCGGTTAAAACATTATCAGCGCTTTTGTTTTTAACCTGTTATACGCAAATTTGGAAAATGTATCAATAACTGTTAATAAATATTTATATCCCTTATTGAATTTTGCATACGGAATCATTTCAACCAAATCAATTTGCCAAGTATCATTTAAACCCTTTTGAATAAATTTTCTTCATGTAAATTTTCTTCTAGCACCTCTATGAATTTCTGACACAACTTGTAACCTTAACATTATTCTCGTACCATTTAATTAAATTCTCCAAAGTAATTCTATAATTTTCCATTGTATGACATTCACATGTGTCTGGTCCAGAATTAGAATTATCATATGCCCATGAACAAAGTGCAAAATAAGTACCATAAATTGAAGTGTACTTATTTACTCCAGAACAATTTTTAATGTGTTTAAATAGATGTAATATTAGTTTCTTATGATCATTAAGACGGAGGAATATATATTTAAGAACTCCTCTACTTCCATAATTCAAAATGAATGTACCAAGAATATGTTCGCTGCTTTTATATTAACTTTCAATTTGTATTTTAAATTCAGTTTCTCATCAGACACAGATCAAAAATGATTAATTTTATTCATCCATTTACAATGATGATAGCAGGACCCATCTAGATGTGGAAAAACAACATTTGTGTGTAATTTAATTGAAAATATTAACAGATTGATTTACCCGAAAATTGAAACAATAAAATGGTGTAACCCAGAAATTTCTGATATTCCGAACAATATAGATTTTTTTGATATAGACTTTTCTACCAGAATTCCGAAAGAGTTTAGTGGGAATGAAAATATGCCTACTTTAATTGTTTTAGATGACTTAATGTTAGATTCTGTAAATAGACAAGTATGCGAACTATTTACTAAAAGTTCGCACCATCGTAATTTATCTATTGTATTGTTAACGCAAAACCTTTTTCATCAGGGGCAATTTTCAAGAGTTATTTCATTAAATTGTAAATATTTAGTGCTTTTCAAAAACCCTCGAGACAAATCGCAGATTTTTCCTCTTGCTAGACAACTATATCCAGAAAATATAAAGGGTTTCTTGAGAGTATATAATGAGTCAACATCAAAACCACATAGTTATATTGTGTTGGATTTAACACAAGACATTAACGACTTATTTCGTATTAGAACTAATATTTTTTCAAAAGAATATTGTATATGCTTCTTGAACAACAGCAGCTGTCAAAAATATGAAACGATTGAAGAAAAACCAACATATATTACGTGTACTAGGAAAGTGCAACAAGAAAAAATTTCGTGAAAATATTCTTAAATATTGTGATGATGATATTATAAACACTATTGCTGAAATTGTAATCAATAGATTAAATGGAAATAATAAAATAGCATAAAAAAAACATAAAAAACAATTAAGATTCCTATAGCCTGTGAAAAGAAGAGTATAAAAGCCAAACGAAAAATTTTAGTTCAACTTGGTTGATTTTTACCAACTTTAATCGGAACGATATTATCTGGTGAAATAGAAAAATTGCTCAATGAGACATAATGCAGCGAATGATTGTTATGTCACCAGAATTTTTTTCAAAATTTAGCAAATTATTTCAAGATGATAAAAATTTGGATATATTAGATCAAAAAATGAAAAAAGTTTTATATGATAAAAAATTAAAACCATTGCAAAAATGGTAATTATATCGTCAAAACTTCCTCAAATATGGAATTAACAAAAGACAAGCAAAAAGATTACCAGACAAGGCTAATCATCTTACATTTGATACAGGTACTCAAACAAAATTATTTTCTAAACGAAATGCATATACAGAAACTAAATTACCTAAATACAAATCAACATCAACACAGACCAATTTTGTACCGTTAGTTACTGATGATGTGTTTGAATATGATCCGAAATAATAACATTCAGATATGAATATCGATTTAACACATTACGATTTGGATGATGAAAATTCATTTAAAAAATTAGCTCAAACTGAAATGTTGAAAGATGAAAAATTAGTGGAAAGACCATCTCTAAGCTCTGATTATCGAATGTTTGAAACACCGAGTGGTGATGTAATTACCGTTGCTGTACCATCTCCTGAAAAGAAGAAAACACTAAGATCGGCCGGTAGAACAATATCCTCAACTATACTTTCGCAGTTTCCTGAAACAAAAAAACGAAATCTAAAACAATTACTAAGAAGTTCAAAACTAAGAACTTCATCAAAACCGGAATGGACAACATATAAATAGTGCAACATTTTAAGTTTTAGAAGGATTTAACAAAGATGGATATTCAAGATGACTTCTATGTAACATTGTTTAGCAATGATAATCTAAAACTATTTCCAGACAACACTTTAGCTTCATTCGAAAAGAAATTACCTATTCACTTTGATTTAAGAAATTGGAAATTGGAAAGTTGGTCTTTCAGAAATATATCTGAACGATTTCCTACAAACAGAAGAATTTAACAAAGAGCAATGTGCTTTTGTCAATATTGGGCAAATATATTTACATAATATTTTATTTTGTAATAAAATATTATACAATATAATATTTACATAAGAAACATTGAAAAACCTCTTGAAAAAATCAAAGTAACCAAATCTATACGTTACACATATTATTCATATAACAATTCGGAATTAAATTTGGATGATTGGAAATTTAATTTTTTACCAACGCTTATTAAAAATATAACTCCTAATCCGGGATTTACTCACAACCAAGTTTTCAAAGAATTTTTTAATGAAGTTTTGACATATATCTCTACTCCTAAAAATTATGATGATGTAACATTTAAAAAAGTGTCAGAATCTAACCGACTAGATTTAATGCAAATATCGTAGCCGTTTGATGAAGATAGTTTCTATATAAAAGTTAATCAGAGTTATAATATCAAAACATTATTAACTGAATTATTTCAACAGAAAAAAAATATAAAAAATTTCAAAACAAAATTACCTGAACTATTCAAATTAGCTGTTGCTAATAATAAAGATGAATTGAATGGAATGGTAATGATTTATTCAGATATAGTTGAATCATCTGCTTTTGGAAGCAGTAAAGTGCGTGCATTGAGAGCTATTAACATAGAAAATTGTAGAATACCTATACATATTGAATTTGAAAATGTCCATTACATACCTATAAAAAAAAATTGTTTTGAAACGATAGCGATTAAAATTTGCAATCAATACGCTGATGGAATAAATTTTGTTTCCAGTTACTATCCAACAAAAATTGTATTACATTTTAAAAAGCATTGCTTGGTCCCCAATTGAAACAATATAAATACTACTACTCAAATATGATATCCTGTCAAATATGGAAAGACCTTACGTGAGATATTATTCCTCTCAATTAGGTGGGGGAATCAACGATATTGGGCCTTTATTACAATTTGATCCAGCTGTAGAAAAAGGTCGTGGTTTTGGAAATATATTCGGAAATTTAACTCATTACTTAAAGCCAGTTTTTACATCAGGTTGGGACTTAATTAAAAAAGAGGCTGTCAACACAAGTAAAAATATTTTTAATGATATATCATCTGCAAACATAAAAGAAGCTGTAATTGATCAAAACAAAGGCGGCATAAGAAATTTACGAAAATCAGTAGTTAACCAACTGCTTTCGATGTATGGTGGAATACGAAGAGCTATAAAAAACGAGCAATTTCTAAAAAGACACATTTGAAGTCCAAAAAGCGGCGAAAAAAGCATTGTAAAACCTCTGATATATTCAATTAAAAAATGGAATGTATGAATTCTGAACTTGACCTTTTTGCGTCATTACCCGTACAAACAAGTATCTTGCGTTCAGAAGAGGTAGCATTCAATCCTTTAGCTTCTTTAGAGGCATCACCGGCAACTATTGAATTTGTTTGGAGATGGAGATACATATCGGGATTTATCCTCAACCTACATCAAATTTAAAGTTCAAATATTAAAAAAAGATGGATCAGTTTGGAGTACAAACGATAAAATAGGAACCGGAAATGAAGCAAGGGCAGCTCCGCAGCCGAGTGTTGTAAATAATTTATTACACTCTTTAATTAAACAACATAACTCTAAATGGAAAAAACATCACTCCTTCAGACTCCTTATACCATTACAAAGCATACTTAGCTACTTTACTAAATTATGGCACAGATTCCAGTCAAACACATCTGGAAGCATCTGGTTGGGAACTGGATATACCAAATTTAAATGATTTTAACAATTCTGGTTCTAAATCACGACAAAAATCATACAATATTTCTGCAATAGTAGAATTAATGGGAAAATTACATGTAGATTTCTTCAATACTTCTAAATTACTTTCGAATGTCAACATAATTTTAAATAATGTTGACTTTCGAATTGCTTTAGCATTCGAGAAACAAGATTTTTTTTATTTTCTTTAACGATGCCGATGAAAGCTATTTAAAAATTCTCGAAGCTACGTTATACATGAAACATTTAACAATTAATCCTGGCATATTGATAGCACATAATACTGTATTGGAAAAGGCTAACGCAAAATATTTTTATACGAGAAGTGAAATAAATTCCAGATAACACTTCCAACATATCATTGGATAATATATTTATAGGGCAAATAACAAAAGCTCTAGTATTTTGTATGGTTAATAATCAAAATTTGAATGGTAAAAGATCAAAAAATCCATTATTGTTACCATTTCGATCATCAAAATTTCACACAATTTTAATTATATGTGAATGGAGTGGCTACACCAAACTATGCAATTGAAACAAATTTTACATTGAATAATCTTTGCAATTCTCGTGCATATTTAACATTATTTAGCGGAACAGGTATACATCATTCTGATAGAGGACATCAAATTTCAAAAGAACTATTTTCAAAAGGTTATACAATACTGACTTTTGATTTATCAGCAGATGGCTCGGGAACAGATACATGTCAGAGTTTATTAAATCAGGGAGTAGTAAAGATTGAAGCAAGACTGAGTTCTCCATTAACTTCAACATTAACATGCATTGTGTTTGCAGAATTCGATGCTAATATCGAAACTGATAAAAATCGTAACGTTTAGGTAAACGTATAAAAAGGAAGTTCGGGCGACCCATTCACTTCACTTAAAAATGGTATGTGCTATAGTAGATTTATCGTTCTGTACGGATGATAACAATACAATATTTGTAAAAAATCTTGTTGTGGTTGGAATAAAAGAAAAATGTAAAACTATTTCAAAAGAATTAAAGTATAAATTCCCAACCAGAGATTTAAAACGAACAGAAATCAAGAATTTTTCTTCTGGGCATATGGACAACAACAAAACAACTAATAATTTAATAAATTTATTGGAAAAATTCGATATAGTGTTGACAAATGGAAAACTTAAAGTTGAATTTTTAACAGCATACATAAATGGAAATACTCAACTAATTGATATTTCTCATTTACAAAACAATAATGAATACACTTCAGATAGAGAAAGTGTTGAAATGTAATAGTTGAAATGTAATAGTGCAACCAGAAAACTATTTAAATGTGTTTTTGCTGTTGATCAAATACCGAAAAATATTTCAAAACCTGGTATTTTAGTAATAAATATCGACACTTCTGCTAAAAAAGGAACACAATGGCTAGTAATTTTTGCATCAGTTCAAGGCTGTGTAGAACATTTTGATTCATTTGGAAATCCACCATTCCACAGTGAGATTGTCAAAATAAATCAAAATTATAATTTTAATTAGTTGAACTAATTCCGTAAAACTCTTTTATATAATAATATTTTGAAGAAAAACCTCTTAACAAAAATACCTTTCACCAGTTTTTTAAATTTTACCAATCTTCTATTAAATAAATTTAAACAATCTTATAAAATTATTTTTTAATTTATTTATTTATTTATCATATGATATGATCACATATCATCATCAGCCATTCATAACTCGATATAATGAGAAATATCAATTGGTTGAGTTATGAATGGCTGATGATGATATGTGATCATATCGAAATGCATCCTAAATAAATAAATAAATTAAAAAATAATTTTATAAGATTGTTTAAATTTATTTAATAGAAGATTGGTAAAAGTTAAAAAGATAAAAGATATGGTGATAAGATATTTTTGATAAGAGGTTTTTCTTCAAAATATTATTATATAATTCAAAATATTTTATTTTCAACAATAAACGTTTACAAAGTGACTTTACATCAGTCTGTGGCCAATATTGTAATGCATATTTATGGATGCGATGTAACTGCAAGAGCATGAAACATTTTATTAATTTATTCAATACATCATCCCCACTTAAAAACGATAAAAAAATACAAAGAAGAATTTAAAAAAAAAAAAATTTTATCAATATTTTACAAGCAACCAACTCCATAAATTAAATTCAAATAAATTTCCACTCAAATTTAATTATGCTGGAGGAACAATTAAAAAACTTACATTGGAACTAGATGAGTATTCCTGATTTTGTCTTATGTTAGACTTTATTCAAGCAGTGATGTCATATAACAATGGAGCCGAATTGAATGTACGAGAATATGTATTAATATATTTTAAGAGATGTATTGCAAAGAATAAGCTTAAACTGGAACAAGAAGATTTCTATATTCCTGTATAGCTCATTGCAACTATTCCCGGCACTTTTATGAAATACCATTATTTATGTCTGAAAAAATATATTTGTCAACAATAAATGAAACAAATATTTTTTAAAACCATTATTATCTTTTATTAAAAACATATATAAATTCATACAATTTTTCTCTCATCTTTGTAAATTTTCCGTATTTAGATGGTGGGTACAAATGGTGATGAAATTCCTTAGTTTTTGAAGAGGTGGAATTTTATTGTCTAAATTGATAACTTCTACTATTGAATTTATCAAATATATCTAAAAATTGTTTTTTTTTAAGACCTTTTAGATAAATGATATCGAATGATGTTAAATGTTTCTCTAAGATATTTTTTAATTGTAAATATTCTATAAAACCATCATTTCAGTCCAACATATTAATTTTCTTTTTGTTGTATTCATTTTGTTGTTTAGCATCAAAATTTAATTCTTCAAATGAATATGGCGCTTTAAACATAAATACTATTGGTACAAGAGAACCATCAGATATCATAGAAAATTCTTTTAAAAAATATTCTCTATTATTTCCAATAACAAATTGTAAATCAACTATAGTCCTCCTACTGCTGCTGTTGTTGCTGTTGGTGTTCATTTTATTCTTTACTATATATTACAGCAGCATCAGCATTTTATTTATACTTTTGATTTCAGCAACCATTTGGTGGAGAATACCTAAAGATTATACAGAATGGAAAAATTTTTATCTTCAAAGATCGTTTCAAAAAAAAAAAAAAAAAAACAATCTGACCTCATCCGCTTGACTATGGGAGAAAACTTGCTGTCTCTCTCTGACTCTCTCTCGCAGATTGTTATTATTATTTTTTTTTTCTTTCTTAATGGTTTATTTTAACAAATATTTTTCTTTTTTTTTGTTGTAAATCAACGCTAAAGTCTGGCAACAGTTTACCCGGAGACATGGCGATGACGCCCGTTTTAGCCCTAGGCCCTCAAAAAACAAAACAAAATTACTAATATATATTTTTATTTTAATAATTTTTCTTGAGAATTTATATCTACAGCAGGAATAAGGTCAAACAACGCCATATTTCATCTGTTTTTGTCACGTCCCGTAAATTTAAAATAAAAATAAGTACTATTTAATTCGGCCAATTGTGACTGAGTTGTCAACTTTTTGGAGAATCGCTCTGGCATGAAAAATGTAGTGATTTCCTTGTTGAAGGGGTCTTGCACTTGTTTGTCCTCTTTTCGTGTCTAAAAATCTCCATGATAGCATGTCATATATTTTATATTTCATCAAAAAATTAATGTTTCGGTATGGTTCATTTTCACCTTTCCCCAACGAAATTAAGTTTTCAATAAAAGCGTGCGAAATTATATATATATATATATATAAATATAAATATAGAATTAATTTAAGAATAAGAAAAAAAAAATCTTAGCACTTTTATATTTGTTTTTTTTTTTTTTTTTTTTTTTGTGGTCTTTTTCAATATGAACTAATTTGTTTTGAAATAAGTTAATTAACATCAGTTTATATACAATTGCAAAATATTATAGAAAATGGAAAATATAAGGAAAATGGAAATGGAATGGAAAATATAAGGAAAATCACCTCCCTACCGACTATGTTTTAACATGATATAATATTATTAAACTTTTTTTTTGTATCCAATATCAATTTATTTGTAATTATAATGAACACACATCTAACCACAAATATTACACATCAAATATTTATGAATTTATTATGCAATACATGTTGCAACTTTTAATGTATAAATTAGTTGTTATTAAAATAAAATATAAAATGTAATGTAAACGTCATTGAAAGACATCATAAAAAAAAAAAAAAAAAAAACATTGATTTAACTATACATTACATATTACATTGTTGCACATTAATTTGACTCATTAAACATATGTGTGTTATTAACATACTTAAAACTTTTAACACACAAGAACACACACATCACAGACAGCACATTTTTTATTTAGTAAATTTTTTTTTTCTAATATGATGCAACATTGGTTAGTACATATTTATTATTATTATTTTATAATTTAACAGAGTATTTTTACTAAATAAAGAATAAATTATAAATTTGCCAAGTTGTTGTTGTTGTTGTTTCATTAATTTATATTGATTAACTCCTAAAAAAAAATTTATTAAGAATAATCCTGCAATTGCAATCCTTTGTTGCATTCATTATACGAATTATTTACACAAATTAATTTTGTAAATACATATGGAAATTAGACATACATTTTTTTTTTTGTTTTTAATTTTACAGGTTTTAAATGTTTATATTTTTTTTTTTATTGAAAATTAAACATTCCTTACACTTTTTTATATAGTGTTATGATAAAATAATATAAACAATTTTGTGTATATCTTAAATACTTTGACATCTATTATGAAAAGTGCAAGCAATTTTCCACATCATGATTTTATATAGTTTCAATTTTGTAATAATTTGATTAATATGCAACATTGTAGTAATTCATTAGAAAAACTTAATATTTATTTTATGTTCTGATATGTTATATATACATTCAAATTATGCAATCAAGTTAGTTTCGGTTTATCTATATAGAATTAGAAAAATTTGTATATATATACAATTGACTTCTTGAGTTAATGTGCTAAATCACTAAATTTAAGACTAAGTTAAAGTCATTTATAGACTAAATTAATATTGTTTTAATATAAGAAAAGGACAATAACAAAAAAAAAAAAAATGAGTTCAGGAAACAAAAGAATTAAATTGAAATGTGATAAATGTGAAAAAGTGTTCATAAGATCTGACAATTTAAAACGACATAAATGTGAAACACAATTAAAACATAATTGTGAAATATGTAAAAAATTATTTAATAGAAATGATAGTTTATTAAAACATAAAAAGAGACATCAAAAAATTTGGAAAATGTAAAATTTTGCAGTAAGTGCAAATAAAACATTACAACCACTTTGTGAAACTACCACATCCGAACAAATAAGCATAAAAGTAATGCGGCAGAAGTAATTAGAGATAATGTTAGACATATTGATGAATGTTTTCAAAATAGAATAGAAACGTTTATGTGATGCGTACTAAACCCATCAAATTTTCTGGAAAAGGCTCAGACCGATATAATTGAATTATTAAAAATAAGCTTGAGCTTTTTGGCGAATATATAAAGCCCACATAAGAAGAGTTTGAAAATATATCAATCAAATCTTTTCAAACTCGAATGTTTAGTATTACACAAGCGGATGATCTTCATGAGTTTTTTAAAAAGGCTAAAGAAATTATTCAACAACAAGCAGAAGACTTCCAAGAAGAAGACAGTGGTAGGGTGTTAATCAGGATTTTACATATTGAAATAAATATCAATAAATTTGAACGAATACATGCGTCTAGTTATATTAAACTACCGAAAAGCATACAAGACAAAAAAGCATGCGTTAATATTCAAAATAAAGACAACTTCTGTTTCAAGTGGTGTTTAGTATCAGCTTTACAAACTTGCATTCAAATGCTGAACGAACATCTTCATATAAACTTAATAATATTTCCCTACCCATAGTCGAGCTAGAGTTTGGTGATGTACGACAGCTTAATTTTAGCACTATGCAATTTCCAGCTAAATTGAACAAGTTAAATTTATTTGAAGAACTAAATAGCGAAATAAGTATTAATTTGTTTGGACTGGAAGTCATTAATAAAAAATATGAGGTTGTAGGACAATTCTATTTAACAAAATGTGAAAAAAATACCATGTAAATTTATTGCTATTGCTATATAAATTTCATTTTGTTTATATTAAAAATTTATCAAGGTTAATAAGTAGTTCTGTAACAAAACATATATATGAAATTTATATTTGTAATATATGCTTGCAACATTTTTATACATTACAACAGCGTGATTTACACAAAATTGAGTGCAATAAAGTCGTTACAAAGCTTCCATCTATTGAGAAAAATACACTCGAGTTTAAAAATTATCAACAACAATTAGAAACACCTTTTGTTATTTATGCCGATGCTGAGAGTATTTTACAACCTATTGAAATATGCAGTTCTAAGCCAATGATGTCTTCAACAACAAATATTCATCAACATGTTCCAATAGCTTTCTCATGCTACATTAAATGTTCTTTTGATGATAGTCAAAGCTGTTACAAAGAGTTTGTTGGAGCTAACTGTGCTAAGGAATTTGTCATATCGTTAACAAAAACATGCAGTGAATTATATAAAAATACATTTTTGATGCCAAAGCCAATGAATCTGTTAACACTTGATGAGCAGCTTCAACAATTAATTCAGGAAAATTGTCACATATGTGGTAAGCTTTTAATGATAGAATTAGAGACCATTGTCATTTTACTGGTAATTATAGAGGACCCGCTTATTCAAAATGTAATTTATTATATAGAGTATAGACGGCCAAATTTTTTTCCTACATTTTTTCACACTTTTTCCGGCTATGATTGCCATCTTTTATTTAAAGAACTAAACGAAGTGAATGGACATATTGGTGTCATTCCTTTGAATAAAGAACGTTATATTTCATTATCTAAAAAAATTACAATAGATAAAAATCAGTCATTTTATTTACGTTTTCTCGATAGCTTTAGATTTATGGCTTCTAGCCTTGATTCTTTATGTAAAAATTTAAATGAAAGCGATTTGTTTCATATAAAAAAAAATAATTCAATAATAATGAAAAAATTAAACTTATGACTCTAAAGGGAGTTTTTGCGTATGAGTATTTAAATTCATACGCAAAAAATATGCTACAAAATTTATTCTTTAGATCCTATGCTATGTTAAAATACACGGATATCAAATTACAATTATTAACTGGTAAAAAAAAGGGATAGGTGGTGGACTTAGTCAGTGCCCACTTAGACATTCAGTAGCAAATAATAAATTCATGGGAGAATCTTATAAAAGAAACGAATCTTCCAAAAACATAGTATAAAGGGCGCTACAATTTATATGGAAGGGCAATGATCCAATATTTACCACATAAAGATTTTCAGTGGGTTGACGTTACTAAAAATATTGATGTGCTTTCAGTTGCCGATGATTCGGAAAGTGGTTACTTTTTAGTAGTGGATTTCGATTACACACAACATTTACATGATTTGCACAATGATTTTCCTTTTTGTGCTGAAAACAAAGTTCCACCAACAGGTGAAATTCCCAAACTCTTAGTTGACTTAACAAACAAACACAAATACATAATCCATTATCGAAATTTAAAACAGTGTCTTCGAAACGGTTTAATTCTTAAGCAAATTTATAGAGTGCTAAAATTCACACAAAGCAATTGGTTAAAAAAATATATTGATTTAAATAAATCAAATAGGTCAGTTGCTAAAAATGCTTTCGAAAAAGATTATTTTAAATTAATGAATAATGCCTTTTTCGGTAAAACCATGCAAAATGTAGATAAAAGAAAAAATGTTAAAATAGCTACCTCTTCGGAAAGTCAAGGAAGACATTTAGGTGCACGAGTATTAATAGCAAAACCAAATTATCATAGCCACTCTAGATTCACTGAAAACTTGATAGCCGTTCAGCTTAATCATACAAATGTATATTATGACAAACCTATATATTTAGGATTTACAGTACTAGAATAATCTAAAATACTTATGTATGATTTTCATTATCTATTCTCTTTAAAATTCAAATATATAATTGTTTTGGTTTTTTACTTTTTTATTAAATTGTTGCATTTATGTATGAATGTTTGTATATTATTTGAAGCGATTTTCTAATTGTATTCTTTTTTGAATTCAATTTCTACTCATATAATTAAATTTGAGTATACAGCAGTTCTTATAACCAAAATTAAATTTTGTACAATTGTGGTAATATTTGTACGGTTTTCTCGCCCTCTGTACCATGTTACATGTACAATCTTAATCAAGGATTGTACGTCAAATACCTATAGGGTCTTTTTAGATTTTAAAATTTTCACATTAGGGCAAGGTAAAAGGAACAACGGCAATATTGTTACAGACAACGTTGCTCATTAAAAAAATTTAACTGTATTTTGTTCCAACCTTTGTTTGTGCATTTTCCGAATGTTTTACGGATACCAATTCTGTTTTAAAACATTTATTTCGAACTCGATAAATAAATAGACATAATAGTCCTCACTCACAATACCAAATAATCTAAATTCTAAATATACGTACACCAACTACAGGCTCTTTATACAATTTAATTCTATTTTTATTATTTAATACTATTTTCTATTTTTCTTATTTTTAAACCAAACTTTGAAAACTTTTCATATCTTCACCCTACTATTTGTTTTACATAAGGTTTGGAGAACTCTAATTGTTATAATAGAATGTAAATTTGACTTTTGGTAAATATGTTTAAACTTTTTTTTTTTTTTTTAAACTTTTATTTTATTGTGTATATATCTTGATACAGGCTTAACCTAAAAAAAAGTTTACAAAACGGTTTCATTTCAATTATTATTAACATTTAAAATAAAGTAATTTTTTTTTGTTAATTTATGTAAATTTAATTTGTCTTATATCTATCTATTTTAAATTACTTAATTTATTTTATCTAAAGTACAAAATGCAAAAAAACTTAAAAAATCATTATTATATCTGGTTGTTTTAAATAAAATTGCCCTAACTTACTTTACCTACTTAGCCTACTTAACCTACTTAGAACCTAAATTAGTAAGCATTTGCTTGCTATGAAATCTCATCCAACCACCAATATCGTTTTTTAATGCATTTGTCTTTGTCCGGTATGGACATGTCATATTTTAAATTGTCTCCATTAATATTGCCTGGGTCGTATTCAATTTTTTTACATGTGGCCCGTCTATTATAGTGAAATAATATAGGGACATGCCTTTGGTTTTGAATGTAACCATTTTTATCCAAAAAGATAAAATGCTCAGGGGCTATGAAGCCAGTGAGCAAAGTCTTTTTAATGTACTCCTCATTGTGGTAAAATATATGTGATATTAGACCATTTTCAGGAGTTTTTAGTGCTCTATCATAATGATCTCGAACTAATTTTATGATAAAATTATCGATTCTTATGATTTTTGCTTCCTTGTACAAGTATTTATTGGAATAGTAATGCTTGTAGTCGGATTCAGGCTTTCGATGTTTGTTAATACATACTCTTATGCACTTTCTTTCGAACTTACGTATTTTTTCCATTAGGCTTCCACTAATGTTGTACCATATGGGTACACCATATGTAAGTGCTGGCCTTATTAATGTTTGGTAACATATTATTTTGACCCGGTTGCTAATGTTTTTATTGTAGAACAGGTTTTTGGCAGCCATAAATGCTTTGTTACCTTTAAGAATTGTGTGTTTTATATGCTCGATATAGTTCAGATTTTGATGTAAATGAACTCCGAGATATTTGACAACTTTTCTGTTAGAAAGAGTTGAATTTGGAGATTTTATAAAAAAAATTTTCCAGTTCCTTCTAATGTCTGAACTTGTTTTGTCAACCGTATCACGAAATAATATGGTTTCACATTTATTGAAGTTCATTTTTAATATCCAAACTTTACAATAGTCCAAGACGGTATTGAACATTTTTTGTATTTTGGATTGAATGCTATTTACGGTGTCATTCGCGGAGTAAATTATTATATCATCCGCGAAGGCTAGTGTATAATTATTGCCTTTTATTCTATCCAATAGAAATAACAACTCGGAGATATAGATCGAAAACAGGATTAGTGCGTTGACTATACCCTGTTGCAGCCCGTTTTCGATATGAAATTTTTTATATGGCGTTTTTGCCTTGTTAACAATTTCGAAGGAATTATCGTATGACATACCATGAATTATAGTGATCAAGTATTGAGGAATTTTGTATTTTATAAGTTTATAAATTAAACCATCTAGCCAAATAGTATTAAAAGCTTTTTCTAAGTCAATTAGACAAGCACCTACAGCTAATTTTTTATTAATAAACCAACATATATCAGATGTAAGTTTGTTGATTGTATGTATGGTACTATGCTTATATCTAAAACCAAATTGATTTTGTGGAATTAGATTGTTTTCGTTGACGAATTTTGTAATTTTATCGTTGATAATAGTTTCATAAACCTTGCTTATGTTAGGCATTAAACTTATAGGCCTATAATTATTTGGGTCAGTTGGATCTTTGCCTGGTTTCTTTAGCAATATAGTTTTCGCAGTTTTCCATATATTTGGAAAATACGAATTGTTAATTGCATTATTAAAAATTATAACATATTTCGAAATTATAAAATTACTTAAATTTTTTAGTACCACATTTGGTATATTATCGTTTCCTGATGAAACTTTATTTTTTAACGCTTTAAGCTTTGCCTTAATTTCTTCAAGGTTTGTGAATTTGCTATTTTCGCCGTATTGCATTGACGATTTATTTATATTGGAAAATGTGGATAAAGTTATACTATTGGATCTTAATTGTTCGAAATTAATTTTGAATTGTTGAACTTTATTTTCTACTTTAGTGTGGAATCTACTGTTTGTTGGTATATTTATTTTGTGAGTTTGTTCTAAATAAGAGCCCATAAGATTATAAATTTGACTTGAATCTTTTAAAATAAATTTGTTTGTGTTAGTTTTTTCTAAATTGTTAACGTTAATGTTATTCTGATTTAAAAGATTAATATTGTTTGAATCTATATGCAACTTCATGATTTGGTTATATTTATTTTTTCGAAATATTTTATTGATTTGGGGAAACATATTACTTTGTGGAGATATATTTTGAAGGCGGTTTTTGTAGTAATTACTTATTTCTATTTTAATTTGTTGTTTAATGAGTGTGTTTATATTATTAAGTAAACTTTTAAGTAGTTGAATATCTTGAGTAGAGAAATCGAGTCTTTGTTTGTAAATTTTGTGGATATCGTTTAACAAAGAGCTTTTTTTTTTCAAAAGTTGTTTAAGTTTTCGGGAGTTAAATTTATTTAAGTTATTTGTGAATTTTGTTTTAGGAATTATTTCGTTCATGGTTTGTTGAATAATTTTATTTAATTTTAGGAGATGAAAATTTATATTTTGCAACGATATGTTGCAATTATCCACAATTTTATTATCCGTGTTAAGATATTCAGTTAAGTAATTTCGATCTAATTTTCTACGAAATCTATTCCAATTAATATTATTGAAATCGAATTTTTCTTCACATGGTAACTCTTTACATAGAACTTGTTCATTATTAATACAGAACGGAATACAAATAGCATTATGATCACTATCATATGGCAGAGTTGTAAGCTTGTTATAGGTTTGAGAGAAACTTACAGCTATTCTCACATCGGTAATGGCTAAATCTATGTATGAGTTTGCACGTGGTAGTGTGGGTGCGTCTGACAAATGTAGTTTCATTTTATACAGTATGTAATTTTTTTGGATCCAATTATACAATTGGGTACCACGAGTGTTGTTAACAACGTTCGACCAAGAAGTATGTTTGGCGTTAAAATCGCCCGTTAATATAAAAAAATTGTTACTATTGGATAAATTTAATGTTTGAAAAATTTTTTCAAGTTCTGTCAAAAAATTAGGTGAATTTCTATTTGGTGCGTAAATAGAAATTATATATAATTTTTTGTTTTGCTTTAATTGCAGGGATATGATACAAGTTTCGATGCATGTAAATTGATCGAAAATGTAATTATTTACAATTTGGTAGTTAAGATATTTTTTAATTGCTATGGCAACACCGCCACCGTCAATAGCATTTTTTCGATCTTTTCTAATAAAATCATAATTGTCTAGTGACATATGATCAGATGGTTTCAACTTTGTTTCACATATACCAATAATGTCTGGATTGTTGTTCTCTATAAAGTGCATAAGTGCGTATTTTTTGCTGTATGAGATAAGAGAGTTGACATTTATTGAAATGACTTTATATGTGCTTGTTGGATTAGACATATTGTTGATTGGATTCAATGTTCATACAATCGAATAATATATTAATTCTATTGGTGTTAATATTATTATTTTTTTCTATATTATTAATTTTTTTATTTAAATCTATAATACTATTACGTATTTCTAATAAAATATCAGTGTTAATGTTATTCATGTTATTATTGGTATTACTATTACTACTACTAATGTTATTATTTCTACTCACTACATTTGAAAATGATATGTTGGGCTGTACAAAATTCGTTGCCATGTGCTTAGTTGCTATACGTCTTTTGACTATTTCCTTGCTTTCGTGCTGCTTTTTTATTTTTTCCTGATAAACTGGACAGTTTCTATATGATGATGGATGGCCGTAATTTTGGCACATAGTACAGAACAGCTTTTCTCTGGGATCTTCAGGCTTAATGGTACATTGCCCTGGTAGATGGTTATCACCACATTTAACACATCTGGGGTCCATTTTACAGTTCGATGCAGAGTGTCCAAAACGCTGACAACGTGTGCATTGCATCATGTTCGGTTTGTTGATTCGCTCCCATTTAATAATTTGATGGTCGATGGATTTTATTCTGGATATATCATTTATTGAGCTCTGTGGTGATGCCTGCACAATAAAATGAGGTAGGATTATGCCTTTAGCAGATGTAATTTTTGTGGTAAGTCTTGTTACTTTCTCAAATTTGATGACATCGTTATCATATTCTTTCAGGATTGCCAAAACCTTTTCACATGAGTAGCTGTTGCTTAAGCCTTTGAGTACAAGTGTAATTTTCTTGTCTTCTTTTGGAGTAAACGTGTAATAATTAATTCCAGATTTATCAAGAAGTTCACGTGCTTTTTTGAATTCTTCAATGTTGAAGGTATAGAGAACGTTATTATTTTCCCCTGATTGTTTAATCAGGAAATCTTTAATTTTTAGACTTTAGGAAAGTAATTCTTTCAGCATTTTTATATCCGTTTTTCCAAAGTTGATTGGTGGCATACGTTTTTTTGTGTTCTGGACACTCTCAATTGGCTTTTGCTGAGCACGTGGAGTACTTTCAAAGGTCGGTATATGTGTTGTAGTTTTTTTTTTTTTTCTTTTGTTCTTTTAGCCAACTCTTCTATTCCTAACTCTAATGCGTTGGCCTCAGGCTCGTTGACACTTTTGGAAGATGAATTTAGTGAAACATTTATCTTGGAATCATCATCAGCCACATCCATCTGAGGAAGAAAACAATTTCCACTTGAGCTTGGCCCTTCACCACCATTATTGGCCTTTAAAAGTTTTATAAGTTTATTATTTTCGTTTTGCAACTTTTCAATAATTAATTTTAATTCACGAACTTCCTTGTTTTGTTTCATTTTAGTATTTGGCTTGGAAATGCTTTTATTCAAAACTTCGTTTACTTTTTGATTTACAGCAGTTTTCAATCCGTTTGTGTGTAAATTAATATCATTTTCCATAATTGATATCCTTTGTTAAAGGAGTCCAATTATATGGAAACTTACTACTTATTACTATAGCAAGTGTTAAATTTTTTCTTTTTTTTTTTTGATTCAATTTTTAAGATAATAAGAAAAAAAAGAAAAAAAAAATAAAAACAGAAAAAAATAAAGAAAAGCAATTTCTGTTATTTTTTGTGATGTTTTATTTTTAATTGAATTTTTGTGTTATAGCTACGTCCTTTCACTTTCGCGTTCAAAACTCGAATCCCATATGTTTAAACTGTAATAATAATTTTGTATTTAAACCAAACTTTGAAATTTTTAAACCAAACTTTAAAAACTTTTCATATTTTTATCCTAATTTAAAATATTCAGCACTATAGCTTTTTAAATTTAAAATATCAAAGAGCAAATCCTTTCTACTCAATTTGCATACTTTTTGAACGATGTATGCATTTAATTTTTTTTGCATACTTTTAGGAGGACTAAAAGCTTGAAAAAGCTCCTCCTGCACCAGAACCGACATATCCATACTACTTATAGCGAACCGTAAATTATTTTAATAGCGCCACATATGAAAAATTTTACTTTGCGCTTTTTATTTTTAATTTTGCATGTAGGCCCAGAGCTTTTACATTCTGATTAATTCAAGGACGGAAATAACATTTTTTTATTGCATTAAACAAAATGTATATACCTATTAAACATTTTTTTCAAATACTTATAAATTTATTATCATTTAAAATTATTTTTAATTCAATTTTTAATGATACCGAAATAATGAATTTTTAATGAATGATAAATTTACAGATGAAAATTTTGTTTTTTTTTATTAGAATTTTACTTTCTTAAAATGTTAATTTTTAAGGAAAAAAAATCTTATATGAGCATCTATGTAATATATAAGGAAGAAATTCTGTTTGTTTGTTTTGGGCCGGATTCAGGTAAAAACCACCAGTCCGATTGTAACCAAATTTTGCAGGACCATTTCTACGACCCCGGAGTTATAGGCTATATCGCGTTTCGGTTCATTAACCCTTTGCGGCTCGAGAGTCTTTTAAAGCTTAAAGCTTCGTTGTCCTGCCTAAACGGTTTGACCGATTGAGTTGAAAATTTGTATAAATGTTTTTCTTAGCTTTAGCCCGACGGGCTTCCAAAAAATTTTTTGTTTCCGATTTATTTCCAACTTTGTATTGTGGTGTTATGATCTGAAAAAAGACCTAAGACAAATTTTTATAAAGTTCCGGTAATTCCTTTGGGCAAGTGAGTCGAACGAAGTTCATTAAATTTCTTTGTTGTTGCGCTCAAACGGTTTGATCAATTGAGTTGAAAATTAACAAAAGTGTAATTCTTTAGCACAGAAGCTCTCTTAGTTGATTTGGTTACGATCCATTAAGCCGTTCCAGCACGACAGATCAATAAAGTTTTTTAATTTCTTTGTTGTCGCTCTTAAACGGTTTGACCAATTGAGTTGAAAATTTACAAAAGTGTAAATCTTTACCACGGAAGCTTACTAAGTTGATTTGGTTAAACGGTAAAATGGTTTGACCAATTGAGTTGAATATTTTCAAAAGCGTAACTCTTTACAGAAGCTTACTAAGTTGATTTGGTGACGATCCAGTAATCCGTTCCGGCACCACCGGTAAATGAAATTCTTTTAATTTCTTTGTTATCGCGCTTAAACGGTTTAACAAATTGAGTTGAAAATTTACGAATGTGTAGCCCTTTACCACAGAAGCTCACTAAGTTGATTTGGTTACGATCCCTTAACCTGTTCCGGCACCAGAGCTCAATGAAGTTTTTTAATTTCTTTGTTGTCGCGCTTAAACGGTTTGACCAATTGAGTTGAAAATTTACTAAAGTGTAGCTTTAGCACAGAAGCTCACGATGTTGCTTTGATTACAAAACATTAACCCGTTTCAGAATCAGACCTCAGCCCATGAAGTTTCTCATTTTTTTGTTGTCGTGCTTAAGGGATTTGACCAACAGTTTATTTGGCAAGCAGTTCACTTCTAATTCGACACTGCCACAGTCAGCTCAGATGCCACCTTCTGTTCCCCGAGTTGGCTGCTCCTTTGGAAAAATTTACTTTAGGACGCGGGCGGTGATGAAAATCTTGAAAAATCTTGATACAAATAAGTCAGCCGGTCCAGATGGTATAACCATCATGGTGCTTAAAAATACCTACTCCAGTATTTCAAAACCTCTGCGCAACCTTTTCTACCTCTCCTTCACTTCGGGTATTCATCCTACCCAATGGAAGGTTGCACATGTTTTCCCAATTCCCAAAAAAGGTAATAAAAGCGATTCCACCAACTACCGCCCTATTGCTATAACTTCGGTCCTCTCCAAAGTAACGGAGAAAATTGTGAACCAAAAACTTCTGAAATACCTGGATCACAAAAGTCTGCTTCATGATCGTCAATACGGGTTCAGAGCCCGTCGTTCAACCGGTGATCTCATGACTTACCTTTGTGAGAAGCTAAGCATTAGCCTTCATTATTCTGGTGAATCTGATGTTGTGGCCCTTGATATTTCTAAGGCTTTCGATCGAGTTTGGCACGATGCTCTATTGGCAAAATGCAAAGCAATAGGTCTAGGTAGGGTCTTTCTTAAATGGATTGGAGATTTCCTTTCGAATCGTACAATTCGTGTACTGGTCGATGCATATTCATCTGACAAATTCAAAATAAATGCTGGTGTCCCTCAAGGATCAGTTTTATCCCCCACTCTTTTCTTAATATTTATTAATGACCTACTTTCTTTAACCTCCAATCCAATCCATAGTTTCGCAGACGACAGCACCCTTGTAGCTTCCTATGAATTTCATACCCGCTGTAACACTAATCACCAGATTAATACAACAGCAAAAAATTTCACTATTAGTGAGCTAAATAACGATTTAGCCAAAATTCAAAAATGGGGTGAAGTCAACAGAGTTGATTTCAACACGAAAAAAACCCAATGCTATCTGATCTCGCGAAAAATTGCCACTACTATTCCCAACCTATTATTCCAGGGAGAGGTTTTGCAGCATTCAACAGATTTAAACATGTTGGGTATCGAGTTAAACCAAAAATTGACTTGGTCAAATCACATTTTTGGTATAGCTAAGGATGCAGCTAAATGTTTGTAACATGCAGCCACATAGTATGTTAGTAACATGCAGCCACAAAGGATGCAGCCACATAGTAAGTTAGTAACATTCTAGAAACAAATAAAAAAATCATACATTTGATAATGACATAGTCTTTCAACAATATTTCCTTTGAAATTTTAAATGACTTTCCTTTAAATTACAAATCTCGAAAATGTAAGAGAAGCTGTTAAAAAAATTAAGAGAAGCTGTTAAATATTATTGTGGTTAGTACCCATCTACCTTACATTAGCTTTTCCGATTTAGTTCGAACGTAGACGGTATATATATTTTTTTAATTTTGTTATTTTATATAACACAGTTCACATTCACGGTTCGTTAATATTTTTTTTTCCTCTCCGCGAATTCATTTCGCACAACCATAGATATTATTGTCAAAATTATTTTATCCGTTTAAGTTTTGCTTGGGATTCTCGGTATTACATTCGTGGAAATTATATAGGTAAATTGTAGACATTTTATTCTTCGCCATATATTTTCACTCTGTAATTTTTCTCTTCTTTTTCTTATTATGGACGCCGAAGAAATTTTGGGTTTGAGGGTGCATGCGTTGAACTGCACATGATGCGACGGGTCGAAAACCAGAACTACTAGTCAGATTACTGGCTCATTTCTAACTTATTGACGAAGACGATGAGGAGGGCGAAACTGAATCGGGGGTCGACACCGTAGTCCAAGATGTCCAACCAAGTCGCTTTACTCCAAAAGATGTGGAAGAGAGTATTTATTCTTTTAATGGAACCGATTCACTGGAAATTAACGGATAGCCGAGTTTGAAGATAATGATGAAACTTTGGGATGGAATTCAACACAAAAATTCATTTATGCTAAACAATTGTTGAAGGTAGCGGCTAAACTTTTTGTTCGGTGTCTAACCGGAGTGGCGAGCTGGGAAACTTTGAAAGAAAAACTGTTAGAGAGAATCAGTGTAAAATTGTCTTTTTCAGAAACTCACAGGATATTAAGAAGTAGACACAAAAGCCACAGGAGAGTTTCCGTAAGTACTTATATAATATTATCGAAATAGCAAAACCAATCGGAGTGGATGATGAGAGTATTATTGAATATTTCCTAGACGGAATAGCTGATTCCAGGTCCAATAAAACTATTTTGTTCCAGTCCAGAACTATTAATGATTTGAAGGAAAATATTTTTTAGAAGATGTCAACCTTTAAGGACGGTTCACGTCAATCAAGTGCAGGGATCTTCCGTCTGGTGGTCAAAGACTCTCAGATAAAAGAGATAAAAATGTTACATTTGTGGTAGCGGGAACCACTTAGCCAGGAAGTGCAATAACAAAACAGTGAGATGCTACAATTATAACGAAACGGGGCATAAGCGTAACGAATGCAAGAATTTAAGGCAAACTCAACCCAGAATAGTATCTCGAAAGATTAAAAATGAGCCCAGTGGAGCAAATGTAACTACTACTTTATTCGATAGTAATCCCAAAAGCCTATTTTTTACAAAAGTAAATTGGGAAGGTACTGCGGTTGCAGCACTGATAGATACTGGATGTAACGTGTGCCTGATTCGTCAATATATTTTAAAAATTTTAGGTGACTTTAAGTTAGATGAAGAAAGGAAAGTCTTGATTGGTTTGAGAAAAGTTTAATGTTGTGTTGAAGATAATTTAAGCTACTCGGCTATAGACGGAAATAGCGTAGAATTTTTAAATCCGATCGACAAAGCGGATCGCCCTTTGGATACTTACCATGTCGACCATGTTGGACCAATTGAACTGACAAAGAAACCATATAATTATATTTTTGTGATGGTGGACTCGTTCTCCAAATTTGTCTGGTTGTATCCTACAAAACCACAGACGCAAAAGCGGTCTTAGATCGGTTACAAAAGCAAGCGTTTATATTCGGTAACCCCAGGAGGATAGTATCAGATCGAAGTTCGGCCTTTACTTTCACATTATTTAAAGAATATTGTAAGAATAACAATATTGAATATTTATTAATAACAACGGGTGTCCCACGCGGGAATGGTTAAGTTGAACGAGTGCATAAAATTGTTGTCCCTTTACTTACCAAATTAAGTTTAAGTTTGGCTCAAGTTCAAGTTTGTATAAACATGTGCAAAAAGTACAACAAATAATTAATAATCCCCCCCTAGGAGAACAAAAGTTTCGCCATTTAGAATTCTGACAGTGGTAGAGATGCGTCGATCGGAGGATTTGGAACTCAAACGCATTCTGGACAACGTCATACTAGAAGAGCTTGATCAAGAGAGAGGAACTGTTGGACAGGAAGCATGAAAAAACATAGAAAAAATTCAAAAGGAAAATTGTAAAACCTTCAACGTTAGGCGGAAACCAGAAAATGCATATAAAGTTGGCGACCTAGTAGCTATCAAACGCACACAATATGATTCGGGTTTAAAATTAAAGCCCAAATTTCTGGAGCCCTACAAAGTTATTAAATTATTAAACCATGGAAGATACAAAGTTCAAAAAATAGGCGAACAAGAAGGACTTCGAAATACGTTCACAGTTGCAGAATTTATGAAAAAATTCGGGACGTATGATGAGTCAGGGCGGCCGAATGTAGGATGGAGGCAATTGCGAAGTGGTAATATTTATGCAAGCCACTGTACAATTGCAAAGTGCAAATACTAATAAGTAATAATAATAAAGTTCTTTTCTCTTCCTTTTATTTGTCATAAAAGCGAAAAGTTTTTATTCATTGTTAAAGTACCAAACGCTTTTTCTTTTCTTTTTATCTTTCGTTAGGTTAAAGATCAATGTTCGAAACAGCAAACCAAGTGTTTTCTTTTTCTTTTCTATTTTTTCTCTCTCACTCGTCAAACTTAAGAAACAGTCAAAGCGGTCTTTTAAACATGCGTTTTTATAATTATTAATATAGCAGCAGCCAAGCTCAGAAATATTATTCAAACACATAAATTGTTAATTAATTTTAAAATTCTATAAAACTACTTTTACATATTGTATTCTATTAATTTTTAAACATTGTATTAAAAAGTAAAGTAAAGTAAGCAAATTAGAAATAAAACGATAATTTAAATAACAAATCAATTGAAGTCAAATGAAATAAAAGGAATAATTGAAAGTAAATATTGTGAAGTGTTGTTCTTTCTGGTTTCCCAAATATATGCCTTCGATCTTAGTACATGTTTGTCGAAATATTGAATTTCATAGGAATTATGAATAACATATTAAGGTTTTGAAATTGTTAGTTTATTTTTTTTTGTGGGTAGTGGGATTATATGAAAAAGGTTGTAGTTATTGGTTAGAAAATATAGGAATACGGATGTTAGATATAATATTTGAATCATTGAAATATGCTTCTAACCGTAATAATTCGTAAATATCTTCGTCAGATATAATACTGATTGACTAATTTGAAAAGTTTTCTTAAATTATAGTTAGCTGTAAATTTGTTTTGATATGATATTTAGTTTGGCTAATATTATGGCTTCACCCAAATTAATTAAATGGTTATTTAAAAGATCAATGTTATAATTTATTTGGATTAAATATTGTGCTTGTTTTATCACACTTTTACCTGTTATTAAATTATTTTCTTGGTCATTTAAATAGTTTTGAATTACTTCCTGTTCTTGGTTTATATGATTTGTAATATTTTCGAAACTTTCCATCATTTGGGTTTTAATAATAGAAAGTTTTGCATTTTGGTTTTCTTGGTCTGTTAATACAAGGATAGTTGTTCATTTATTTGTTGGGCGCCGTGGCGTCCATGTTACCAGTTATGGTTTTCATAATTGTCTCAAGTCCGTTTATCAGTCCTCTTTTCTTTCTAATATTCAGTTTTAATGCGTTAAGTCTATGTCTTAGTTCAATAATTTTAAGTTTCGTAATTTTTGGCGAGTCTTGTAGAATGGGCTATTGCTGCTTGTTTGTTGAAAGGATGTTATATGGTGTATTATATTAAATTGGTTACAGAAGTCATGAAAGATTATAGAAGTGAATTCTCAACCTTGATCTGAAACTATTTTGCGATGTATGCCGCGTAGGCTAAAGAAGTGTTTGAGAGATTTCATCATGGTTAAACTATTTCTGGCTTGCACGGTATAAGCTCCGACAAATTTGGAAAATTTGTCAATAATCGTTAAAGTTTTCTTATTGTTTATACTGTATATATATATGAAGTATGTCCATTGGGTTTTGCGGTATTTTAGATAATTCGAATTTAAGTTTAGGTGGGTTTCTGTCATATTTCAACTGTTGACAAATTTCGCAATTGTTAAGAATTTTTGTTATTTTGTCCTTCATGAGTGGAAAATATAGTTATCTCTTTAGATGTAATATAGTTTCATTAATTATTATTACTAATTACTCTTCTCATGATGTTCGTTAATTCGTGTGTCTTGTTTGTCATCTTTGAGAATGTCTTCTAGAAGTTCTGTACATCGTATTAGTTTGGTAGTTTGCTGGTCTGCGATATGTTTGGAGTAAGAGTCTTGAATTAAATTAAAAATTTCATCACTTGTATAAAGCGCGGTTAATTTATTAGAAGGAATTCTAGTTTTTAGTTATATCTAGTTATATTTTCTTCTGAATAGTTTGGTAATGTTATTGTTCGTCTCATTTTGTTCTTAAATAATACTGTATTTGTTCTTAAAGAAGGGAGGGGTTCTATTAGATTGTTCTAAAATTTATTGAATATTGAATTCGTTTAATGGTTTAATATATACAATATACCTATTGCTACAAGACCAACAGGTATATTGTATATATTAAAGTTGCGGAGCCTTTTTTATAAACGATTTCATTATAATATTCTTCATATTTTAGTTCGTAATTTGAATAGGTTTTGATCGAGAAATCAGAATGCTCTGTTTGTTATAAAAGATGTTTTGTTCTTGAGCACAGTAGGAGAAAGCTACTGGTAATATATCTGGTCTCATTGCACGGATTATAGATCCTAAGGATTCTCTTAATCCGGATAGAAAAACGTTAAGACACATTTCGGGAAACAGTGCTTTTTTGGTTTGAATTAATTGGCTATCCTTTTTATGGATTTGAATTTGATTAGCCATAGTGGCTTGAATTTCAATAACCTGACTGTAGAAATTTTCATTTGTTCTACTTCCCTGTTTTAAATTATATAGGTCTCTGATCAATGACGTTTAGTTTCTTTTGTCGGAGTAGTGTAGGATCAAATTTTGTTTAATTTGTTCCCATTCTAAAGGAGTGTCACACATATTCTATATTTCGTTTGCTTGGCCTTCGATTTTATTTCTTATGGCTCTGAGAAGAATCTTGCCATAAGAAGTACCGTCAATGTCTTTTGTCAAAGAAAGTATTTCTTCAACATTTTCTATAAAATCGCAAAGAAGACGTGGGTTTCCGTCAAATCTTGGAATATCTTTAACGGCATCTGGGATTCTAACGAATTAAAGATGGAATTAACGTCATTAGGTTGTAGAGCCATATCAGAAAACGAGTTTTCTGAACTTGAAAAACTAATATTCGCGATTTTATTAGTTGAAAAGGAGTTAGGTAATTCTCTTCTAATTTGGTATGGAACGAATTTATACTTTGGTCTAGCAGATTTCATAGATCGGAATTATTGCACGTGATATAAACCAATATTAGTCATAAAAAAATTTTATATTATATATCAGATTTAATAGAATAATCAAAAAAAATTTTTTTCTATCTGACAGATTATATCAGATAAAAATTAATAAAACAATCACAAAATTTTATCAGACAAATTATACAAAAATTAATACAACAATCATAAAGTTATACAGATTATAAAAATTTATTTTAAAATAATATTTCAATAATTCAATTTTTTATAAGTTATTACGTACGTGACCGTAATCTGAAGCACTATAGTTGCAGTTAGCATTGATCAGGTGTAAAGTACTGGAGTACACCATATTCATTACAATCTAATATTCATATTCATATTTTTATTTGCCTCGAATTCATAATATCATTTTACATTTAAAATTACTATATAGTGATGCAGGAAATCCTTTACAAACTATAGAAGCTTTTATACTTTGGGTTGTGACACTAATCATTTAATCTTATAATTATTTAACTTATAACTAACAAAAGGAAAATGGCAAATCAAAACCTTCTAATTTAAATTTTTGATAAACATTATAAACATAATGTGTTTTTTTTTTTTTTTTTTAATACTTAAAGTAACTTACAACTATACTTAGACTAAAATAAACTAACTGAAAGCATACATGCTATGATCTGACATTACTAACTAGTTCTTTTATAAGAACGTTATTTGAATTATTACATTGAATACTGAAATTAATGGTGTAAATTTTAATTAATTCATATAAATATTTAACTCGTGACAGATCATGAAGTGTCTTAATTGAAAAATAAAACGGTAAATTGTTTAACATTTTAAGAATTTGATTTTGTTTGTTTTGGAGTCGCTTTATGTGACTATTTGTGCATTTACCCCATACTAGGCAGCCGTAAAGCATTACGCTTTGAAAAATTTGTTTAAATATAATAATTTTGTTAGCGATATTTAATTTGGATTTTCTGTGAATTAATGGATAAAGTAGTTTAATAATATTGTTGCATTTGATGATTGTTTTATCAATATGATCTTTATATACAAGTTTTTTATCCATAAAAACACCAAAATATTTAATGCAATTTTCCCAGGTAATGTCCCGACTATTTATAATTAAATTCCGTTGAGGTAATGATAATGACTGTCTGTTCCTTGTGAAGAAAATGGCTTGCGCTTTGTGAGAATTAGTTTTAATTTTCCATTTATCGTAATAGTTTTGTACATCTAAATATGCTTCCTCTAGGTTTTGATAATTGTAGTTGGATTTTTAGATGACGACAAAATGGCTGTGTCGTCAGCGTATAAGCTGATGTTGCAATTTTTAGGCTTTGGAAAATCAGAAATAAAAATATTATAAAGAATTGGTGAAAGTGCAGACCCTTGGGGAGTGCCAGCAACAATATCAAAATTATCGCTTTTATCAGACTCAATGCGAACAAAAAATTTTCTACTAGATAAAAAACTCTTAATAATTTTTATTAAATAAATTGGAAAGTTAAACTTTTTCATTTTATTCATTAGAACTTCTTGCCACATGGAATCAAAAGCTTTTTCTACATCCAGAGTGATCATTCCAGATCATTTTTTGGAGTTCAAGTTTTTCCTGACCATATTATCAATTCTTAATACCTGGTGCGAAGTGGAGTGTGAGGCAGGAAATCCAAATTGTTCTACAGGTATTAAATTTTTAGAATCAGTAAAATTAATTGTTCTGGTTTTTATACATTTCTCAAAAATTTTGCTTAAAGCACTAAGAAGATTAATTGGTCTATAGCTAGATAGGTCAGCCCTGTTTTTATTAGGTTTGGGTATAAGAATAACGGAAGCAGTCTTCCAAGCTTCTGGAAAATATCCAATTTTTAGACAGGCATTGAAAATTTTTAAAATATATGTTAGAGCTTTTCTATCTAAATTTTTAAGTAAAATATTTTTTATTTCATCAGCTCCTGGAGATTTATTGTTCATACTTGAACGAATATGCAATTTTATTTAGTTTATGCTGGTTTGAGAAAAAAGTTGCTAATAGATTTACTTTTTCTAGATGCGAAGAAGCTAAAAAGTTATTATTTTTGAGTGTTGGTATGTTTAAGTTTTTATTTTTTAGTGCTTTAGTAATATTCCAAAAAGGTTTACTATTTTTCGTAAGACTGCCAATTGTGTTCGAAAATTGTTCATTTTGTAAAGAAACTAATTTTTCTCTTATGATACAGTTTAGATTTGTTACTCTTGCCTTTTCAATTTGTAAGCGGGTCCTTTGCCAAATGCATCTGTGGTAGTTTCTGCGAGAAATTTATGTTTTAATTTCAGATGGAATTTCACTATTATGTCTATTATTTCCCGAACGTACATTGACTTTTGGAATAGAAACTTCAGCAGCTGATTTTAAAATATTACCAAAAGTACTGATAAGGTTATCTATACTAACAATTGATGCTGTATCTAAGTATTGAAGGAGATTTAAATTATTTTTTATTTTATTTTATTTTATTTTACAAAACCTAAGCAAGGTCGTTACAAAAAAAATTCTTAAATTAATGCTTATAATTAAAATTAAACAAAACAATGACTTAAAACTACATTTATAGTAACTTAAAACCTAAAAAAAGTTAATTTATTGTTATTGTTATTATTAATTTTTTATTTAAACTACATTAACAACTTTATTTTAACAAAAAAAATTGAAATATGATATCAGTACAGATATGTACATATATATAATGACAATCAATTTAAAATTTTATGTAATAACTTATGTAGCAAATTAAACGTAAATAAATATCTTATTATTACGTAGAAGTAAAATTAAAAAAAAAAATGAACATTTTTTTTTATTAACAGTACTTGAAAGCATTAAATTACTATTTATAAAATGTACAAAAAAAAAAAAAATGATCTAAATGAAAAACATTAATTGTATTATAATGCAATACAATAAATGTGCTATGTTTAAAATTATATCATAATTAAAAAAAAAAAAAAAAAATTTTTTTTTTTGCTTAAGTAAGAATTAATTGTCTAAGGTCATTAAATTGGAAAAATGTAGTTGTAAAATGTGTTTGAACGTATTTCTGGAGATAGATGTAGAATAGAGATGACTAATTTTGTTAAAAGTAGTACAACATCTGTTGATGGGTTCATTTCTACCGTACTCTGTATTATGTTTGTAGTCCATTAAAAATTTAGTATTTCTAGTTTGCCTAACACTATCGTTAAGTCTAAACTTGTTATTAAGAGATTGGATAGAAATACTATTATTCAAAATATCAAAAGTAAAGCATGATGACAATAGTTGTCTACGTAAAGATAAAGAAAGCAAGTTTAATGAATCAAGTCTTGTGGTGTAACTAGGTAGATTAGCAAAATCAAAAGGGTTATATTGATTCCTTAATGCAAATAAAAGAAATTGCTTTTGAACTGATTCGATTCTATTGGAATGAACTGCAAAGACTGGATCCCAAACAATGTTACCGTATTCTAAGATAGAACGAACTAGGGAACAATAAAGAGATTTTGTCACAGCTAAGTCGCTAAATTCTTTAGCTCTTCTCTTAATGAAACCTAACATTTTATTAGCCTTTGAAACTATTAGGTCATAGTGAAGATTATAATTAAGTTTATTATCGAGAAGAATTCCCAGATCAGTAATGCTAAAAACCCTTTCAAGAGAAACATTATCTATTTTGTAGTCATATATTAAAGAAGACCGTTTACGTGTAAAGCTAATAACTTTACATTTCTGTATGTTGAGTTCTAATTTATTTGACGTGCACCAAGTTTGTAACACTGATAAGCTTGATTGAAGTTTAGCTGCATCAGGATTATCTTTAACCACTTGATATATTTTTAGGTCATCAGCAAACGAAATGTGAGATATATTGCTTAGATATTCCGAAAGATCTGAAATAAAAACATTAAACAGAAGCGGGCCTAAATGGCTACCTTGCGGTACACCGGAAGTGACCCCAATGGTGTTGGATAATACACCACGAAATTTAACATTTTGAGTTCTTTCTAAAAGATAAGAATTAAGCCACCCAAGAAATGAACCCGAAATGCCAAAAGTTGATAGTTTGTTTAGCAAAGTGAAGTGATCTACACGATCGAAAGCTTTGCTAAAATCAGTGTAAATTGCATCAACTTGGTACCCTTTCTCCATTTGATTCAGGATTTCAGATGTATAAACCATCAGGTTCGTAGTAGTTGAACGACCTTTTCTGAAACCATGTTGTTGTTCATTTAGTTTTGCATTTATGATAGGAGTAATTCTATCAACGACAATTTTTTCAAATAATTTAGGTATAGTCGAGAGGATTGCTATACCTCGATAATTTTCCACCGATGCTCTATCCCCTTTTTTAAAAATAGGGGTTAAGTGGGAGGATTTCCACTTTTGTGGGAAAATCCCAATTGAAAGTGACTTATTGAAAATAAGATGAAAAGGGAAGATTAGACTGTGAGAACAATTATGTAAAAAGATTGGGGGAATTAAGTCCGGACCAGCACCCTTTTTTAAATCAAGGCTCAAAATTGCTTCAAGAATATCATATTCAGAAAGATACACGTCTGTAAGTAGGAAATTTGAGCTATTAGATAAGGAATTAGTCGATGTAGTAACTGGTGCTGTTTGACGATAAACTTGTTGAAAATGATCAGAAAAGAAGTTACAAATTTCTTTTGGGCAATCAGAAACCACATTGTCTTTTGATAACATTGAATTGGGATACCCAAATAATTTCCGTTTTGTGTTAACAAAATCAAAAAATTTTTTAGGATCAGTAACAAGTTTGTTGCCAATATCTGTGACATAGTTTTCATATGCTACATTGGCTTTTTGTTTAAATTCAATTGCAAGTTGCTTATACATATTCAATAAGTCGTCGCATGGTGCTTGATGATGTTTGAGTTTTTTGTATATTTTATTGCGCCGCTCAAGTTCCTAAGATCTCTATCTAACCATGGTTCTGTTATTTTATGCTTTTTGCGAATTTTAGGAACAAAGGCATCAATAATTTGAAACAGATTAGAGTAAAAGATAGAGATTAGTAAATTGACATCCTGTTGAACTAACAGTTCGTCCCATGTGATTAATGACAAAGCATAATTAATACTTTGATAGTCAGCATTAAAAAAATCATATACAATTTCATTATTGTAAGATTTGTCCAAGAGTGGGATAGAAGTGGAGAACTCGAAAATAAGTGCGTTATGATGAGAAGAGTTGGTAAAAAGATTATCAACATCATCAGCGAGTTTAACCGACACTCTATCATATGCATTTGAAAATGCAAGATCTAACCACTTATTATTACTATTAGGATAACTGATAATTTGTTGTAAATCGTTACCGTAGAACTCGCTAATAAGACCGAAGTCAATTTCGTCATGAAAGTTAACCGGTAATAACAAATTATCAGCGTCGTCAACGATAAAAGAAATAGAAGGACGATTAAAATCGCCAAACACAAAAATTGAGTCATCCTCATGCATTTCTGAAATAATATTGTGATATACACTATAAAAATCAGAATATGAGGAATTGTCAGAGTTCGGAGGGAAATAAACTATACCTAGATATAAATTATTTGTACCTAATTTAATTTTAACAAATTGGTGATCGAAAGAGTGATGTGTACCAGTGATTAATGGTACACTAGATAAGTTATTCTTTACAGCAAGTAGAACACCACCTCCTCGCGAACAATTTGCAGAAAGATAATCACGATCCTTTCTGTAAATGGACCAATTACCATCCAGAATTTCCTCGTTTGTAAACGAATCGTTGAGCCATGTTTCAGTTATAACTAAAACATTGAAAGTACACGACTTGGCATCAACAAAAAGCTTCTTTAGCTTGCCTCTCATACCACTACAATTGTGGTAAAACATTTTAATGTTGTTTATGTTGTTGAAAGTTTGAGAGGTCTTTTTAGAGTAAGTAACGTTAGATAAAGAAATGAGATTTGAAGTTTGGTTGAAACTTGAGTAATTACTTAGAGTTTGGACGAAAAAACTTGTTATAACTCTCACGTGATTGATTCAAATGATTGTAGTAGTTGCTATTGCAATGACTACGATAAGTCTTAAGATCCTCTTCGACCTCTTTAACAGAGAAGCCTATATTTTTATGATATCTAAGATAAAGATCGTATAAATCTTTATAATTAGATGGCAGCCCCTCATTGTGAATGAGAACTGACAGGTGAGTCCTAGTTTTACCTTCTATAACGGTGTTATACGAATCATTATGTAAATAGGCTAGGAAAAGTCTAACGTTGTAGAGAATCCTCTCATCTCTGAATCTTGACAGAGCATATTTACAATCTTCTGTTAGAGATCGCTTTGTCATTCTAACGATTGGAGAAACAAGCGGATCTTGTAATACTAGTTTGTTATTATTATTAATATTATTGTTATTATTATTAATATTATTGTTATTATTATTAAAATTAGTATTGTTATTATTTTGATTATTATTATTATTGCCGTTACTAATATTATTATTATTATTATTATAGTTATAATTATTATTATTATCATTATTATCGTTATCGTTATAATTATTAATATTATTATTGTCGTTACTAACATTATTATTATTATTATTATTATTATTATTATTATTATTATTATTATTATTATCGTTATAGTTATTATTATTATTGTTATTATTATTATTATTAATATTATTATTATTATTATTATTATTATTATTATTATTATTATTATTATTATTATTATTATTATTATTATTATTATTATTAATATTATTATTATTATTATTATTATTATTATTTTTATTATTATTATTATTATTATTATTATTATTATTATTATTCTTTTTTTTATTTTTATTTTTATTATTATTATTTTGATTTTGATTATTTTTAATTCGATTATTATTATTATTGTTACTTATAAATTTATTATTGTTATTACTATGAACTTTATTATTATTAATGTTATAGCTACTGGTAACCGGTCTTAAAGTATCTCCTTGGATGAAATTAGAGTACATTTTGCTATTGGTAGATAATGTACTCTGAATTGAAAATTTCTTTTTAGCTTTATTACTAAAAGGAACAGCGAAAGGATTAAGAAGAAGTGTTTTAGAATGCGTGTTATTATTGTTTGTGTTAATGTTTAAACTTGTATTAATATGAGAAATAGATTTAGTTGTATTACTATTAGAATTAGACTCTTCTTTAAAAAGCTTAATTATAGTACCTTTTTTCCATCGTTTGTAATTTATTATTTCACAAACTTTGGATTGAGGTACCATAATTTTAAAAGATTTATATTTCGGTTTAAATCTAAGATTCTTAGGAGTAATGTTAACTATTATTACAGTACTTAAATTAAACTTATTCTTTAAAAACTTACTGAGATAATTAGAAGTTGTGTAAGCTGCAAATTTAGTAAAGTACAGTGACTGGAGATCCGAATCCGGTTTAGATTCTTCCTCAGTTGACGTCTGCCTACCATCTGCAGTAATTTCTTTTTCGTTCGGAAGTAAAAATTGAACCTTCTTAGTTGGTAATTTGGAAGCTTTTGAAGAGCATTTTTTAATTGAAGAAGGCTTAGTAACAGAAGGTAATTGATCCAAAGTATCAGAGCTCAAAGATGTCGAAGTAGATGCGGAAATTTGTGCAACTTTTATTGTTGATAGTGTCAGTTTAGATGAGGATAAATTTGTATTGTCAGCACTGCACTGAAGTAATTCATTGTATAAAGAA
The DNA here is from genome assembly GCA_947095535.1 of Poecilobothrus nobilitatus. Taxonomy (NCBI): domain Eukaryota; kingdom Metazoa; phylum Arthropoda; class Insecta; order Diptera; family Dolichopodidae; genus Poecilobothrus; species Poecilobothrus nobilitatus. Next base: position 197,046,602 of record OX352772.1, read on the forward strand.
TTGTTTTCCAAGCTTGATTTAGAAGCAGTTTCCGGAATATCTTGGTTCGAAAACGTGGCAGGTGAATCTTGAATTGAATCAGCAGATGAGATAGTTTCAGAACAAAAGCCAGCATGAGTTACATTTTTTGAATTGTAGTTTATTGGTTTAAAAATAAACGCATTCTGATCTGCACTATAGTTGAAAGGTTCATCAGTCTGAGTCCAAATATCTTTTGAGTTGCGACTTAGATACATTTGGTTGTATCTAAATGTATCAAAAGATGTATCAAGACTAGCATCAAGTTTCATACCCATATTCGAAATTTCTTTTCTTAATGAACCTATCTGCTCATTAAATTTCTCTGCAACGTCAGTAGTAGTGTCTATAAATTTTGAATTAAAAAGTTTTTGCAGTTGTGAGTTAATAGAGGATTTTAACTCATTGGTTAATGATTTGATAGATTCATTAGTAGAATTTAATGCCGAGATAAACTCATCTTTATTGAGCACCACGTTCTGCTTCAAATTATCCTTCTGCTTTAGTGATGATCTGCTCAAGGTAGTATTGAGGGCTTCATAATCTTTAGCCATTTCATTAAATGATGCGGAGTTGTATTTAATTGTGTCGTTACATCTAGCTGCAAGTCCTGTGTACTCATCTTTAATGTTATTGAACGAAGATTTGACTTCATCCAATAACATATTAATGCTGGAGTGATAATTCAAGCATTCGTCACATACAAAGTATTGAGCCAGGAATGCAGAATACCACACTCTAGGAGCGTTTAAACAAACTCCGTGGAAGCGCTTCTTACAAAAACTCCTGCATGTAACAGTTTCGGTTTTTGTGTCATAAACTGTGCAGCTTGAACTATTGCATTTAACCGAGTTCATTTTTGATTATATAAATAGTATTCACTTTAACAATTAAAAAAACGGCAATTTAAAAAGAGTTCAAAGTTTTTAGCAAAAGTACTAGCAGAATACACAATAAATTAATAAAAGTAAATTAAAAAAAAAAAAAAAAGCTGATTCTAATTTAATTTATTTTTTTTTAATTTTTTTGTTAAAATTTTAAAGACGAATAAGCTATTTAATTTTACAAAAGCACTGTTTACAAGTTTATAAAAATGAGTTCAACACAGTGTTTTTCTTCTTTTTTTTTTATTTTTATTATGAAATAGTAAGAATATTAAATGTTATATTAATATTATTATTTTAAAGTTAAAGTTAAAAATAAAATTAAGAATAAATTAAGCACGTCTACTTAGTTAAGCGTCTGATAAGAGAATCACAAACTCAGCATAAACAAATTAGTTTATGCTGGTTTGAAAATGAATTTCTGATAAGAAATTAATTAATTGATTTAACATTTTTTTGAATTTGCGCCAGTTAGTTTTATTATAATTTAAAATTTGAATAGGAGATGAGTTTGGTAAAACGTTAACTTTAATCATTACTGGCAAATGGTCTGAGTTGAGCTTATTTGAAGTAATAGGAGCATCTAAAAATCGAGAATAATTTAACAAAACTATATCTATTGTTGATGGGTTTTGTTTGTTGCTATGTGGGTAATATGTGGGAGTTTAATATACTTAAATCTAATATATAAAGAAGAAATTCTGTTTGTTTGTTTGTGCCCTTTTTACGTAAAAACCCCTAGTCCGATTGCAACAAAATTTTGCAGGAACATTTCTACGACTCCAGAAAGTGTTATAGGCTATATCACGTTTCGGTTCATTAACCTATTGCGGCCCGAGATCCATTTAAAGTTTTTTCGTTTTTTCGTTGTCCTGCTTAAACGGTTTAATCAATTGATTTGAAAATTCGAAAAATTCTTTCTTTTTAGCACAAAAGGTCACTAGGTTAATTTTGTTACGATCCATTAACCCGTTTCGGCACCAGGACTCAATGAAATTTTTCAATTTCTTTGTTGTCGCGGTTAAACGGTTTTATCAATTGAGTTGAAAATTTAAAAAAATGTAAGTCTTTATCACAAAAGCTTTCTGAGTTCATTTGGACGATACATTAACCCGTTTCAGCATCAGGCCTGAGCCATGAAGTTTCTCATTTTTTGTTGTGCTTAAATGATTTGACTAATTGAAAATTTGCACAAGTATTGCACTTTGGCACACAAACTCATTCAATCAATTTTGTCGTGATACATTAACACATTTCGGCAAGATAGATTGTCAAAAAAATTTTTTATTTCTAATTTGTGTCTAATTTGGCAGGATGAATTTATGCTTCTAAATGAAGCCTGTGATAAAATGTTTATTAACGTTTGTTAATCCATTTCTGCACAAGCACCTATTAAAAATATTCTGCCTAATTTTTTGTATTGTTATTATTATTAAAAAGATATTTCCAACACTCTTTATTTTTATCTAAACTGTTTTTAATATTCCATAAAAACTTTTCGATTCAAATTGCTAATATATAACAGTAATTAAAATAACCTTATTATCTTATTAGTATCTTAGTATCTTACGAATACTGTGTTTAAGTTTTACCAACATAACATTTTCGGCAGTTATTAAAAAACAGAAATAATCTCCTCCATACGACAATCATTATATCATCATTCAGGAATGCATTATCAACACGTGGTATACCTATATAAGATGAGTATAACATATTTGGCAAAAATTATCATTGAAATATGTACATACTATATGGACAATATGCTTATGTTTAAAAATACTATATAAACACAATAAATTAAATTAGAAAACATATTCACATTTCTGTAAAGTATTTAATCAAAAATGAGCATACTTATTTTAAAAACAGAAACCCTTACATATCCATGTGCAGTTTCTGTACATATTTTTAGCCTTATTCAATATCAATTTAAAAACATAATTAAAAAAATAATGATTGATTTGTAAAGGTAAAAAACAATCCTGTTTTTTTTTTATTAAAAATATGTTAAACAGATAAACTGCATGCATTTAAAAAGAAGCTTTTTTAAAATTTGAAGAGCTGTAGGTGCTGTAGGAGCCGCAACAGTGAGGCTATATAAAAAATTTGTTCTACAACATTGCTCTTTTAAGAGACATATGCTTGGTTAATATTTCATTGCTTTTTATTAAACAGTACATAAGGTTTGTAAACAGACGGACGGACAGAGTGAAACTTTTCGGAGTGAAATTTTTCAAAATGTGCTTAAAACGATTATTCATAAAAACATGAAGTGATATTACTTAAGAAAAAAAATTTATAATGGTTCTTTATAATTGAAATACGATTTTATGTTTCGGTATTAGCGAATAATATATTGTGAAAACTCACTTCACCGTAATTATGTACTCAATAGATTCCTTTAAAGATTTTTGGTAAAGAAATTGTCTCTAATTCTTCGCTCTGTTTAATGGATTTTTTAAAAAAATTAATTAAATGTAACTAAATGTAATAAAAATTAAAATATTAACTACCAGCATCTGTAAATGCATAGTTATATTAACTAAATTATACTAACGCAAAAGCAAAAGTTAATCATGTTTATTTCATAAAGCCATCAGAATACTCCGGGCAACGCCGGGTACTCTGCTAGTAGTTTATATTCAGTAGTATATTTCAGTTTTTTTGAAATGTTCTTACACTTTAATTTTTATTATAAACGATTAATCGTCGTTTTAAGTTAATAATTTATATGTTTATTATTATATTTTTCAATATGAACGATGAACCGTCGTTTTTAAAATAATTTACTTTAATTTAATATTTAATATAATTTACTTAAACAGAGTTAATCAGTAAAAAATTGTAATTTGATATTGAATTTAATAATTAAAATATATAACTTTGAAGTTATTGAAATGTGCCAGGTGGTGTGATTGTATGATCACATAACTTGCGTTTTTAATAAAATTTTATAATGTTCATTCAAATTTACTCCTAATTTTCAACACCCTCATTTATTAAAAATTTATTTACAATAAGGTTCATTTGAAAATTTACTTCTAAAATTTAAATTTATATAAATATACATACCTTCAAAAATTCATTCAAAATTAAGTAAAATATATTATATTAAAATTTACATTAATGAAAATGATTCCATAATCAAAAAAAATTATTAATTATTAATCAACTCCATTTGAGTTGTACAAAAATTTTGTTTTTGTGATGATACAGCTTTCGTTAAACTATCTGCGACCATTTCAGAAGTAGATACAGAGTCCAAGTTAATTAAATTGTTTGCAAATGAATCTCGAATAAAATGATGGCGTACATCTATGTGCTTCTTTCGCGGTTTGTAGGCATCATTTTTTGCTAAGAATAAAGCTCCTTTGTTGTCACAGTTTATTGTAATTAATGCCGTTTGAAGCAGATCATCTATTTCATTACCTAACTGTTTAAGCCATAACGCCTCTTGAATGGCTGAAGAAAGACAACCATGATATAGTGCCATTTTGAAGTAAAATTTATAGTACCCTTTAGATAGCGAAAAATTCTTTTGACGGCTTCCCAATGAGCTTTTCCAAAATTTGAATTATATTTACTAACATTGCTTACTGAGAATGCACTATCAGGCCTCGAACCTTGTACTAAATATTATAATAATCCGCCTACTGTTTGTTGATAAGGAATATTCGTGATTCTATCAATTTCTTCTTCGGTTTTTGATGACATATCGGTATTAAGTTTGATGTTTGGATCTGATGGAATACTTAAACTTTTACATTCTGACATGCTAAATCTCGCAAGATTTTTTTTAAAATATTTGGTCTGATCAATATAGTAATTTCCTTCGATATCTCTCCCAATTTTTAATCCTATGCAATTTTTTACTTCTCCCAAATTTTTCATCTTAAATTTGATCGATAATAACCTTTTTAAATTTTCTTTGTTGTCGTAGTCTTTCCAAAAAACTAATATGTAATCGACAAAAACAGCCACAATTAGGTTTGTTTTGTTTTTCTGGACGTCATATATACACCCATGGATCTATTTTGAATCTAACTAACCCCATTTGCAATAAAGTTGCATTGAGTTTAGATTTCCATTGTCTGCTACTTTGTTTTAGCCCATACATCGCTTTATGTAGAAGATAAACTTTTGTTGTCCCTCCTTCAAAATCTTTGGGTTGATTAACAAAGATTTCTTCCTCTAGATCGCCCTGCAAAAAGGCGGTAATAACATCTAGTTGATCAATTTTCATTTTATTTGTTGCTGCAATTTCTATTAGGAATCCAACTGAATTATATCGTATGACAGGGGAAAAAGTTTTATGATAATTCACTTCTTCTATTTGTGTAAAACCTTTGGCCACTAACCTTGCTTAAAAATTTATGATATTTCCATTCTCGTCTTATTTTAATTGAAAAACCCATTTATTCTTAACCACTTTTTGATTAGTTGGTAATTCTACTAATTACCATGTATTGTTTTCTTTAAAAGAATTGAGTTCAGATTCAATTGCTTTCTTCCATTCGTTAAAATGCTCGCTCTCATTACGTCTTTTAATGTAATCGACTCATCAATAACATCATCTTAAATAAACAGTAAATCTGTCAACTGGATTTTTGACACGCTTCAATCTTCTTGCTTCGGTTACAATATTATTCTTAATTTCATTATCATCAAAATTGTTTTCAAGTTGTGTATCCGAACTGTTCTATTCATGAGCTGACTTAAAACTTGAGTCTCTTGTTTCATCCCTTGCTTCTTTTGAATAGCTAACAGGAGATGACTTAATTGATTTTGGATTATTTATTTCATCTTTACCAGTTTTAACTTTGGTTTTAATATTATTCACGCATTTAAGATCAACACTTAATTCATTTTCGGATTCAATTTCAGTATTTTCAATAAAAGTGACATCTTTCGCTTTAAAAATACTTCCTGTTCTTTTATTCATTAAACGGTAACCTTTTGTGTCATCACAATAACCAACTAACAGCATTTCTTTTGATTAAGAATCACATATTCTACGTAACTCTTTTGGAATATAAATGTCTTGGAACTGAACTTTTAATTCTAAAAAAAAGTAAGTTAAGTTAATTTATTATTTTTATTATTTATTATCAAATTACATTTTCAAATTCATTTTACATACATATGAATCACTCAGATCAAAAAAAAAAGTATTAACAAAAAATTAATATGATATCAGTACATTTCATACATATAGTAACAAGCAATTTAACATTTTGAATATTCATTTTTTTAACATATAAAATGTAATTGGATATCTTATTATTAAGTAGTAGTAAAATTGAAAAAATGAATTTTATTCTTTAACATTACTTAAAAGCGTTTAATTACAATTTATAAAATGTAGAAAAATAAAAAATTATCTAAATAAAAAAACATAAACCGATTTATTGTATTTTAATGTATTTCAATAAGTGTGTTATGTTTAAATTATGTCATAATTAAAAAAAAAATAAATAATTAATGCCTAGGTAAGAATTAATTGCCTGAGGTCATTAAAGTGGAAAAATGTTGTTGTAAAATGTGTTTGAAAGTAATTTTGGAGATGGATGTAGTACAACTATAAACGACTAATTTTATTAAAAGTAGTACAACATCTATTGATGGGTTCATTTCTTCCATACTCTATATTGTGTTTGTAATCCATTAAAAATTTAGTATTTCTAGTTTGCCTAACACTATCTTTAAGTCTAAACTTGTTAGTAAGAGATTGCGATAGAAATACTATTATTCAACATATCAAAAGTAAAACATGAAGACAATAATTGTCTACGTAAAGATAAAGAAAGTATATTTAATTAAGTCTTGTAGTGTAACTAGGAAGATTAGCAAATTCAGAAGGATTATATTGATTTCTTAATGCAAATAAAAGAAATTGCTTTTGAACTGATTCGATTCTATTGAAATGAACTTGAAAGGCTGGATTTCATATAATGTTATCGTATTTTAAGATAGATCGAACTAGCGAACAATAGAGAGATTTAGTCACAGCTATGTCATTGAATTCTTTAGCTCTTCTCTTAATGAAACCTAACATTTTATTGACCTTTGAAACTAATTGGTCATAGTGAATATTAAAATTAAGTTTATTATCGAGAAGAATACCTAGATCAGTAATGCTAAAAACCCTTTCCAAAGTTACGTTATCTATTTTGTAGTCGTATATCAAAGAAGATCGTTTTCACGAGCTTATAACCTTACATTTCTGTATGTTGAGTTCCAATTTATTAGACGTGCACCAAGCTTGTATCCCCCTATCCCACTTTTTAAAGAATTGGTCTGTGAATTGGTCTGTGAATGTGAATTAGTTTTTGTGAATTGGTCTGATATAAGACATTTTCCAAAAAGGAGGAAAAAGTCCGGATATTTAATGAGTTTGCGAAGAGTAATGTTAAAGGCGTAGTGAGAAAGTTAGAACACTTGCTCAGAATTATTTCCGGTATACCATCAGGGCCGGGAAAAGTATTATCACCGAGTTTATTTAAATATTTGGAAACTATTTCTTCATTTATATTTATGTCATTAAGAGACGTTTTTTGACAACTGTCCATAAAGGAGAAATAATTTTCATTTGACGAAAAGGAAGAATCACTATATGAAGTGCTGAAAAACTCACGAAAATACTTCGAAATAACTAAAGGATCATTACTTGAAAGAGAATTGAAATTCATAAATGTAGGGTAATCATCACAATTACGTTTAGAATTTATGAATTTCCAAAATTTTTTCGGATCAGATTTTAGTTTACTTGCCATTTGATTAATATAATTATTGTAAAGAATATCGGATGACGTTTTAAAATTATCAAAAAATATGACAAAATTGTTATAGTCGTTAATATCTTTTGATTAGAGATATTTATGCCAGGCTTTGTTTTTCTTATTTCTGAGAGATCTAAGCTCTTTTGTGAACCATGGGAAGATTTTTTTTTGAAATAGGAACGAATTGAGTAAAACCTTCGAACATAGTTTCATAAAACCTAATTGTCATTTGATTTAGGTCTATATTATTAAATAAAAATGTGAAGTCATAGGTATTTAAGAAATTTATTAGTCCGGGAAAGTTGGTTTTATTGAAATTAAAACTATAAGAATATGCTGCTTCAAGATTTACGGAATTAGTTAAACAATAGGTAAAACTTATTGAAGGGTGATAAGGGTCTAACGCAACAAGCGATAGCACCGAGTCACAGAAAGTGATATTATAACAATCAGAGGTAAATATTAAATCCAATTGCTTATCTTTAAAATTACGATGGTGGGAAACCTGTTGTAAATTGTTGGTATTTAATCTATCAATAAATTGTGAATCAGTTTCACTCACCGAAAAATCCGGAATCAAAAAAGATTCTTCGTCATGATTAATCCATGTAATATGAGGGAGATTAAAATCTCCACATAAAATTAACTCATCATTACGACCTGAATTATTTCAAGACCGTCTGCGTTAGAAATAGGAATTTCATTTGCATTAAAAGAGTTTTTGACGGCAAACAATACACCTCCCCCTTTAGGAATGTAACTTTTAGATACATTAGGTTCAGCATATCTATCTTTTCTAAAAACAGAATATGAGCTATCGAAAAGCTCAGGATTGTTAATAGAAGAATTTAGCCAAGTTTCAGTTAATGCAAATACGTCAAAATTTAAACTTATTGAATTAAGTAAGACTTGACTTGTTTTTGTTCTAAGACCTCTGACATTTTGATAATATCTTGATAAATTTATCAAAATTGAAAAATCTATCAAAGATGTAGAGATCTTATTTAAATTATTTATTGGCACGAAAAAATTTATTATAATTTTCATTCGAAACTTGTAAGTGATTGTAATAATTGCTATTGCAATGACTGCCTTTAAGTCGTCTGAGACATCTTTGGAAGATATACCTTTAGTTTCGTGAAATTTTATATATACTTTATATAATTTTTTGTATTCGGTTGGTAAACCTTCGTTATCAATTAAAACTTTTATACTTGTTCTGGCCTTACCTTCCAACACAGTATTATATTTATCATCAAACAAGTATGACAAATATAATCTGACCATGTTATAGACTTTATCTTCTCTTAGCCTAGAAAGAGCGACTGTATAGAGTTTGTTGGCAAGAGATTGTTGTGTCATTCTTGTTATCGGTGGTAAAAGAGGGTTAATAATTGAAGGTTGAAGAGTTTCATCTTGAACAAAGTTTATGAATTTAGAAGTAGAAGGAACATTTGGAGAAGTTGAGGAAGAAGGAGGAGGTTCAGTTATCGAAACACAATTAGAATTGGTAATTTCAGGATCTTTAGTTAGTGATGCAGTATTAAAAGCGTTTATATTGTTATTACTGTTCTGAATAGTATTGTGGTTATGAGATTTGTTGTTCTGATTTATGTTTGAAGTAGTGTAAGTGTCTGAGTTAGTGTTTACTATGATTAAGGAATTATTTGTGTCTGTTGTGCTAGAGTTTAATGACTTGTCAACGGTTGAACTATTAATAGGATGAACAATTAAATTATTAACGTTAATGCTAGAATTAGAATTACTATTATCAGAAAGAATTTTATTATTTTTAGATATTATTTTTATATTATTACGAAAAATATTTTTATTATTATTATTCCTATTTTAATCATTATTATTACTTCTATTTTTATTTTTATTAATTTTATTACTTATAATATTATTTTTTTTATTACTATTATCATTAATATTTAACTTATTATCTAATTTGCTTTTCGCATCTTTACCTCTAATATCCCGGAATTTTGTAATTGTGGTCCCCGTATTCCAAAATTTAAGATTTTTTACCTTCATGATTATGTTTTCAGGAACGTGCACCTTAAACGACAAGTATTTCGGATTTCGGATGTTTTTGGGAGTTACCTTTTTACATATTGCAATATCACATTTAAATTTTTGTTTAATATACCCTTTAATAATAATACCCTTCTGTATAATTTTTCTTATAGATATTAAGTTTGCTGCTAATTTGGGTACAAATTGGACATCGTAAATGGTTATTATTTTACTATCAATTTCCATATCTAAGTCTCTTTCACAAACTACCAAAAGTCTTTCTGCTGTACAAATACTTTTAATGATGAATTGCCTTAAATTGTATAAAAGATTTTTATTATTTACTATATGTTATGAAGCACCGCTTTCATCGTAAAATAAAATATTTTTAGCGGATTAATTTTCTGATATTCTGTTCACTTGTTACACTAAATGCGTTTGAATTATGACTTTTAGATTTTTCTTCTTTATTTTGACTTTGGCTTTTCTTTAGAAATTTAAAATATTTGGCTTTTTTATGGCTAACTTTCCCACACTTGAAACATTTGATCATGCTTTTAATTGTTTTGTTAGGTTTTGCTACGAACGCTATTTGAGGTTTTTGATTTTCAGGTTTGTACATTTCACATAAACGTGATCTAATTCCATCTGCAGTAATTTTAATACCGCTTGCTTCTATCCCCATGATAAACGAATTATATTCATCTGGCAGTCGTCCCTTCAGTAATAATGAATCAATCAATTCGTCGTCTGTTGCAAATCCTATCGCCGCTAATTTATTTGCAATATTTAAGGTTTTCGTAATAAATTCTTCAATATTGTCACATGTTTCTAAGTTAATTGAGGTTAATTGTTTTAATAACCCAATTTTTCTAGTCAGAGACTTGTCTTTGAAAATTAGCTGCAACTCAGCTGTTCTCCCAGATTTCACTGGCACTCGTACAACTATGAATATGCACAAATAAAGATGATTCTATTGCTATAATTATTTTGTGTATTTAACTTGGCATCCATTGTTTCTATTACTTCATTATTTTCAAGTTTAATGCAATTTAATAGTTCCTCTGCACCTAAAAACGATTTTACTGCAAATGCCCTTGTCTGGTAGTTTTCCGACCCACGCGGCTTCTTAATCGTAAATTTTTCTAAAAAGGTGAAGATGGCCAATATAAAAATAATATAAAAATTTACCTTCAATTTACCTAATTGTAAACTCTGGGCCCAATACTTGTAGCAGAGTCGAAAAGAAAAACGTCTTGTTTGTTCCACAGCCAATATAGAAAATGCAAAATTAAATTAATTTATTTAACATTTTATAATTATGACATTTCATTACATTGTAGGGCGCATTTTTAATAAAATTTTATAATGTTCATTCAAATTTACTGCTAAATTTCAAAAATAATATTATTCATAACAGTGCAAAAAATAATAAAATTGAATATAATAAAGATAAAAAAAAACATAGTTACATTCTTTCATATTTTCCAAAATTATGGTCAAATAAAAACACTATACTTAACAGAAATAGAAATAAAAATAACACTATTGATAATAATAATGTAAATAGGGTTGGTTGTACTACTAATATTAGTAATCTTGAAGAAAATAAAAATGATAGTATTAGTAATATTAAAAATTATAAAATTAATCAAAACAATGATAATAATAATATAGAACTAAGAGACTCCAAGTACCCAAATTGGAATAAAGGCGAAACAATAAATCCAGAGAACAAAATCGGTTACTCCAAATTCCAAGATGATATCAAAAGTTTTGTTGACCCCATGTCACCCCCAATTGTAAGATTTACAAAAAGAGCAATTGAAAATGGAGATAGTGTTAGAGAAAATGAGATATATTCTTTCCAGATTAAGGAATTACAGAATATATAACAATGTACGATTATATTTAGTATTTTTTCATGCTCAAAATGATATTTGCTTTGATGGTATGAAACAAACCATTATAAAGGTTCTAATTAATCAAGAAGGACTGCCAACTGATTATCAGGAACTTCGGAAAATATATGAGAGATACCAGGAAAACATAGGAATCTGCAATAAAGATGTTTCAAATGATCTAGCAACATATAGGCGACATATTTATAATAAATACAGGGATAATCTTCAAAAGACAAAAAAATCTTGGCAAAATTAAAGATATTGTATTTAAATATATGTAGCATTAGAAATAAAATACTAGAACTTGAAACATTAATTAGTGAATATAAAGAAATAGACATAGTAATACTTACAGAGGTTTGGATTTATGATTATGAAAAAGATACCAACAACATTCCTAATTATCAAGCAATTTACAACTATAGAGATAAAAACAGAGGAGGTGAGACTGCTATTTTTATTAAAAATAATATTAGTTTCAATGAAATATGTAAAGAAGAAAAATATAACTGTAATGTTATTGAAATCCTAAACTCAAAACCAAAATTAAAAATCGGTACATTTATACAGTGAAGCTCCAGTGGAAAACAGTCACTTATTTATAGAGTTTCTTGAAGTTAAACTTGTAGATAAGTCAAATTATATAGTTTTTGTGATACCAATTTAAATCTATTTGGGAACTCCAATATAATTATTATATATAAGGACATTGTTGCAACTTCTTGATATAGTATATTTAATATAACGGAAAGTACAAGAAATACAAGTAACTATAGAACCCTAATTGATCACATAATAACACACATGAACGGAAATTATGGTGTTAATTTTACAATAGAAAAAAACAGTCTATCGGACCATCAATTAGCAATAGTAACTATTAAAGCAATTAATATTAAGAAAAGTTTTTAGACGTAATTAAAAACTATATTTTTTGTTTAGATTTCTGAATTTTATGATTTATTTTTTCTTCTCTAAAAATACTTGCGAATTTACTTGTTTTGCTAAAAAATTTTGTTAAAAAATTCTAAAACAATGTAACATTAAACTTGTCTTTACAACTTGTTTAAACTATAACCGTTCGAGGTCAATGACTTTTGTTTAAAATTTAAATCATTTCAAAGTACATAATACAAAGTACATAAGAAAAAAAGTATAATTAATAGCATCTGTTTTAACAGTTTACATTTTTATATACAATTATTTAAAGTTCCACATTCAAATTTAAGTTTACAGAAATAATTAACATTATAAGTTTTAAGTGTACAGAAATAATTAACATTATGTTCTATAATAATATTCTATGATTATGGATCAGAGCCATCTATTAGATTTAATGTAAATATAATTTAATAATTAATTTCTATAATTCAATTTTAATATTTAACTAAGTGAAACAATAGAAATGAAATATTATTGAATAAAAAGTAATTATTGTGAATTAATATGTGACATATCAATATTTGTCACATGCATTTAAGGTAAGTAAATAATAAATACATAATAGTATGTAAATAATAAATAAAATAATATATTATATTACAGAATAATTGGATCATTATTGTTGGTGAGAGATGACTCGGTGACTCGGTGACATGGTGACGATTCAACTCCCATATTTCAGATAAGTATAGATTTAAATATTTTGTTGATGTGTTTCTTTGTGTTTCTTTATTTTCAATTGTAGGTGGATCCATTATGTAATGCGCAGACGGAACATTCTCCCCCCCCCCCTTGATATTACGTAGGAATATCTAAAATCAATTCAGGCTTCCCTTTAAACTAAAAAAAAACAAAATTTTAATAAAATTATATACAACTTTTTATATGATAAACAAAAAAAACTTATTCTGCCATTTGGTTTTTAGGTTGTGTTGAAATTGTTATCATTCTTGAAACGAAAACATCTATACGGGAACTATCGCTGACACCGAAGATAGAGGATATAGTGCCCCTTACTTACTATCTGGAACTGCGTATTCAACTAACTAGGAACGTAATGGTGAGAAATTGTTAATATGATATTATTTTTTTTTTAAAGTGTGTTACGAATTTAGAATTGTATGTATGAATTGTATAGAAAAAAAACGAATTTGATAGTTTTATAAGTGTGCTACTGAATTGTATGTGATTTTGAATGTTTGATTATATGAATGATTTAGTTTGATTTTAATTTAGAATCGGTTTGATTTTGCGAATTATGATCAGTTTGGTTAAGCGGTTAGTTTCCGATTGGAAGAACACATAATTTGGAAATGGGTCGTTTGAAAATTGAATTTTTCGTGCGAACGCTCACTACTCGTACTAATCCATCAGAGCCAGAATGAGTATCTATAACTCTAGCGAGAAGCCATTTACTCGGTGGAAGATTTTCGTCCTTTACTATGACTAAATCATTTATCTTTAAATTTTCGCGTGTTCGGTTCCATTTACGGCGTTGTTGTAAACGGCTCAAATATTCGGTATTCTATCGTCGCCAAAAACTCTGCAGGATATGTTGTAGATATTGCCAACGATCCAGTCTCTTCACATTCAAGTCCAAAACACATTGTTGGGATGTAGATAACAAGCTATCACCAATTAAGAAATGAGCTGGGGTTAGCGGTAATAAATCTTGAGGCTCACTTGTCATTTCACAAAGCGGCCTGGAATTTAAGCATGCTTGGATTTGTGTTAATAGCGTGGCGAACTCCTCGTATGTTAGTGTGATTTAACACTCTTTTTAAGTGATGTTTAGTTGAGCGAACTCCAGCTTCCCATAGACCGCCGAAGTGTGGTGAACCAGGGGGATTGAAGTGAAAATTAACTCCGACATTTTCCATGAATTCGGCAACTTCCATTTTTATATCTCCTACCATAAAATGTGTTTGATTTTTTAATATTTTATGTGCGCCTACAAAATTAGTATCACAATCGTAATATAAATCGGTACAGAATCCACGAGGAGAACAAAATCTTCGATAAGCAGCTATAAATCCTTCTGCTGACATATCTGTTACTAATTCCAGGTGAATAGCTTTGACTGACATACAAATGAAAAGGACCTCTTCCTTTGTGGGTTTTCAACTCGAATGGGCTACAATAATCTAAACCAGAATGTAGGAATGGTCTGGCCATCTGTACTCGCCTTTTTGGTAACTCGCCCATTAGTTGAGTTCGTGTTTCAGCCCTTTGTTTAAAGCATGGAATGCATTTGTATGTTAGAAAAAGGATCGTATTCCGAGCATTAATAATCCAAAATTGTTTTCTTAGTATGGAAATCATCAGTTGTGGTGCACCATGTAGACACTCTTTATGAACCTTTTTAATTAATAATTTTGTGAAAATATCTTTGTCTCATAAAATGATTGGATGTTTTTCTGAATACGGAAGTACTGAAAACTTAAGACGACCCCCCACTCGTAAGATACCTTCTTGATCTAAAAGCGGATTTAATTTTATTAAAGTACCCTTTTTTAAATTATCATTTCGTTTACACATTGCTACCTCTCTTGCAAATGTCCTTTGTTGGGCCCGCTTTATTAAATGTTTGAACGCCTGCTTAATCTCATTTGATTTTAAATAGTGGGTTTCTCTTCTATCTTTCTCTTTGAGTTTACAATTTGCAATGAATCGGTGACAGTATGCTAGCACGCGAATTAATCTTGTATATGACGAAAATTGGTTCTCGATTATATCGTTATGAAATGTTGGTAATACAAGGTTTACCTGAAGCTTTCTTTGTTAAAGACTGGTATGGGCTTCCCTCTTATTTGGCCAATGTGTGTATGATTTCATTAGCCAGTCTGGCCCATGCCACCATAAGGGATGGTTTTCAAGTTCAGATGGACATAAACCTCTTGACGCGACGTCTGCGGGATTTTGATTTGTCGGTACATGATTCCAAATATTTTGACCAATCAGCTCGTGAATGTGTTGGTGACGAACGTTGTCCATTTTGTTGGGTGATTTGCGAGTACAATTTCGGAATCTGTCCATCAATATAATTTTATTGGTTGTAATATTCGTAGAGCCTGTAGAGTATACTTTAAGAGTTTAGCTCCTAACACGGCAGCGCATAATTCATGTCGCGGCAACGATATGGTCTTTATTGGTGCAACCTTTGTCTTGGAAATGATAATCGATGTTGATCTTGTGCCATTAGATTCTGTCGTACTCATATAAAGGACAGCTGCGTAACCCTTTGTAGAAGCATCTGAAAAGACATGTAACTCAATAGCTGTATCTTTTTCGGAATATCCGATCCATCTTTTAATGGAAATTCTCTTAATTTTCTCTAAATTTTGAAAGTATTTAATCCATCCCGTTCTTAAATCAGCTGTTACTTCATCATCCCATTGTAACCCTGATAGCCATAACCTTTGCATGATAACTTTAGTCGATATGATAATTGGGGCTAACCATCCCATAGGATCAAATAACTTTGCGATTTGTGATAATATGCTTCTTTTAGTCCAGGTCACAGGAGCTTCTTCAAGGTTGATGGAATATCCACAAGAATCGTTCTTTGAATTCCAATGTATACCCAAAGTTCGAGTAGTCTCTGCGTCATTGTTGTGATCTGGAAGTAATTTTTCGCAATCTTCTAGTGGCAATGATTGCAATAATTTGTTACTATTAGACATCCATTTTCGTAATGAGAATCTTGCCGATCTTGTGGCGTTTATGATCTGTTGTTGAGCCTGTAATGCTGTTTCAACTTCATCTGCTCCCGACAACAGATCATCGTAAAAGTCATTGTTTATGATTCTGCATCCTACAGGAAAATTATCCATTTCATCATGTGCCAGTTTTTTTAGAGTTTTCACTGCTAAGTATGGTGCACTTTTTGTGCCAAACGTAACTGCCAATAATTTGTAATCTCGAATTGGAAGGGATGGATCTTCCCTCCACACTATTCTCTGATACTACGTGCGCCCATTCTTTATCCATATGTGACGATACATCTTTTCGATGTCGGCCGTGAAAGCAACTCGATGTTTTCGCCATCTGATCAATATCGTCAACAACTCATCTTGAATCGTTGGTCCTTTTAACAACATGTCATTTAAGGACTTGCCACTTTTTCTCGCTCTAGAAGCATCGAATACTACTCCAATTTTTGTTGTGGTTCTCGTCTCTTTAGTAACCCCGTTATGAAGCAGATAGCTGGTTTTATACGACAAGATGTTTGGCCCACTGTTTTGAAAGAGCTCTTCTGGATCAACTAAACTCATGTGACCCAATGTTTTGTACTCATTGATACATTTAATATATTCTGTTTTCAACTCTACATTATTTTTAAAACGCTTTTCTAATTGGTATAGCCTTTGTAGCGCTATGTTTCTAGATGGACCTAAAAAGTCACTATGTGTCGTTGTTCTAAATGGTAGCTGAACTTCATAAGTACCATCTGCACGTCGCGTTGTTGTTTCGGTATATATCCTTTTACATTCTTTCTCTTCTTCTGTTTGCAAAACAGTGTTTTGCAAACAGAAAGACAAAAACAGTGTTTTGCAAACAGCAAACAGAAACACCTCCCAAAAAGATTTTAACTGCTTTTCTAGATTTAAGGATAAATGAAAATTCCTTATGGTCACATTTGTGGTGCGGATTCATGATTCTTGCCTGACAAAATCCAACCAAATATGGTTTGCTGTGCGATCGGCATACCTGATTCCCCCTTCATTAAACCTTCTAACAAAATTTGACTGAACACGTCAGCACCCAAAAGTACATCGATCTGACCGAGTTCGTAAAACTTCGGATCAGCTAGTTCTAAACCTTCTATGTGTTTCCAATGTCTATTTTGTATATCAGTTTGAGGTAACAAATTTGTAAGTTTCGGTAGTACCAAACCTTCCACATTGATGTCAATATCTTGATGAAGAGATTTCAAAGTAAATCTAACACGTGACTTGACAGAGTGGACCCTTTCTCCACCAATACTTTGGATTGTAGCGTTGATTGTGTCCTTTGTTAATCTTGAACCACCTTCTCTGTTATGAATGAAGCCTGTGATCCTTGATCTATCATGGCTCTTACTACACCTTCTTCTCCGGTTGGGCTTAGAATTCTTAATAATGCTGTTGCAAGTAGAATTTGATGAGTTCGACCTTTATAACCAAATGAGTTATTGTCATTTGTGCGATTGTGATGAACTGACGGTATAAATTCTGGACTATTAACATTCAATATGTAGTTTGTCGATATAACTGTGTCATTTTGACGTGATGTGGAAGGACTGGAGACTGCTCTGGTGCCACCATTGGAATGATTGTCCACTATAACATTATTCATTTTGAAGTGGGTGAGAGTATGATGACGCTTGTTACAATGAACACATGTATGCTGACTTGAACAGTCTTTCAGCATATGCCCAGCTCCCAGACAATTTAAACATAGTTGTTTTTCTCGTACAATTTTTGACCGTTTTGAAGGATTTAATGCAAAAAATTTTTGACATCTTCTTATAACATGTTGGCCATTGCACAATGAGCACATCGAATTTATTTGTAAATGGAAATTGTTGATTGTTGCTTTAACTTTGGTATTACTATTTGTATTTTTGAATTCTGCTTTTATTGGTCCTCTTGAATTTACAGCTTCCAACGCTCTAAATCTGGCTTCTAAAAATTCCTTTAACGTCTTAAGGCTGGTAATTGTTTTAGTTTTGCTTATTTCTTGTTCCCATAACTGATGAGTTGCTTGTGGCAATCTTCGGGTGACGATAAACGTGACTATTGGATCCCATGTTTCTGTGTTTATATCTAAATTATTTAAAGCTTGTAAACATTCAAATGTTGTATCCAACAACCCCTTAATGCCCTGTGCATTTTCATTGATGGTCGTGTTGTGATTTAAAAGCCTCTTTAGTTGATTGTTGACGAGCACCCTCTTATTATCATATCTCTCCATCAACAATTCCCATGCAGCCGTTTAATTCCTTTCGGTAACATGAAAATGACGAAGTAATTGCTCAGGTTCACCGGTTAGCTGTACTTTCAGATATTGAAGTTTTTGTACATCCGATAGAGATTCATTATTATATATCATTGTTGTGAATAGATCATGGAAAGTTCGCTAGTTTCTAGTTCTTCGCTCACACTGAAGAATAGAATGGATCTGTGACCCTCTTCGAAAGCGTCCCACATAGGCCGGATATCCTTTAATTTTTTGTCGTAGTATGGTCTCGTTTTCCTCACTGAGCCACTTTCTTATAGTTGGTTATGATTTTTTCCATCAGCATTTTTTGAACCTTTTGTTTCACGATCATTTGCTCTATTCTTTTTGCGTCGGCCATTTTTTATAATGAATTTAAATATAATAGTGAATATAATAGAATATAATAACGTAATAAATATAATAGATTTTAACTTAATAATGTATTTGTATAATGTAATGAATTTAAATTATGATTGTTTCTTTTTTTTTTTTTGTAATAATTTTATTGGTAATTTGATATAATATCTTTTAGGTTAATAATTTAATATATTCAAGATGAAAATTTCTAATGTTTAATACAAAAAATATTTTTTTTTTCTTTTAGAACTGAAAATTCAACAACACACTTACCAACCTGACCTGATGCTGCCCTTTGCTGTTCGCGAGACCGTTTGTTATACCGGGCGCGCATTTTTTGTATTATTATATTAAATTATATTATGTTTAAAATCTAGTTTTTATATTATTACTTATTGATAATTATTATTATATATTATTATTATGTAAGTTTATAAGTTTAGTTAAATAGTTTTAGTTCAAAGTAATTTTTTTATTAATCACACACTCTCTTTGTTTTTTGATCAAAAAATTTTTTCCAATTTTAAACAAAATTTTGATTAATATTCAAATAAAGGTTAATACTTTTTTTAAATCAGAAGCACTTAAAATCATAGGTTTTTTTTTTTTTTATTTTAAAATATTCTGTGATGGAAATTTTGAAATCACCAGTTATCTTTATTTTATTTAAGGTTTTATTTTATTTTAAACGTTATTCTGTGTTAGAATAGACGGTTTAAAATATCACACTCTTTAATGTAAATCAGAAGTTGTTTATCCCTTTTTTTTTTTTTTAATCTATTTTATTTAAAATATACCTTTATTTTAAACCACAAGTTTTTCAATATATTTTACTTAAAATATTCTGGCATAAAAATTTTACTATCACAAGTTTTTATTTTATTTTAAACGTTATTCTGTGTTAGAATAGACGGTTTAAAATATCACACTTTTTACCTTAAATCACAAGTTTTTTTATTTTATTTTAAACGTTATTCTGTGTTAGAATAGACGGTTTAAAATATCACACTTTGAAATATCACCTTCACAATATTCACTATATTCAGAAATCTCGAAGAACCAAATGTTTTTAGACGTAATTAAAAACTATATTTTTTTGTTTAGATTTCCGAATGATTTATTTTTTTTTCTCTAAAAATACTTGCGAATTTATATGTTTTGCACTCGAACGTTAATCAACAATTAAAAATAAAAAATTCTAAAACAATGTAACATTAAACTTATCTTTTTAACCTATGTTTAAACTATAACCGTTCGAGGTCAATGACTTTTGTTTAAAATTTAAATCATTTCAAAGTACATAATACAAAGTACATAAGAAAAAAAGTATAATTAATAGCATCTGTTTTAACAGTTTACATTTTTATATACAATTATTTAAAGTTCCACATTCAAATTTAAGTTTACAGAAATAATTAACATTATAAGCTTTAAGTGTACATTAACATTATGTTCTATAATAACATTCTATGATTATGGATCAGAGCCATCTATTAGATTTAATGTAAATATAATTTAATAATTAATTTCTATAATTCAATTTTAATATTTAACTAAGTGAAGCAATAGAAATGAAATATTATTGAATAAAAAGCAATTATTGTGAATTAATATGTGACATAACAATATTTGTCACATGCATTTGAGGTAAGTAAATAATAAATACATAATAGTATGTAAATAATAAATAAAATCATATATTATATTACAGAATAATTGGATCATTATTGTTGGTGAGAGATGACTCGGTGACTCGGTGACATGGTGAAGTTTCAACTCCCATATTTCAGATAAGTATAGATTTAAATATTTTGTTGATGTGTTTCTTTGTGTTTCTTTATTTTCAATTGTAGGTGGATCCATTATGTAATGCGCAGACGGAACAAGAAGTCACCAATGAAAAAATACAACATTAACAAAATCGATTATAATCACATGCGTTCCATAGTAAAATATAAAATATTAATATTCTAGAAGTTGAAGCTTTAGTTAAAATTATCCAAGAAGCAAAACAAATATGTACAAAGACAATACCAATGAGAAGGAAAAATAATAGCTGGATAACACCTTTTATTTGTGATAAGCTGAAAATAAAAAAGGCATTATAATAATAGACATAAAAATTATCCAACCAATAGTGAAAAAAAGGCAAAATATATTAAAGTGAAGAAAAAAGTGGAAAAATTTATTAAAGAAGCTAAAAAAGATTATATTAATAGAAATATTGAAAAAGCTCGTAGTGATTCTATGAAATTATGGAAAATATTAAATAATTCTATAAAAATACCAATGTAGATAAACTGAAAAACGTTACTCATGTTATAAAAAGCTAGAAATGATAATGAAACAGCGAATACTTTCAATAATTTCTTTACTGAAATAGAAGAACGTATTACAAAAAACATTCAAAATACCAACGATGTTATTAACTATCTTTAGTGAAACTGATAAATGAAAGTTTCACTAATGGTGTATTTCCTGATTCGTTAAAAAAGCATATCTAGTTCCTATTCACAAAGACCGGTCAAAAGCAGATTTTGGTAACTATAGACCAATCTCAATTCTAAATTCAATTTCAAAAAAATATCAAAAAGTTATCAATTCAAGAATAAGAAGCTTCATTACAAAAACAATAGGTTTTGATACTAATCTATATGGTTTTGAAATAGTAGTGCAGATTCAGCAATCGCAGCAACCTTTGCATGCAACATTCAGCAATATAGCAACATATTTATGATGCGTTAAATGACGGCTAACTTTGTTGGCGCAGTATTTATTGACTTAACAAAAGCATTTGATATGGTAAAATATTCTAGACTTATCAGATTGCTAGACAACTTAGGAATTAGAGATAACAATAATTTCTTATTAAGAAGTTGTTTGACAAATAGAACCCAATGTCTTAAAGTTAATAAAGTACTAAGTGATGAACTAGTAATAAAAACAGGCGTATCACAAGATTCATTCCTGGGGCCGTTATTATATCTGCTGTATATAAATAACATACCTAAAAATAGTATTATATCAAAATATAACATTTATGCAGATGACATCAACCTTATAGTAAAAGCGGAAAAATTAAAAGAGCTTAAAAATATAGTAAATGACGACTTAAAAATATATTGCAGCTGGCTGGACCAAAATGAACTATGTATAAATGTGAAAAAAACTAATTATATATATAATATTCAAAATGCAAAAGAAAATATATGATAATATTATCCTTAAGGTAAAGAATACTATTGTAGTATGTCGTACAATGTCTATGAGGCTATTTATTCCTCACTCCATGAGAACTATTAAACGGAAATTCAAATCTTGGTTCAATCGCATTTGCAGTGAAGCCATTTTTAAAAAGGAGGAGGCTTTTAAACTGTATCAAAGCAATAGGTCGGAGGCTCTCACGGCAAACTACATAGTGGTTCCAAACAGGTGCAAGAGAGTTATCAACAGGCAAAAATTCTTATTCAACCTAAAGTTGAAACGCAAACTTATCCACATGCCTAAGGATAGCAAATCCGTTTGGTCATTTGCAAAAAGTTTAAAAGAGGACGCAAGCGGGTCTTCTTTTGCTACGGTTGTTGATATTAATAACATGATAGTGTCAGATTCCAAAGCGAAAGCGAACTTGTTTGGCAAGTAGTTCTCTTTCAACTCGACACTGCCTCAGTCAACTTTAAAGCCACCAACTGGTCCTGAAGTTGCCTACTCCTTTGGTAAAATATACTTTAGGACGAGAGCAGTAATGAAATACTTGAAAAATCTTGATGCAAAAAATCAGCAGGTCCAGATGGTATCACTACCATGGTTCTTAAAAATACCTATTCAAGTATTTCAAAACCTCTACGCAACCTTTTTTATCTTTCCTTTACTTCGTATATCCACCCTACCCAATGGAAGGTTGCGCATGTTTTCCCAATTCCAAAAAAAGGTAATAAAAGCGATCCCTCTAACTACCGTCCTATTGCTATAACCTATTTTATATATACCTTGTAGAGGTGGACACCTGTTCTAAAGAAATAAAACAATTGATGCCTCCACTCCAAGTTTTCCAACGTGAAACGAGGAGTTTAGCAGATGCCTACCCATACACTGTCGAACTAGCAAGATGGTGCAATACAGCATTTGGTAATTCGTTTGTCATGCGCACGTCACGTTTATGGAACCTTATGCCACATGTATTCCCAAAAGTTGGTAATTCATTTGTGTACGATATATCGAAATTCAAGAAGAACACTAACATCCTTCTTCAAAATAACTGTCCAAATTTTTCCCTTCATCCTTCATAATCCAATTATCCTATATCCAAATTCCCAAGTAATCCTTCCCTGAACCTTTTTCCCAAAACCAAGCTGTACATTATATTATTATGTATTAAAGGACCAATCCTATAGTTTGGTTTTAAAGAGGTGGTTTTGGTTGGTTAGAGTCCAACACTACTCAGAGGAACCTCGTGCAGTTGCTTTGAGTGATTTTTGATGTTTTACACCGTCCCTCGTAAAAAAAAAAAAAAGTATATCTTGACTGTACTGTAATTACCAAAACTGCAATCACCAAAATAACTTTAAAAATAAAATTATTATCTAATAACAATAATGCTGACCTAACATTTTGTGTGGTCATAATTTTCAATTACTAACATCCGTTTGTATTTTACAATAACAAGTGCATTCACTTGTTTAGTATGAATATTGAATGAAAATAAATAAAGATGATCGGGTTACAATTTTTGTACTATATTTGAAATAAGTAATCCGATTGCATGAAAATAATGTATTTTCGATAATAATATTTTGGTTGATAATTTGTACATATGGTAATTATATTGTAAATAAATTCTAGGTCAAGATATTGCTTTCTTTTGTGCCAAATAAAATTCTTTGTCACAAAGCAATTAATTATTATAATTTATTGTCTTTGATAAAAATTTGTATTGGATTTGGTAAAATTAAGACTTTACTTTTGTAAAATGAAATAAGATATATTCCTATCACAAAACGAAATAGTTATATATTTTATACTATTAATTTGTACAAACCAGCAATTCACTTTGCAGGAACGTACAAATTAAATAGCTATATATATAAATATATCATTTTTAATATTGGCATGCCGTGCCGTTATAATACGGAAAAGTAGGCAATTAGCTTTGCCAGTTGACAGGCAATTTCTTCTTGCCGTTAAAATAAGAGAAGAAACTTTCTGCATCAAAAATTTGGTGAGCATCTAAGTATGGTCATATCTTTCTGATCAAAAAGTGTTAGGGAATATAAAATTAATTTATGACAATACACCAAACTTATTACATGGCGACCCTGAACTAACGAGAAATAAAATGCAGTGAACATCATTAACATCAGTTCACACAATAGGACCAAGAAACATCACGTAAGCAAATAGTTAATTAATGCTTACAACAGAGGAAGAGTTTCACAAAAGGTCCAACCAAGTAACGGATCAGATAGAAAAAATTCAAGTAGAAATAAACAGGAAACAACAAGAAATAAAAGAAGACAAAAATAAAAAAAAGCAATCACAATAGACGAGTACAAACAGAGAGCGAAACCCAAAGTAAGAAAAAGAGGAAATAAAAAATTTAATAAAATGAGAGAATTAAGTATTTTATATATCAGTTTGCCCTTCATAAAATTTGATGAAAACAAAACCAGTACAGTAAAAAGAATAGCAGAACTAAATAAAAAAAATATATAATAATAATTAAAAGAATATATAATTAATAATTAGGAATGGGAATTTTCAGTGATGACATAACAGTGATTCAACAAGAAAATTTTCACACCAACGAGATACTGAAAGAAGTAGTATTAACCGTCATATCATTATCATCTATGAGCTGATTAAATATTTCATCAACAAAAAAGCAGTAAAACGCGTACAAAAAAGAATCCAACTAGCAATGATATAAAATAAAATAAAAAATTAAATTAAATTTAATTTAATTAATATTACAAATACAAATAAAACTAAAAAAAAAAAAATTTATTACCATAGAATTTATAAAAATTATTACATTCAAATTAAATTATAAAATAAGAGGCCTCGGTGGCCTAGTGTGTAAGAGCGTAAGAGGGTTCGAATCCCGCACACGTCGTAAGAGTTATTCTCCCTTACGAGATTTACAGCCACGCCTGAACAGGAAAGACTGTGTAATTTCCTGTACACATTTATGTGGCAGAGAAATGCATTAAGAAAAAAAAAAAAATTATAAAATTAAATAAAATTGCATTAAAAACTAATATTATGAGGTTTTTATTATAGTTACAAATAAAATAAAAAAATAAAAAAATTTTTGTTATTAAGAATCTAATACTTACTTATAATAAGAATTAAATACTTATTTTTCGATTAAAAATTCTATGGACTATGAAAAAATTCAAAAATTGAATTATTACGAACATTAAAAAAGACCAGACCAGAACTTATACTGCAAATTTTATTGAAGAGAAACATAAAGAAATTAATGAGGTTTGGGAATATTTTGAACAAAAAGCTAATGTTCAGTTTGAAACAATTTTTAAAATTAGAGAAATAATAAGACAAATAATAACGTATCTTAACCCAAAAACTAAAACACAAATTATTGAAACAAGCGGAAAAGATAAATCAAATTTCCTTGGTCTAATAGAATTTTATGCTGATACGTTAAAAGATGCCACTGAGAAAAGTAAATTCGTAAAATTTATATTAGCTACTAAATTTTCCGACCAAGTTAAAGTTTAAACAAACAATATCATCAAGTTTCAAATCCAACAAAAAAGCAGCTAAAATCCAAGTTGAGCTAACAAATCTAACACAAGCAAACAAAGCATAAACCAATTTGCCACAAAAATAGAAAATCTCATAGCAGAATTAATCGAACTCCATATATCAGAACAAGGTGAAACGTATAGAAGTATTATAATTAAATTAAATAACCAATTAGGTCTAAATACATTTAACAATGGCATGAATGAAACATGCAAAGCTGTAATATTTGCAGCCAAACCAAAAAATTTTAATGAAATTTTAATAATGCCAGCAACATGCAAAGAAATACATAGAACCAATTCAACAGACGAAAATATGCAGCATAAACATAATAAAAGTAAGAATAAAAAATAGTAATGATTATCTGACACTATTGATAAACACGGAAGTAGATATATCTATAATTAAAAACAAAGTTAGAAAACAACAAATTAGAGAAAATGAAACTTGCCAAATAAATGGCATCACAGATAAAAACTTTATGATAAAGGGTGCACGTAACATAGAATTAGAATTCGAAGAATATATAATTAAACATAAATTTTATGTTATAGATGAAAAAATCAATATGGCAACGAACGGTAGTTTAGGTAGAGATTGCCTATATACAAGTACAAAATAGACTATGAAACATGCACATTAATCATACCTAATTAAGA
The DNA here is from genome assembly GCA_947095535.1 of Poecilobothrus nobilitatus. Classification (NCBI taxonomy): domain Eukaryota; kingdom Metazoa; phylum Arthropoda; class Insecta; order Diptera; family Dolichopodidae; genus Poecilobothrus; species Poecilobothrus nobilitatus. Next base: position 197,072,917 of record OX352772.1, read on the forward strand.
AGAGGATATAGTATTACCAATGAGTATAAATACTAGAACTCTACCTAACATCATGGTACAACCTCGAACGGAAGCAATCATAAACATAAACATACATGTAAAAGAAGATAGTATAATTGTAGCCAAAGAAATGACTAAAGGAGTATTTATAGCTAATACAATTATTCCAGCAAAAGGATTAAAACATGTAAAAATTTTAAACATAAGAGATACCTAACAACTATATATATATATATAACTACAAATACAACTGAAGTTGAAGTTCAAGCTTTAAAAAATTATCAAATCTTATCTTTCAAAAATAATAACATGTCTAAAGCAAGATTTGAAAAATTAAAAAAGGAAATAAACATAGACAACTTCGATATAAAAGAGAAAACAACAATATTAGACATTTGTCAAAGATTTCAAAATATTTTTCAATTGGAAAACAATATGCTGACAATAAATAATTTCTATGAACAACGGATTTCCACAATAAACAAGTCAGCAGTATATATAAACAATTACAGAATACCAAATGTCCAATTACAGGAAATTGAAAAACAGGTTTCGAAATTAATGGAAGACGACATAATTGAAAATTCCACTAGTCCGTACAACTCACGATTATTAACTGTTCCCAACAAAAGTAAAGAAGGAGAACAAAAATGGAGATTTTAGATCTTTCAACAAGAAAATTCTGGATGACAAGATCGTTTCATCAAATTCCGTTACACCCAAAATCAAGAAAAATTACAGCATTTTCAACAAATAGGGAATACTACCACTTTAAAAGATTACGATTTGGACTAAAAATATCAACAAATAGTTTTCAACGTATGTTATGTGTAGCATTGAGTAGTTTACAAGAAGGCGCATTTCTATATGTAGATGACATCAAATCTCAAAGATCACAATACTAATTTAATCAAAATATTAGAATGCTTACAGAAATATAATTTAAAACTAAACCCGTTAAAATGTAATTTTTTAAAACCAGAAGTTGTTTATTTAGGACATCTTATAACTTTTGAAGGTATAAAGACAGATCCTGCTAAATTCGAGGCAATAAGAAATTACCCAACGCCCAAAGATGCTGATGAAGTAAAAAGATTCGTAACTTTCTGCAATTATTACAGAAGATTTATAAAAGACTTCGCAAAAATAGCTAGCCCTTTAAATCAGTTATTAAAGAAAAAACAAATATTTGGTTGGAGTGATAACGCTTTTGAAAAATTAAAACAAAAATGAATTTCAATTTCAATTCAATTCATTTATTCAATCAAATATTTACATTCACGAAAATTCCTTCTTATGACTAATCCAGAGTTCAGACTTATATATTAGAAAACTAAACTAAATTTATGATATATAATTTTAAATGATGTGAGGAAAAGGGTAAAAACCTCACTAACTTTTTAAATTTTTAATTTAAAAACTTAAGACTAAAAATTTACTTTAACTCAAAATGTTTATCCTAATGAATTCATTTATATACTATAAATTTAACCTAATATTTTTCATTTTTAATTGTTTATATAATCATAATATAAATTTTTAATTAATGTATTATTCGAAAATTGACATTTGTTAAAAAATGTCTCAGTCTTCCAAGCTATTGTTTCAGGTACTAGTTGAATGTTCGTTTTGCCAATCAACCTTCTTGTTGAGTAATGGTGTGGAAGATTATTTATTAATTTCAAAATTTGTAGTTTTTTAATATGAGTATCTGCGATATTATAAAGCAACGGACAAGCATAATATATATTTGGTAAAAAAATTACTTTCATAATTATCATTTTATTTTCCAATGATAACATTGATTTTCTATTTAAGAAAGGGTAAAGCATCCTTGTTACTCTGCTTATTTTGTCTAATGTTTTATTTATGTGATGTTTAAAGGTAAGCCTTTTATCTAAATGTAATCCAAGATATTTGACTGTTTCTACCCATAAGATTTCAGTATTTTTTAATTTTAAATTACAACAAGGAACAAAACATGGTTTTCTTTTATAGGTGAAGTAAATAGCACTTGTCTTTTGTTCATTTATTGATATTTTCCACTTATTAAAATAGTCGGATAAAGTGTTAAATGATTGTTGTAAGTTTGAAACAATGTCAGAGTTATATAACCAAGAAGTAAGCAAGCTTGTATCGTCTGCGAAAATAGATAAATTTGTGTGTTGGAATTGGGGGATGTCATAAGGGTATATATTATATAATATTGGGCCCAAAACTGATCCTTGTGGAACTCCAGCAGGTATGTTAAAAATTTCAGAGATATTCTGTTTTGTTCATTTATTGATATTTTCCACTTATCAAAATAGTCGAATAAAGTGTTCAATGATTGTTGTAAGTTTGAAACAATGTCAGAATTATATAACCCAGAAGTAAGCAGGCTTGTATCGTCTGCGAAAATAGATAAATTTGTGTGTTGGATTGGGGGATGTCATAAGTGTATATATTATATAATATTGGGCCCAAAACTGATCCTTGTGGAACTCCAGCAGGTATGTTAAAAAATTCAGAGATATTCTGACCTAAATGTACTTTGAATTTTCTTTCTTGCAGAAAACTTTGTATTATTTTTAAAAGACAATTATCCAATTGAAAGGTTTTAAGTTTATATAGTAAACCATTGTGCCAAACTGTGTCAAAAGCGGAATTAATGTCTAGCACAATCATTCCTACCGATCGATTATTTTTTAAGCTAGTATTAATAAAATTTTTGATTCTCATAAGTGGATGTATAGTAGAGTGTTCAGCCCCAAAGCCAAATTGTTCATCTGGAAGTAAATTTCTATTATGGAGGCATTTTACTATTTTATGTTTAATTATTTTTTCAAAAATTTTACTAAAAATATTGGTCTGTAGCTTTAAATATATTCAATTGGTTTTCCTGGTTTAGGAATAGTTATGACTCTAGCTTCCTTCCAACTGACTGGAAAGTATTCAATTTGAAAGCAATTATTCAGAATTCTGGTTAGGAAATGAATAGCTCGTTTTGGCAATTGTTTTATACAAATTGTTGCAATTTTGTCTACTCCTGGAGCTTTATTATTAGGTAAATTTTTTATTATATTGGTAATATCTATTGGCTTAATTCTCATTTCAGGTGTAAATTCATCACCCAAATTATTTAAGCTCGTTATTACCTCCATAACAAGATCATCATTAAGGTAGTTTTCCAAATCAGAACTGATGTGGCGTTTGTTGTGAAAATTAGTGGCTAGAGCATTAGCTTTTTATTTTGCCGAAGTATATACAATATTACCGTCTTTTAATGTCGGTACAGTGTTGTTTTTATTTTTAATAATTTTACACAGATTCCACATTGGTTTGGCACCTTATTAATAATATGACTGAAATGTTTAAAAAATGTTCAAAATCTAAAATCAAAATATTCTTAAGATATTTTTTATATAAACTCCATTTAGCTTTAAAAAAGTCTAAACGAGTATTTTTTATTGGATTTAAGTTACACTCTATTTCCAAAAAAAAGACAGATGATGAGAGGACAGGTTCTTTATTGTCACAGGTTGAGTTAGTATTTCTGGATTTTTTGTCAGAAAAAAGTCTAAAACTGGATTTTGGATTTTGCTTACCGCTATTTGGAATGTAGGTGCAATCAGGTGGAAAAAGTATAGTAAAACAACCATTTAATATTGAATCATTCAGAATATTTCCCACAGCAATTGGTCTTTGACAACCCCAATAGCGATTACGACAATTGAGATCACCTCCAATAACAAATTTATCTTGCATTCTAGACAATTTTAGCAAGTAAGATTTAAACGAAGCTTTTAACATTTTTCTATTTATACTATTGTCAGTATTCGTGCTATTAATAATTTTGGCACTGTTACCTGGGAAATACACAGAATATATTTTTAATGTCTCATTATTTTGAAGTTTAATTTCAATTCCAATATTTTCTATGCATTGTGTTTTAACAATAGGAAGAAGAATATGTTCTAGTTTCTTGGAAACAACAAGTGCAACACCACCACCGCTTCCATCTGTGCCATCATTCCTATACACACAATAATTTTGATAATTTATAGTTCATTTTTGATTTAACCATGTTTCACAAACTAATTCAATATCAATATTTAAATTAATAAGCAAATTTAAAAATTCAATACTGGATTGCATGACTGTGCATTCCATGTTAATATTTTAACTTTATTTAATATGTTATCCATTATTGTATAACTTAATTTTTTTTATTTTTTATAAAAATAAGAGAAGCATTTAATATAAACAGATTTTTAATTGTATTTAATTTTTTATTATTATTATACATCGCATAACTAAAGATCGATTAGAGTTTTGAAAGAAAGAAGCAAAATAAAGATTCACTACAACAATTGTAATGTAATGTTAAGAAAAGAGCAATAATAAGAGAAAGTGAAAAAGAGCAATAATAGAAGCAGAGTGAAAATGGGCTTCTAATAGTAATTTAATTCTTAAAGATATACCTTATGATTTAACCATTATTAAAATTTCAAGATGACAACATTATTAAGGCCCTTGGATTAAATTATGGCACCTGCATTTATTTGAGAAATATTGATAGTAATGGTTCAATTTATATACATTTGATGTGCGCTAAAACCAAAGTTACCCCTTTAAAAACTATCACATTAGCTCGACTTGAACTTTGTGCTTCGTTATTATTATGTCAGTTATTGCAGAAGGTAAGGTTGGCGGTTTGGTTATCAATTTTAAAAATTTATTGTTGGTCGGACTCTACAATCGCATTAGCTTGGATCGGTGCGCATTCTTATGAATTTTCTACATTTGTTGCTAACAGAATTACTCGAATTCAGGAGCTTTCACATAATTGCATCTGGAAACACTGTCCTACAAACCTTAATCCCGCCGACTTAATTAGTCGCTGTGCGGCTTCACAAAGATTTATGAATTCGAAAATATGATTCCAGGGTCGTGACTTCTTACTTTCAGAATCGTCAAAATGGCCTTCAAATCCAACAATAGAAAATAAGGACATTCCCGAAAGGAAGCAGCTTAAATTTTCATTTATATCTATTATTATCGATGATGAAATCAGCTCACATAAGCACATTAACAACTATTTTCGAATTCGCTTATGTAAATCGTTTCATTAAAAATACAAAAATCAAGCATAAGAATGCTCGCAAGGTTGGAGAATTATCATTACTTGAAATTGAACAAGGGCTGACTATAATAATAAAAAATTAGCAAGGGGTTTATTTTTCAGTCGATCTCAATCAACTAAAACAGGGAATTCTTTTGAAGGCTAATAGTCGAATTCGCTGCCATTTTTCCATCCATTTTCAATCCATTTCTTGATGAGCATGATATCATTCGTGTAGGAGGACGAATAAAATACTCTAGCTTGCCATTTAGTGCTAAACACCAAATTCTATTACCAAAAGCTCATTCCCTTATTTATTCATTAATTAATTATTATCATAAAATTTTTTATCATGCGGGTTGCCAGAATTTGCTTAACATCATTAGAGAAAAATTTTGGATCACCAATGGCAAGGCCATCATCCGTAAGGTTTTACATCAGTGCTTAACCTGTTTCAAAATTAATGCTAGTCCAGCCCATCAGTTCATGGATGATGTACCAAGGGACCGCGTCTCCGTAGAAAGACCATTTTTAATTTGTGGAGTAGACTACGGTGGACCATTTTTAATAACTCATCGCATTCGAGGACGTCCACCATACAAATGTTATATTTCAATTTTTATTTGTTTTAGTACCAAGGCCGTTCATATGGAATTGGTCACTGACCTAACAGAAAATCATTTATTCACTTATGAAGAATTCTACACACTAATTTGTCAAGTAGAGATGGTTATGAATTCAAGACCAATTTCGCCATTATCAAATGATCCAAATGATTACAGTGTCCTTTCACCTGGCCATTTTTTGGTAGGAGAACCAATGGTTTGTATTAATTATCCACCACTTAATGATGCATCAACCTTAAGCGATCGCTATAAAAATATTCAAATAATCTATCAGAAATTTTGGACCCAATGGAAAAAGGGGTATTTAAATAATCTACAAAGTCGAAAAAAATGGGCTGATTCACAAGGCAATCTGAAGATCAATGATTTATTTTTGCTTATCGAAGAAGAGCAAACTACTTCAATGAAATGGCCATGTAGCAATGCTACTTCAAGTAGCCAGTAGCAATGCTACTTCAATGAAATGGCCATTGGGTCGAGTTACTTATGTACATCCAAGCCGTGACAATAAAGTTTGAGTTGTTTCAGTATCAACTATATCTGGTACTTTCATAAGAAGTATAAATAAAGTATGTCGTCTTCCTGTTGAAAGTAGTACTTTTCAAGGTGGGCAGAATAAAGAACCTTTAAGCTAATTTTTTTGCTATAAATAATTTATCTTTACATAATTTTTGTAACACTTGTTTAATGCAAATAATTTCAAATCAATTTTTTTTATAAATAATCACGAATCAATATTAATAATTTTGTTTGCTGTTTAATATAAATTCATTTAAATCATGAATAGTATCTAAAACTTAAAAGTTAAATTTATGTCTAAAATTGCTGCACGGGTAATCAATTGCATTATTGTTTATAGCTGTATCAATAAAATTATATTTTTTTTTATCTCATAAAGCATATCATATGTTAATTAAATATTAAAAATCATTTTTTTTGTCTTTCCAGTTCAGTTCGATAAATGCATTAGAATAGCAAACATAATTTTTTATTCTCGTTCTAAAATTGTAATTCTGTTAAATAAAAAAAACGGATTATAACTCGGTCTCGTACAGCAATATTACAGTAGTGTAAAATTTATTATTAAAATTAATCAAAGTGAATATTTTAATTAGTAAATATGCATTTTATTTTCAATAACAAAAAAATATTAAAAAATCTTAAGAAACTGAACAATAACAATACATTAAGAAATGATCCGTTCTGGAATAGCCTGGAGGATTTTGTAAATTTTGATGTTTTTGTAGCAAGTTTAAAACTATTGATACAAAAGCATACAAAAACTTTTAAAGAGAGTCAGGAAAAAACATGAGTGGATAACGAATGGTATATTAAAACTTATAAAAATTAGGGATTCGTATTACAGATACTCGACAAAATATCCTAACAATAGTCATGTACAAAATTTATACAGGGAACATAAAAATAAAGTTGGAAGAGAAATTAACAAGGAAACGAAAAACATTATTCAGGTTTAATAGACAAAAATTCTACTAGTGGGAAAAACTTGTAGGATGTATAAGTTAAGAATTTGCTACTCCGGGATCGATAAAAAAATAAAATTTAATTTATAATTTTTTGTAAATTTTGTTAATTGAAAATGTTTAAATAAAAAAGATTAATTAATTTAAAATTTAACCGTCTTTCTTTATTGACTATTAAATTCGAATTCACATAAAATAATTAAGTTTTTGATTATCCAAATATTCTTACTTGCATTCACATGTTATTGCAACGTGATTTGCCGATGTGGGAAAATATGATTTTAATATTTCCCAACTGTTATAATTTTGCTGATGTGATAAATTGTTGCGAAATAATTAGGTGCGTTAACTTTTGAAAGTGGAATTTGACCTGGACAGTAAATATTATTAACTTATACAAACAAATCATGTTAAACAGATATATTGCGAACTTAAAAACCTTAAAGCTAATTAAACACAATAATACACTAATTTCAGATCAAGTTGGGGTCTCAGAAGAAATTTTTGAGTTTTTTACTAAGATCGTAAGCCAATTGAATATCTCATATGAGTAGATTGACAGACCTTAACATATTTGGGCAAAATATACAATCGAATTTTGAATTGCCTCCAACAAGCAATGAAGAAGTAATGGGAGTAGTAAAAACTCTAAATCTTTCTGTAGCTAACGGGCATGATGGTATATCATCTAAAATTTTAGTTAAATTTTCTGCTCGGCTGGTTCCGATAATAACTGAATTTGTGTCTTTCCAAGCTCGCTAAAATCGGCAATAGTTATATCGATTTATAAAAATGGCAGCAAATTAGAGCCAAATAATTATCGGCCGGTTTCTGTTTTAATTACTCTCTTAAAAGTTTTTGAAAAAACAATTAAAAATGTATTATCGCACTTTCTTGCACGCGCAAAAATGGCGTACTTTCTGAATCTCAATTTGGCTTTGAAAAAAATTCAAATACCGTAGCTGCATGCCTCGAATTGAATGAAAAAAGGGATCAGTAAATGCGTTCTACAGTGATCCATTTTAGTGCCAGATTTATTTAAAATATATATAAATGATATTGCTTCCTTGAAGCTCAAAGAAATAGTTCATCTTTACGAAGAAGACACGGTAATAAAATATGCTTGTGGCAGTGAAGAGGAGATAAGGAATGCAATAGTTAATGATTTAGGTACTGTTAATGAATGACTACTAAAACATCTTCTTATTTTGAACTCAAACAAAACAAAAAATTGTATTTTTTGAAAATTAGACGTTTTAATTAATTTAATCTAACTTTTATTTGTCAATATTCAAAACAGACAAACAAAGAAACAGCTGCTTATATAATTGCTTAAAATGCTATAATGAACTACCAGCCTCTATAAAAGAAATAGCTTATATTACATTTTCAAAAAAAAATTGAAAGAAATACTAATCAGTTCTTTACAGGTATTGCATGTACATATAATGTATAATTTGTTATTTAGAGCTAAAATTAAACCAAAATCAAAATAAAATCTAAAGGAGATCATATTCTAACATAATACTATACTAGCATAACACATAACAATATACTAACATGCTAATACTAATACTAATAAGCAAGTAAAAAAACAAAAAAAAATTTTAAGTAAAATGAATGTATATAAAAATATAAAAATATGTACTATAAAATTAAACGAAAACTAACATTTTTTTTTTCTAAAGAAGTGAAAAATAAATTAACATTTTTTTTCTTTTCAAAAGAAGTGAAAAAGAAAAAATAAAAACTTAAGAAAAAATTTCTTTTTGTACACTTATATATTAATATTTTGTGACGCATCGCTATTTTATTGTAATCACAAAAGTGCTGAGAATTAAAGACAATTGAACTCATAAATTCAATAATATTTTAATATTTTATAAAAAAAAAAATTAAAATTGTTAAATAAAAACAATAACAAATAAACGAAAAAAAAAAATAGGGGGTGTAAACAAATATAAAATTTTAATATCATAAAGAAAAACTACCAACAACAAAAAAAAACAACAGTCAACCAATAACAACAAAAAAAAATTAACAGTCAACCACCAACAACAAAAAAAAATCAACAGTCAACCAATAATAACAAAAAAAATCAACAATCAACCACCAACAGCAAAACAAAAAAAAAATCAACTAAGAACAAAAATCTCCAATTACCATTAAAGAAGCCTTCAAAGTAAGTAAAATACCATACTAATATTATCTATGTATTACATTTTGAATTTTTTTTTGAAAGATAAACTGTTCGCAAAAATTTTAAAATAGTTAAATCAAATTTAAAATATTATTTTACTTCAAAATTAATGTAATATTATTACAAAATTTTTTTTTTCAAAATCAAAAGTAAATTTAATTGCAAGGAAAAATTATTCAATAAATCAATTAAAATACAATAAATTTTTTGAAGAAAATATATAATAATACACCTTTTTTTCTATTATTTAAAAATAAAGTGTTGAATCAAATTTATAATATTATTTCATTGCAATTACTTCTTAATCGAGATAAATAGAAAAATTAAATTATAGTATATTTAAATAAATTGAAATCTATTTATGTTTAAGTAGTATATATTTTTTTTATTAAAATAAATCAAATTACAAATAAATATTGTTTTTATAAAATTATATAATTAGCAAAAATTTTAATAATAATATACATAAATGTGCTTCTTTAAAAATAAATCAAATTCTCAAAAAAAAAAAAAGACAAAAAATTCTCTAAAAATTGTTGTTAACAATCGACGTCTGTTAAAAGTTGGTAAAAATACTAAATACATATAAAGTATAAAGGGCAATAAATACCTTTATGATAAGTGTAGAAGAATTAACTACATCATTAGGTAATATTTCAATAACAACCAAATCAAACCAATAGCAATATGACATTGCCTTTGGAATTATCAATTGACCCTTTAAAATACAAGTTATAGACATAAATAATCATGTTACCACGTGAAATGAAATCAAAGAAATCTTAGTAAACAATTTTAGTGATAGGTCTAACTTGGAAGAATTATTTGACCAACTACGAGCAGTGACATTTAAAACAAGCTGCGTTGACTTCTATAACGATGTGAAAATTGCTCTTTGACAACTAAATTTTAAGACACGCTTATAATCTGATGATGATCTTACAACAATTACAAATATAATAATAATAATAAAAATTCTACTCTTACAATTTTTAAACAGAAAATTCCTGAACCAATGCGTTCAATTTTAGTTTATCGAAAGCCAGAAACTCTAGCACAAGCAATGCACATACTCTTTGAAGCAGGGTATGGCTATTCTATAAACAATTCACAAAATTTCAATTCCCAATCAAAATAAAGAAATAATCATAAGAACTTTCCAAAAAACTATAATAATAATAATAGAAATAGTAATAATAATAATAGGTATACCGACAACAATAATAGTAACAGTAAAAATATCAGGTATAACGATAATAATGGGAAAATTATGCAAATAAAAATTATAGGCATAATAATTATTATAATAATAAAAATTCAAACTTCAATCAAAATTCACGGAGCAATACCTTTCCAAATCAAAACATTCAACATCGTATAAATAGATATTCAAACTCACATTATAATAACAATCCCAGTAGCAGTTTTCACAATAATAACGATCAACAACTACCCTTATAACAAAAACGCATCTAATTACAACAATAGTAACCAAACTTACTATAACAATCAGCTATCTCCTGCTGAACCAATGGAAGTAAATATTAATGAAGCTCAAAAAAGTAAAGCTCAAAATTTTCTTGCACTAGCCCCAACCGCAACTTACCATATATAACAATTAAGGGAAATATTAGACCACTAAAATTTATAATTGATTCTGGTGCGACCCATTCAATCATAAATCCTGAATTAATCCTGTAACCCAAAATATATTGAGACCTAAAAACAAAAACTTTACTAAAAACTATTAACAGCAATGTTACTATAAGTCAAAAAGCTTTAATCCCCTTATTTAAAGAATTAGGAAACTTAGAAGTAAAAATGGAAATGCTTGTATTGAAATTTCACCAAGATTATGATGGATTGATAGGTAACAATATCCTTATCCCATTAAAAGCGATTATTAATTTTGAAACACAAAAATTAACTACCAAATATAAAGAAGTAGAGCTTAAATTTTCCAATTCTATTTCAGACGGCCTTGACTTTATCATGTAATGTATGACGCCAGTGTTATAGAAGGTCAACTAGATAATGTAGAACAAGTAGATTGTGCAATGACCTAAACAGGTGTGTAATATTTTTACCGGTTGCATAATTAGTTTCCGGAAAAAGCTTTTGTAAATAATACAAGTACGTTCAATGATCTTGTTGTGATAGTAACAAAGATTATTGTAAATAATAAGACTATATTTTATTTTTTAATAAAAAGCTTTCACGACCAACCAGTTATTTTAACGTAATATTAACACAAGAATGCAGTCGTTATTTATGAGATACATAAAATGCAGATATTGACCTTGATATTGTATCTTAGTTTTAAAGTGATTTAAAAAAATGTATTTATTGATTAATTGTTATGTTTATTGCAGAAAACATTTTTAAAGAAAAAATCCAGGTGTTTGATATGAATTTATGTTAATGTTAATTGATTTATTATATTAACTACTTTGTATTTTGCAAATAAAAAACGTCAACTATTGGTATTTTTACAAGTTTTATTATATTCTTGTAAATTACTTTATGTATTCCAAATTTGAGGTGTGTTATGGGTAACTATAAATGTGCAAAAAAAATAAAAAAATAAAAAAGTAAATTAATTTTCATATAATATCGTTTTTATTTATCCAAGAATTGTGATCTTTATCAAAACCTAACCATTTAACAAAAACCTGATTTCCTTTTCTTTTCAATATTTTTTCAACAAGAAAAGTGTCAGGATTTTTGACTCGAGTAAGTTCAGGCTCATAAAAAGAACCTAAAATCGGTGATTTTGTATAATCTAGTAAGTTGTAAGTAATTGGGTCTGTGCGTTTTACTTCTTTAATTGTAAATATTTCTGTTGACCAGTTTGGTTGATAATCTTTTGCAAAGTTTCCTTTGCGTACTTATGCGTACTTATGCATACATAATCCCCAACTTTGTATTTAATTGAAGTTTAATTGTACGATAATATTTTGAGTTGTATTTCTCAATATGTGAGGGTAAAATAGATATCCACTTATAATTACCCTGAAAACTAAACTGCTTCCACATTGAATTTTTTAAAGTACGGTTAAAACGTTCTACTATGGAGGCTTTCATTTCAGAATATGTATGATAATGATTAATTTTTTTTATTTCCATAAGTTTTCTAAATTCTTTGTTAAAAAACCCTTTACCTTGATCAGACTGAATATTTTTTGGGAGTGTTCCAGCACGTTTGAAAATGTTTTGCATCCCAAGTAAAACGTTATTAGCATGTTTAGTTTTAATTGGCTCAGCATAAGTATATTTCGAAAAGATATCTATTACAGTTAATAAATATTTATTTCCTTTGTTATACTTTGTATATGGAATCATTTCTACTAAATTGATTTGCCATGTATAGTTTAAACCTTTTTGAATAAATTTTCTCCGACGAAAGTTTCGTCTGGCTGGTCTATGTATTTCCGATGTCTGTACCATTTAATCAGATTTTCCAATTCTATTTTATAATTTTCTATAGAGCAACAGTTACACGTATCCGGTCCAGATGACGAGTTGTGTAAGTCCAAGGACAAAGAGCAAAATGAGTTCCGTATATTGACGTAAATTTTTCTGTTATTGAAAATTCTTTAATGTATTTATACATGTGAAAAATACAGTGTTTATGATTATTTAATAAGACAGAGGAATATGATTTTAAAAACTATTCCACTTCTTTTACCTCCATCTTTTAAAATGAGAATAAGTTATTCACTTTGTGCTTTTATATATTTGAACAACTTTTAAACCTTTACCTTTCAATAACTTTTAAAACGCGAACCAATAATGATATATTTTAATCATCCATTTACAATGATGGTTGCGGTACCATCTGGGTGTGGAAAAACAACATTTGTATGCAACTTAATTAAAAATATTAACAGATTGATTTATCCGAAAATTGAAACAATAAAATGGTGTAACCCAGAAATTTCTGCTATTCCGAAAACGCAAAACGTTTTTCATCAGGGAAAATTCTCAAGAGAAATTTCATTAAATTGTAAATATTTCGTGCTTTTCGAAAACCCTCAAGACAAATCACAGATTTTTCCTCTTGCTAGACAACTATATCCGGAAAATATGAAGTGTTTCTTGAGAGTATATAATGAGTCAATATCAAAACCGCATGGTTATATTGTGTTGGATTTAACACAAGATATTAACGATTTATTTCGTATTAGAACTAATATTTTTTCAAAACAATATTGTATATGCTTCTGTGATACGGGTAATGAACAGCTGTCAAAAATATGAAACGATTGAAGAAAAACCAACATATATTACATGTACTAGGAAAGTGCAACAAGAAGAAATTTCGTAAAAATATTCTTAAATATTGTGATGATGATATTATAAAAACTCTTCCTGAAATTGCTATCAAGATATTAAATAGCAATAATAAAATTCCACCAGCACAAAAAGCAAAATTAAAAAAACATAAAACACAATTAATATTTCTAGCCTGTGCGAAGAAAAGTATAAAAGCCAAACAAAAAATATTAGTTCAACATGGTGTATTTTTACCAACTTTAATCGGAACTATATTATCTGGTGTAATAGGAAAATTGCTCAGTAAGACATAATGCAGCAAATGATTGTAATGTCACCAGAAATATTTTCAAAATTTGATAAATTATTTGATAAATAAATTATGATAAAAACTTGGATTTATTTGATCAAAAAATTAAAAAAGTTTTGTATAATAAAAAATTAAAACCATTGCAAAAATGGTACTTATATTGTCAAAATCTGCTCAAATATGGAATTAACAAAAGACATACAAAAAATTACCAGAAAAGGCTAATAATCATTTGATTCAGGCACTCAAACAAAATTCTTTTCTAAACGAAAAGCATATACAGAAACTGAATTACTTAAATACAAATCAACATCAGCACAGACCGATTTTTTTTATCATTAGTTACTGATGATGTGTTTGAATATGATCTTAAAAAAGAACATTCAAGTATGGATATTGATTTAACGCATTACGATTTGGATGATGAAAATTAATTTAAAAAAGAACATTCAAGTATGGATATTGATTTAACACATTACGATTTGGATGATGAAAATTAAAATAATGATATATTTTAATAACTAAAATTAAAATTTTAATAACTCAAACTAAAATGTTGAAAGATGAAAAATTAGTCGAAAGACCATCTCTAAGCTCTGATTATCGAATGTTTGAAACACCAAGTGGTGATGTAATTACTGTACCATCTCCTGAAAAAAAGGAGACACTTAGATCGGTCGATAGTTCAATTTCCTCAAGTATACTTTCACAGTTTCCTGAAACAAAAAAGCGAAAACTAAAACCTTTACTAAGAAGTCCAAAACTAAGAACTTTCTCAACACCGGAATGGACAACATATGAATAGTTCAACATTTTATGTTTTAGCAGAAGTTAACAAAGATGGATAGTCAAGATGATTTCTATGTAACATTGTTTAGTAATGATAATTTAACACTGAAAAATTTTACAGATTTTTCCCTCCTTCTATTAAAAATTTCTTTCTTTTTAAAGAATTATTAAAATAATAATAAAAAATAAAAGAAAATTTTAAGAAAAAGAAAGCATCTTTTCCCTACAAACAATTCTGTTGAGCACATTCAAATCGTGCTCACTGGGCAACTTTTCAGTGCATAGTAAGTTTTGTCCTCTATCACCGCCACCTGTTTCTCCTCTAGGAAAGTTGTTAAGGTTGATGTCGTTATTTAAAATTGATGTTTTTTATAATAGGAAAATATCGCATTTTCCAATTTTTTCTTTAAATGGTTCAGGTATTTCCATTTAGATTAAAAATAATTTGAAAACACAAATTAATTTATACTTTTTATGCAACATTAAATATATTGCATATAAGATTATGCCACATACATAATTACAACATTCTAAAATATGAAAATTATATTTTTGCATTCCCAATAATTAATCACTGTACATTCTATAAACTATGCCTAAGAATTAAATTATTATGGAGTTAAAATGTTAGTCACCAACAATTTGTAACTCTTATCACGATTTTTTTTTTTTTTTATTTGAGAGTTACCCATTCTCATTGATTTGGTCCTAGAGGTGATCCCTCCTTTTTTCCCCCTCTTTTTAAATCGTATTAATTATAAATTAGAGGTTTTCAAGGTATTTAAATATAGTAAGGCACAAAATGAGCAGCAGGAAGGCAGTAGCAGATTTATAATTTATAGTTGGAAATAATAAGCAATATTTTTTGAAGGAATTTGCTTTGATAGCTGATACCAATGCTGTTTATGTTCACCTTATTCGTTCGAAGAGTGAAATAGTGATATTAAACAGCAAAATGAATTCAATAAAACACAAATAAATGGTCTTGACTGGGATGATGGCTTTATAGAATATTCAGCAATTAAAAATATCTTAAAGGAACATTTAAATCCACTCGATCTCGTTTACGTAAAGGGATACCAGAAAAAGGAATTTTTAGATAAATTTGTTTCGAGTTCAGTAGAAGTTGTCAACTTAGATAATGACATTCCATCTCTTCAGAAACTAAAGAATTTCACAACCATTTGCCCTCACCATAACATTACTGAAAATTTAAAAAGATGTGCTGTAAAAAATTGTATGAATTTATATATGTATTTAATAAAAGAAAATAATTGGTTTTAAAAAATATTTGTTTTATTTATTGTTGAACAAGATAATTTTTCTGACAAAAACATAGGTATTTCAAAAAACAGTTTGGAATAATTACACTGAGCTATATGTAAATTCATTGGAATGTAGAAATCTTCTTGTTCCAATCTTAGTTTATTCTTTTCAATACATTTCTCAAAATATTTGAATACATATTCTCGTATATTAAGTTCAGCTCCGTTGTTATATGACATCACTGCTTGTATAAAGGCTAGCATAAGACAAAAACGAGTGTACTCATCTAACTGCAATGTAAGTTTTTTAGTGCGCTCATCATGATTAAATGTTAGCGAAAATTCTTTTGCATTTAATTTTGCTTGACTGTTTTTAAAATCGTGATAAAATGTATACCACTCCAAATAATTCATTTCGCTATTGACTTTGTTTATTCGTTGGAAAATGATTGATGCAACAAAATTCTCAACATTAAATCCAATTTGAATTTTTATTGTTTGTTTTTTATCCAAAAAATAAATATAGCTTAATAAAAGGTTCTGCGGTGGCTCACCTTTTTCTGTTTTAAATATTTCTGAATTTGTAGATTGTTCCATTGTTTTGTTTTGGTTTAACTGATGAATTCTATTTTAGAATTTTGTATTTATAGTTTTTCTTCCACATTTTTTAAAAATTTTTCGAAATAGTCTTTGTATTTTTTTATCGTTTTTAAGTGAAGATGATATGTCGAATAAATTAAGAAAATATTTTATGCTTTTACGGGAACTTCGCATCCATAAATATACACAACAGCACAAACAGATGTTAAATTACTTTGTAAACGCTTATTGTTGAAAATAAAACATGTCGATTAATTTTGTAGAAATTTTATAATCTCATTGTGAATGGGCAGATTTTCAAATGAATCAAAATATTCTGCACACCCTTGAACTGGAACAAATATTGCTAACCAATGTGTTCCCTTTCACTAGAAGTATCAGTATTTATCACCAAAATACTAGGTTTTGAAACTTGTTTTGGCAATTGATCAAGAGCATAAACACCTCTAAATATTTTACGTGTTAAGTTATTACATTTCAGCACCTTTGAAATCTGAAGTGTATTCATTTTCTTGCAAACTAAAAAAATATCAATTAGTCGAGTATTTCCTCGTATAAATGTTGTTAAAAATTCTGCTTTAAGTTTTCCATTTGTTAAGACTATATCGAACTTTTCAAGCAAATTTATTAAGTTATTAGTTATTTTTTATTATCGATATGTCCAAAAAAGTAATTCGCAATGTCTTTTTTTTTAAATCTCTGACAGGAAATTTATACTTTAATTCTTTTACAATAGTTTTGTCGTCCGTACAGAACGATAAATCTACTAGAGCACATGTCATTTTCAAATGAATAGAAATAGTCCAATAAACTTCCTTTTATATCTTTACATATACGTTACGATTTTTATCAATTTCCATATTGGCATCGAATTCTGCAAATACAATACATGTTAATGTTGGAGTTAATGAAGAGCTGAGCCTTGCTTCAATCTTTACTACTCCCTGGTTTAATAAACTCTGACATGTATCAGTTCCGGAGTCGTCTGGTGATAAATCAAAAGCTAGTATTGTATAACCTTTTGAAAATAGTTCTTTTGAAATTTGATGTCCTCTATCAGAATGATGTATACCTGTTGCGCTAAATAATGTTAAATATGCTTGAAAATTACAAAGTTTATTCAATGTTAAATTTGTTTCAATTGCAGAGTTTGGTGTAGGTACTCCATTGACATATAATTAAGATTGTGTGAGATTTTGATGATCGAAAAGGTATGGATTTTTTGATCTTTTACCATTGAAATTTTCATTATTAACCATACAAAATACTAGAGCTTTTGGAATTTCTCCTATAAATATATTATCCAATGATATGTTGGAAGTGTTAGCTGGAATTGTAAATGTTTTGATTTCACTTCTCGTATAAAAATATTTTGCGTTAGCCTTTTGCAGTACAATATTGTGTGCTATCAATATATGCTAGGATTAATTGTTAAATGTTTCATGTATAATGTAGCTTCGAGAATTTTTAAATAACTTTCATCGTTATCGTTAAAGAAAATATAAAAATCTTGTTTCTCTAATGCTAAAGAAATTCGAATGTCAACATTATTTAAAAGTAATTTAGAAGTATTGAAGAAATCTACATGTAATTTTCCCATTAATTCTACTATTGCAGAATTGTTGTATGCTTTTTGTCTTGAGTCTTGTTTTGCCTTAGAACCAGAATTATTGAAATCATTTACATTTGGTTTATCCAATTCCCAACCAGATGCTTCCATATCTGTTTGACTGGAATCTGTACCATAATTTAGAAAAGTAGTTATGTATGCTTTATAATGGTATAAGGAATCTGAAGGACTGATGTTATTTCCGTTTAGAGTTACATTACATTCTTTAATTAAAGAGTGTAATAAATTGTTTACAACACTCGGCTGTGAGCTGCCCTTGCGTCAGTTCCGATTTCTATTTTATCGTTTGCACTCCAAACTGATCCATTTTTTTTTAATATTTGAACTTTAAACTTTATATAGGTACCGGATAAATCTCGATATGTATCTCCATTCCCAAGCGAAACAAATTCAACGGTTGACGGCCATGCCTCTAAAGAAGCTAAAGGATTGTATGCTTCTTCTGAACGCAAAATACTTCTTTGAACAGGTAATGATGCAAAAAGATCAAGTTCAGATTTCATACATTCCATTTTTAATTAAATATATCGTAGGTTTTATTTTGCTGTTTTCGTCGCATTTTCGATTTCAAATGTGTCTTTTTAGAAACTGCTCGTCTTTTTATAGCTTTTTGTCTTTTTATTGCTCTTCGTCTTCCACCATAGATCGAATGCAGTTGGTTAATTAATGATTTTCGTAAATTTTTTATGCCGCCTTTTCCAAGTAACAAAATTTATCTCATAAGACTGTAGTAGAGTGCTATGAGAGTTAATTATGGGAGTATTACTCTCATAATTTACTCTTGAAGAATTCTATAAGTGTTTTATGAGATCGTTATAAGAGTTAAAGGGCGCAGTTATGAGAGTAAATTAACACTCATAACAATTCTTTAGCTCTCATTTTAAGAGTTTTAAAAGTATATCACTCTCATAAGAAAACTACTATGAGAGTATTGAAAAACTCTCATAAGATACTCAAAAGGGGGTTATAATAGTAGCTTATTCTTGTTATGAGTGCGGGTTTTTCCTTATGAGTGTTAGAAAGAGAAACCAGCATATTATAATATAAATGTATCCGTTTTACTTTTTAGAATTATTGTGGCGATTAAACAAAGTATAATATGTATGATTAAATATATGTGTGTGTTTAATATCATAAATAAGTACATATGTAAGAATTTAATATGAACATAAAATTTTTGGAAACTAAAATAACTTTTTCGTCAAGAATATAAGCCAAAATTATACTGCCATTGAAATTTTATTAATAAAAGTAAGCATTTTAGGTCGAAAAAAAGTACCGCGCATTAAAAATAATCTAAATTTAAAAAATTTAAATAATTCTTTTTTAACCCTTTAGAGTCTTATTATTCTACTTTTAACCATATATCTGATAATTTGAGTAAAACTAATGTAATAGTACATATAAATTTCAATTAAAGCTAAGTTATATTGAACTTAAGCTATAATTTTGCGTTTTAATAATTTAAATTTAATCATTTTTTCAATAAATATTTTTTCATACTTTTTTATTTAATAAAATTACTTAATAACATAAGGGTTAAGATTGAGAAAAATAAAGAAGATGTCAATAATATGGCCGCTGATTGATAAGTTTTCTTATAATAACAAAACTCTTCATATGAGACTAAGTACACTGAAAAAAATGTAGGTACACAATATGAAATAATTTATGAAACTTTTCACATTTTTGACTGCCGTCCTGTTCATAAAAATGACATAATTGAATAAAATTATAAATAAGTTTAATATAAAACGAGGTTCACAAAATTTATGATTTTGTTATAAATAATATTATTATGATTTTGTTCATAGAATTAGTTTATCAAATTATGAAATTTATGAATAAAATAAAAAAATTCATGAATTTATTTTAAACTCGTACAATGCTGTAAAAAGTAATTATTTATTAAACGGAATTAAAGAACAAAATTTGTAAAGACTTCGATGTATATTTTTCATGTTTTTAATTATTAAATCTCTTTAAAAACATAATTTATAAATATTAGTTTATATATTATTATATTAAAATTTAATTTTTATATAAATTCTTACCAAAGCATGACAATTTAATTTTTTGCAATGCTAGATTCTTTTTGATGCTTTTAAGATTATTATATTACTTCAGATTAGTTAAAATATTATTATTCACATCGCTAATAATAATAATTAATTGTTTGTAATAGTTCACTAAATGAACAATTTAACTGGATTGAACAATGCTTGGATTAATACCAATGTCGGATACAAAAAAAAACACTAATATTGCTAAATTTTTATTTTTACTAATTTTTAAATTCTTCGATATAACGTATTGTAGAAAAATGTTTTTTCAGTGTACAACATATTTCTTTTTATCAGAAAATTATTATTGTATTCTTAATATCTGTACGAACAATAGCCACAGGTATATAAAAATGTATCCTCCGTTTGTAACAAATATAACTTATTATATTAATATTGATAACTCTCGAATATAAACTCTGAATTATAAAAATATTTGATATAAAAGACAGAGTACATATGCTATACATGGGCGTTTTTCTTTTTCTCATTAGTGCAGATTCAGAGGTGTCAAGCAAAAAAATTGTGTTTCTTTTTATGCTCAGATTATCCAGATTATCCATTTTGTGTTTCTTTTTTAACTCGGAGCGTGATCAGAGCGTGATCTGTGAGCTCGTAAAAATTTATCAGATTTCACAGAGTTTTCAATAAATATAACGTTAAATTAAGAATAAAATAATAAAAATGTCAACAAAATAAAATTTCGTGCATAAATAAACATTTTTTTTTAAGTTTTTTTTTAAATTTTATTAAATGAAATTTTACGTAAAATAACTTTGTTTTATTTTATTTCTTAAATAAATTCCTTTTAAAACTATATTATTACATTTAAAATAATGAAATAAAATAAAACAAAATACTGACGTTAGAAATTAGTTAAGTTTATTTTTTAGTTTTACAAAATTAGACGTTAGTTAATATGGATAAAAATTGACAATTCGTGCTCTGAACATTTCTTTTTTAACTCAGAGCGGTCAGAGCTCAGATAAAAGTTTGCTCTGAGCGCTCGACATCTGCTCTGAGCATTTATCTGATGGCAAAAAGAAAAACGCCCCATATAAATATACATACATACATACATAAATTACCTTCATAATATTATGAATAATACAAAAAATTGAAATAAAAAAATTTCAACCCATGTGTAATAATATGTATTGTGGTCACATTGGGTAGAAGAAACAAATGTCTTTAAAACCTATATCTCAATTTTTTGCTTGTGTTGACACCCTCAATCACTTCCTCACTTAAGCAAAGTTATAGTATAAATTGTTTTAAATTAGTGTTGACAAGGGCAACTGCTTCTTTTTAGTTTTACATATTTTTTAAAAACAATTATGTTTGATGAACTAAATCAAGTCTTTTTACTCTTATATCAGAATATTGATCTTATTACAAGAGTATTGGTCTTCTTATGAGATTAATTTCATTATAATGAGAGTTTAAGTTTTATTATAAAGCCATAACTCTTATAATAAGATTTAAATTCTTTTTCCAAGTGTTTTAGATTTTAAACGTCAAATTGTTTTAGTCGAAAAAAAGGCTGCTAACTTTTTTTAGATTTTAAACATTGAATTGTATTAGTCGAAAAAAATACTGTTCATTTTTTCTTATTTTTTTTTGTTTTATTTTTAATAATTGACTTCAAAAACAAGTTTATCTTTTGTCATAATTTTAAATATCATCAGAATCTCATAAGAAGAGCTTTATAAGAGTAAATTAATTTGTTATAATTAGAATTATGTTATGAGAGTCTTCAAGTGTGTTATGAGAGTCTTATGAGAACTTTTCCCAATTTTCTAGAGTTTTACTCTTGGCAAATGTTACTTGGGATATTGTTTTGATCAATTACAGTTTCTTTCATGTTTGCACCAGATGCTATATCATTAAAAATATTTTTATTTGTATATACAGCCTCTTTTGTAATTAAGGCCCAACCTGATGTAAAAACAGGCTTTAAGTAACGAATTAAACTTCCGAATATATTTCCAAAACCGCGACCTCTTTGTATAGCTGGATAATTCCATCTTTGTATTCCACTTACTTGAAAGGAATAATATCTCACGTAAGCTCTTTCCATGTTTGAAATGATATCATATTTCAGTACTAGTATTTATATTGTTTTATGGCAATCAATGCTTTTTAAAGTGTAATACAATTTTTGTTGGATAGTAACTGGAAACAAACTTTATTCCATCGCCGTATTGGTTGCAAATTTTAATCGCTATCGTTTCAAAACAATTTTTTTTATAGGTAGGTAATGGATGTTTTCAAATTCAATATTTGTAGGTATTCTACAATTTTCTATGTTGATGGCTCTCAATGCACGCACTTTGCTACTTCCAAAAACTGATGATTCGGCAATATCTGAATAAATCATCACCATTCCACTCAATTCATCTTTATTATTAGCGACAGCTAATTTGAATAGTTCAGCTAATTTTGTTTTGAAATTTTTTATATTTTTTTTCTGTTGAAATAATTCAGTTAATAATGTTTTTACGTATAACTCTGATTAACTTTTATATAGAAACTATCTTCATCAAAAGACTGTGATATTCGAATTAAATTCCTTCGATTATATTCTCACACTTTTTTAAATGTTACACCATCATAATTTTTAGGAGTAGAAATATATGTCAAAACTTCATTAAAAAATTCTTTGAAAACTTGGTTTCGAGTAAATCCGGGATTAGGAGTTATATTTTTAATAAGAGTTGGCAAAAAATTAAATTTCCAATCATCCAAATGTTATCATATAAATGTTATCGAATCATCATATGAATAATATGTGTAGCCTATATATGTGGTTACTTTGATTTTTTCAAGAGGCTTTTCAATATTTGTTACATAAACATTATACTGTCCAATATTAATAAAAGCACAATTTTCTTTGTTAAATTCTTCTGTTTGTAGGAAATCGTTCAGATATATTTCTGAAAGGCCAACTTTCCAATTTTCATTTCTTAAATCAAAATGAATAGGTAAATTATTTTCGAATGAAGCTAAAGTGTTGTCTGGAAACAGTGTTAAATTATCATTACTAAACAATGTTACATAGAAGTCATCTTGACTATCCATCTTTGTTAACTCCTGCTAAAACATAAAATGTTGAACTATTTATATGTTGTCCATTCCGGTGTTGATAAAGTTCTTAGTTTTGGACTTCTTAGTAAATGTTTTAGTTTTCGTTTTTTTGTTTCAGGAAACTGTGAAAGTATACTTGAGGAAATTGAACTACCGGCCGATCTAAGTGTCTTCTTTTTTTCAGGAGATGGTACAGCAACGGTAATTACATCACCACATGGTGTTTCAAACATTCGATAATCAGAGCTTAGAGATGGTCTTTCGACTAATTTTTCATCTTTCAACATTTTAGTTTGAGCTAATTTTTTAAATGAATTTTCATCATCCAAATCGTAATGTGTTAAATCGATATCCATACTTGAATGTTCTTTTTTAGGATCATATTCAAACACATCATCAGTAACTAATGGTAAAAAATCGGTCTGTGCTGATGTTGATTTGTATTTAGGTAATTCAGTTTCTGTATATGCATTTCGTTTAGAAAAGAATTTTGTTTGAATGCCTGAATCAAATGATTATTAGCCTTTTCTGGTAATTTTTTTGCATGTCTTTTGTTAATTCCATATTTGAGGATATTTTGACTATATAAGTACCACTTTTGCAATGGTTTTAATTTTTTATCATACAAAACTTTTTTAATTTTTTGATTTGATTAATAAATCCAAGTTTTTATCATCTTGAAATAATTTACTAAATTTTGAAAATATTTCTGGTGACATTACAATCATTCGCTGCATTATGTCTTACTGAGCAATTTTCCTATTACACTATATAATATAGTTCCGATTAAAGTTGGTAAAAATCCAGCATGTTGAACTAATATTTTTCGTTTGGCTTTTGTACTTTTCTTTACACAGGCTAAAAATATTAATTGTTTTTTATGTTTTTTTAATTTTGTTTTTGTGCTGGTGAAATTTTATTATTGCCATTTAATATATTGATTGCAATTTCAGTAATAGTTTTTATAATATCATCATCACAATATTTAAGAATATTTTCACGAAATTTCTTCTTGTTGCACTTTCTTAGTACATGTAATATATGTTGGTTTTTCTTCAATCGTTTCATATTTTTGACAGCTGTTCATTACCCGTATCACAGAAGCATATACAATATTGTTTTGAAAAAATATTAGTTCTAATACGAAATAAATCGTTAATGTCTTGTGTTAAATCCAACACAATATAACCATGCGGTTTTGATGTTGACTCATTATATACTCTCAAAAAACCCTTCATATTTTCCGGATATAGTTGTCTAGCAGAAGGAAAAATCTGTGATTTGTCTCGAGGTTTTTTGAAAAGCACTAAATATTTACAATTTAATGAAATATCTCTTGAGAATTTTCCCTGATGAAAAACGTTTTGCGTTAACAATACAATAGATAAATTACGTGGTGCGAACCTTCAGTAAATAGTTCGCATACCTGTTTATTTGCAGAATCTAGCATTAAATGATCTAAAACAATTAATGTAGGTTTATTTTCATTCTCACTAAACTTTTCTGGAATACTGGTATAAAAGTTTATATCAGGAAAATCTATATTTTTCGGAATAGCAGAAATTTCTGGGTTACACCATTTTATTGTTTCAATTTTCGGATAAATCAATCTGTTAATATTTTTAATTAAGTTGCATACAAATGTTGTTTTTCCACACCCAGATGGTACTGCAACCATCATTGTAAATGGATGATTAAAATATATCATTATTGGTTCGCGTTTTAAAAGTTATTGAAAGGTAAAGGTTTAAAAGTTGTTCAAATATATAAAAGCACAAAGTGAATAACTTATTCTCATTTTAAAAGATGGAGGTAAAAGAAGTGGAAGAGTTTTTAAAATCATATTCCTCTGTCTTATTAAATGATCATAAACACTGTATTTTTCACATGTATAAATACATTAAAGAATTTTCAATAACAGAAAAATTTACGTCAATATACGGAACTCATTTTGCTCTTTGTCCTTGGACTTACACAACTCGTCATCTGGACCGGATACGTGTAACTGTTGCTCTATAGAAAATTATAAAATAGAATTGGAAAATCTGATTAAATGGTACAGACATAATGTCAAGAGCACAAATAGTATCGAAAATACATAGACCAGCCAGACGAAACTTTCGTCGAAGAAAATTTATTCAAAAAGGTTTAAACGATACATGGCAAATCGATTTAGTAGAAATGATTCCATATGCAAAGTATAACAAAGAAAATAAATATTTATTAACTATAATAGATATCTTTTCGAAATATGCTTATGCTGAGCCAATTTAAACTAATAACGTTTTACTTGGGATTCAAAACATTTTCGAACGTGCTGGAACACTCCCAAAAAATTTTCAATCTGATCAAGGTAAAGAGTTTTTTAACAAAGAATTTAAAAAGCTTATGGAAATAAAAAAAATTAATCATTATCACACATATTCTGAAATGAAAGCCTCCATAGTAGAACGTTTTAACCGTACTTTAAAAAATTCAATGTGGAAGCAGTTTAGTTTCAGGGTAATTATAAGTGGACATCTATTTTACCCTCACTTATTGAGAAATACAACTCAACATATCATCGTACAATTAAACTTCAACCTAAAAAAGTTACAAAAGCAAACGAGAAATATATTTTGAAGAACATTTACATGCAACCGAAATTTTATCAGAAAGCTAAATACAAAGTTGCAGATTATGTATGCATAAGTACGCAAAGGAAACTTTGCAAAAGGCTATCAACCAAACTAGTCAACAGAAATATTTACAATTAAAGAAGTAAAACGCATAGACCCAATTACTTACAACTTACTAGATTATACGAAATTACCGATTTTAGGTTCTTTTTGCGAGACTGAACTTACTCGAGTCAAAAATCCTGACACATTTCTTGTTGAAAAAATATTGAAAAGAAATGGAAATCAGATATTTGTTAAATGGTTAGGTTTTGATAAAGATCATAATTCTTGGATAAATAAAAACGATATTATATGAAAATTAATTTACTTTTTTATTTTTTTATTTTTTTTTTGCACATTTATAGTTACCCATAACACACCTCAAATTTGCAATACACAAAGTAATTTACAAGAATATAATAAAACTTGTAAAAATACCAATAGTTGACGTTTTTTTATTTGCAAAATACAAAGTAGTTAATATAATAAATCAATTAACATTAACATAAATTCATATCAAACACCTGGATTTTTTCTTTAAAAATTTTTTCTGCAATAAACATAACAATTAATCAACAAATACATTTTTTTAAATTACTTTAAAACCAAGATGCAATATCAAGGTCAATATCAGCATTTTATTTATTTCATAAATAACAACTGCATTCTTGTGTTAATATTACGTTAAAATAACTGGTCAACCAGTTTATGTGAAAGTGAAAGCTTTTTATTAAAAAATAAAATAAATTCTTATTATTTACAATAATATATGTTACTATATACTATCACAACAAGATCATTGAAGTTACGTGTATTATTTACAAAAGCTTTTTCCGCAAACTAATCATGCAACCGGTAAAAATACTACACACCTGTTTAGGTCATTGCACTATCTACTTGTTCTACATTATCTAGTTGACCTTCCATAGCACTGGCGCCATACATTACGCGATGACATCAAGGCTGTCTGGCCAAAGTGCCTTTATACCTACTGAAGTTATATTGGATGATAGACGTCCAATACCAAATATTGACGATATTTTAAGTAAACTGGGGAGATGTCAATAGTTTTTTACGTTGGACCTTGCAAAAGGATTCCATCAAATTGAGATTGACGAACGGGAAATTCACAAGACCGCGTTCAGTGTCGAAAATGAACACTAAGAATTTGTACGAATGTCGTTCGGACTCAAAACGGCACCAGACACGTTCCGGTTGCTGATATGTGAATATATCAATAAAATCTGTATGGTCTACATAGACGATATTATTATTTTCTCTACATCTATAGAATAACATATAGATTCACTCACAAAAATTTTTAAACTTCTAAAAGAAGCAAAAGTAATGGTACAACTCGATAAGTCAGAGTTTATGAAAACAGAAACCGAGTTCCTGGGTCACATCGTGACTTTAGAAGGAATAAGACCAAATCCCAACAAAATAAAGTTTGTAAAAGACTATTTGGCAGGAAGTTCATCATTGAAGCCAACCACAGACCTCTTCAATGGCTATTCTTTCTAAAGGAGCCAAACTCGAAACTTGTTCATTTGTGCCTTAAATTATCCGAGTTTGATTATGAAAGGGTATTCAAAATGGCAATGCAGATGCACTCTCACGTATTGAAATAAATCTTGGAGAGGAACAAATCAACGAAATTGATCCAAACAGTGAAAATGACGTAAAAAATGTACTTAGCAAAAATACTGAAATAAATTTAGCGAAAATAAAATTAGCGAAACCAATATCCTTGCAACCATTAAACGTTAACAAATCACCATTAAACGTTTTTAAAACTCAAATTGCTATCTTTAAAACAAATTCTTGCTCTCTCCGAATTAGAAATATAAAAATATTTAATAAAAATAGGAAATTAATCCACACTAAAGACTTAGACGAAAAAGCTGTAGTCACTATTCTTAGATCTCACTGCAATCCTACATGTTTAAACGCAATATATATCGAAGATCCTAATTTTTTTGAAACTCTACAAAAATTATTTTTTCTCATCGAGCGGCCAATTAAAAATAATTAGATGTAATAAACTATTAACAGATATAACAGAAGAAGAACAACTAGCCGAAATCATAGAACAAGAACATCATAGCGGTATAGCTGAAGTAACATCATAACAATCGCTGCGGTATAGCTGAAGTAAGTAAAGAACTTCAACTATCGTATTTCCATCCAAAATTATATGATCGGGTGTCACAATTCATAAACAACTGTGAAATTTGCAATTTAAAAAAGTACGAAAGAAGACCTATTAAAAACAAATTTAAATTAACTGAAACTCCATTGTCACCTAACCAAACCATTCATATAGATGTATTTTATTCACTTGACAAAACTCTCTTTTTAACCTTCATAGACAAATTTACAAAATTCGCTCAAGCTATAAAAATTAGCCCAAGAACTTGGGTAGAGTTCAAGAGAGCATTATTGCAATACCTTTCAGGAGTTGGTAATATAAAAAAAAATATAGTGGACAATGAACTGGGTTTTAAAGCCCTCCCTCTTAGAGAATTTCTACAAAACGAGATTATTGAAATTCATTGTACATCAAACAACAATCATACCTCAAATTCAGATATCTAAAGATTGCATAATACAATCAACGAGCACACACGACGAACGAAAAGATATCGACACTGTGGAAGAAAAAATCTTAAAAATAATTGCAATTTATAATGACACTATTCATTCAACCACTAATAAAAACCAATAGACTTTAAAAACGGCAAAATCAAAAACGAGGAATATGAATCTATTAGGGTAAAAATACAACAAACTAAAGAAAAATTATAAATAGGTAAACCAAAATAAAGAGGAAAACGAAGTAAATGCAGGCCCTAATTTTGTAAAAGATCCAAGAGGAGGAAAAAATCACGCAAAATTTAGAAAAATGAATGTAGAAATTTTAGATGAAAACCATATCAATGACAAAGAAACTGGATTAAAATATTATAACTCACACGCTAAAAGAACAAAAAGATTTCAAAATAATAATTCCCCTAAAATTAAAGCTAAAATTGAAAAAAAGAAGAAATCAAAATGAACTAACATTTCTTTTACAGATTAAGATGCTAAATGTAAAAACGTTAATTCTCATAGCAGTCTTACCAACAGTACTTCTCCAAACAATTGAAGTCCAAAATATTGACAACAATCATGGATACATTACAATTAAATTAGGTGATAGAAAAATAATAAAAACATACAAGAAAGTCATGCACATCATTAATAGTACTGAATATGAAAATACCAAAAACTTAATTTACCAAAATATTCAAACGATTAAAATGAAAGAAAAATATAATTACTCACACCTTTGACCTACTTGAAAGAAAAATACATAACATAAGACCACATACAAGACAAACCAGAGGGTTAGTGGACGCACTAGGAACAGGGCTAAAATACATAACTGGAGTTATGGACCACAACGACGAAAACTTAATAATGAACAAACTACAGGCACTATCAGACAATAACAAAGATTTTATTCAAGAAAACAATAAAGAAATAACAATAAATGATCAAATTGATAACCAAATAAGAAATATTACGAACCAAATAAAAACTCAACAAACCATCATTTCATAATATTTAAACGCAGTTTAAACCTTTAACGCAGAATACGAAAACAAGATTTTTAAAATAGAGGACAATATAGAATATAATCCAACAAATCTTAAGAGAACTTTAATTAAAATAAAGAATATATTTATATATTTTTTAAAGTATATATTTACTATCAATATTCACATAATTATATTATTCTTTTTTTTTTTCTTTATTTAAATCACAAAAATAAAAATTTTTTTTTACAAAAATAAAATAAATTATTTTCATTAATAATTACATGTCAATTTTAAATTTAATAATACAAAAAAAATAAATCAAACAAATTTACATTATTCATGATAAAACATAATAATAAAAACAAAGTTAATTTTACAAAATTCAATTAATTACTTACTTAAAAAAAAAAAAAAACGTTTGTAACTATTATAAGTTCACTTATTTTTCTCTTAAATAGAAGATGATTATTAATCAATTTATATTCATCTGGTAATTCATTATATAACTTTAGGCAATTATAGAGACAATTATTTTTTTGCCTGTCCATTCTGAATAGTGTGAGATAAAAGTTTGATTTATTACGGGTGTTATGGTTATGTATATATATCAATATTTCTATTTAAAATGAAATTATGCTTAATGTAATTATTAATAATTTTGAATGCAATAATATATAATTCACGCCTGCATATATTTTCAAAACTTAAAACCTGGTTTGTATATAACATGGAAAATGGAAAACGATTAGATAAAAGTTAATTAATTTAATAGCTATCTTATGCATTATATTTATTTTGTTTAGTGCCAAATTTGGAGCACCACACCATATAGGATTTAAATATGTGATATTCGATAACATATATGAGGAAAAAACTATGTATAATATTTTTTTTGAGAAAAAATTTCTGAGGCGTCCGAGAATGAAAATGTATGGGTTTGTTTTTTTGATAATATGCTCAATATGATCATACCATTTTAACTTAATATCTAAAATTAGCCCTAGATAATTATAATTTTTAACGACTTCTAAAGGGGTGTTCTTGAAAAGAATATTAAAATTACTGTATGTTTTGTTTCCAAAAAGCATTATTTTTGTTTTCTTAATATTTAGTAACAGACTATTATTATTACGCCATTTTTCTATTATGGCAAGATCATGACTAATTGAATATTTCAAATCAGCTTCGCAATTTTTCGAATATTTTAAAACTGTATCATCTGCATACATTTGTATCGATCCCTTCAAATTTAAAAAGACAAGATCATTAATGTATATTTTAAAAAGATCTGGCCCTATAATTGAACCTTACGGAACACCCTTTTAAATATTTCTAGATGTGCTAAACAAACCATTAATTTTAACTTTGTTTTCTATTAAACAAGTATGTTTTGAAGAAATTAATTTGATTGTCACTGAAATTTAGTTTGGTGAGCTTATAAAGTAAAATATTGTAATCCACGCAATCAAATGCTTTTTGTAAATCTAAAAAAATACATGCAACATATTTTCCACTGTCCATGCTCTTAGTAACAAAATGCGTTAGATTAAGACATGCAGCGATGGTATTGAAGTTTTTTTCAAAACCATATTGCTCAATATATAAAATATTATTACTTCTAAGAAAAACTTCCACTCTACTTTTAATAATAGTAAGTAATTGCAGAAAAATACGAAATTGACGAAGCATATTATTGACCTATTTAAAATTAATTTTAATATTCCTACCAATTCTATATTTGAGCAATTGTATGAAATTTTATGTTTGTGAGTGTGTATGTTTTCATACATTTCAGTTTTGTTGACAACAACATAATATGTAGTATCAATAGCAACGGAAATAAAATTAAATAAACTTAAGCAAGAAATCAAAGAAATAAAATTATTATTATAAAAACAAAACAATAAAATTGGAATACTACTAGCTATATTATAATGAGTTAGTTTAAAAAAGTAAAAATAAAAAAATAAAAATATTGTAATATTATAGTAAATCTTTGTATTAAATAATATGACATGTAATATACTCGTATATAAGTAATTGCAGAAAAATACGAAATTGACGAAGCATATTATTGACCTATTTAAAATTAATTTGAAATTTAAGATTATGTAACAAAAAAATGAAAATAAATGAAATTTATACAGTTTAGTTTTCTTGAGAACATCATATGATATTATATATAATATATAATTATCAATACTTATCTTAAGCCGATGGAAATTGTAACAGGTAAATATATTGTATATATATTGTGTTGTTGTGGTACACATACATAATATTCAGCTCTCGGTGAAAATTGTTTTCTATATTCCGAATTTGTGAATTTTATAACAAAAAACTTTTAAGTTATTTCTTCCTATACTATTTAATTTTTTTTTACATTATGGATTGCGGTTTGTGCAAAATTAAAATAAATAGAACCGATTTAAAACTTAAGATATTAGGACTACTAGAATACTTTCCAAATTTTTTTCTAAATTAAAGAGCTGGCTTTTAAATTTCAATACTGAGAATTGCGAAAGATTGTTAAATGTTTTAATATAAGAATCGAAATTTTATTCTTTTTATACCCTACACCTAAAGTATAGGGTATATTAACTTTGGTATGGTGTTTGTAACCACCAAAAGGAAGCGAGTTAGATATGGACATGTATATATATTCTGAATCAGGATCACCTCCTGAGTCGATTTAACGATGTCCGTCCGTCCGTCCATCCGTTCGCACGATAACTCAAAAACTAATGAGGCTATCTTGATGAAATTTATATAGTAGGTTACTAATCATGAAAGGAAAGCTAAGTTCGAATTTGGACAAAATCGGTCCATGGGTTCAGATTCTGGAAGCTTCCGAATGATTCCGGAGCAAACGAGATTATCTCCAAAATCAAGAAAGATAGAATCTTTAAATTTTGTACAATGATGTTTCTTCACATTCAATTTATGTCTATGAAATTTAAGAGGATTTGGTCCATGGGTTTGGATTTTGGAAGCTTTCGAACGAGCACCAGAGCAAATGAGATTATCTCCAAAACCAACAAAGATAGAACCTTTATTTTTAGTACAAGAGTGTGCTGTTATGTTTCCTTTTCTATAAAATTGAAATCTGATATTTGAAAGAATTTGAACCATGGATTCGTATATTGGAAACTTCCGAACGAGCACCAGGGCAAATAAGATTATCTCTGTTTAGTCGTCCTGCACCTAAAAGAAAAAAAAACAAAAGAACACATCACAAAGAATCATCATTCACAAAATAAAATACGTATCTGAAATTCATCGTGGGTCCATATCAAGCAGCCTTCAACATCCATGGAATCAGCCATCAACACCTAAAAAGAAAGCAATTATTATTTACTTATTAGATTTTACTTACCAATAAAAGTCCAATATTCTGTTCATTATTTATTATTATTTTGTTGTATTTATTCATTTGTTAATGTCAGAACAAACAAATTCACAATATTAGATAAAAATTGTCAAAATATAATTGTTTTCATTTTGGGGCACAAGATGTCAGTTACATTAACTAAAATTAATTTTATTCACAATAATTGCATATTTGTTATATATTTAATAATTTTAATTCTTTATATACACTACATATGTTTTTTTTTCTTATATACTTTTATCTTTTTTTTTCATTTTACTATGTACTTTAAATTCAAGGTTACTGAACTTGAGTTAAACGTTAGTCCTGAACCGTTTAACTCAAGTTTATATAAACCCAAATTTTATGAATTTTATTTTAATCGCTACCGAGTCGCCGAAAAGAAAAGATAATCAATTAATTACTGATATTTTTTTTTAAATTAAAAATAAGTGAATAAATTAAAGATTTAAGATTTAACTGAATTAATTAATTACTGATATTTTTAGATTAAAAATAAGTAAATAAATTAAAGATTTAGGAATTAACTGAATTTCTTAATAAAATTGTTAGTTAATTAAAATTGAACTATTTCTTTTTCTTATACATATCTACAAAACATTTTTTTTAATCGTTGAAAAAATATTTTGGTCCTTCGAGCCGGATTTTAAAAAAAAGGTGTAAAAAAATAAAAATCCGATTATATAAAAAGAGAAAATAATAATATAGTAACTATATTAACTTTTTTAAATCGATAAAAGTGGAAGTGTGAATAAAAACTTAAAAACTATATTGTGTGTGTTTTTTTGATATAATTAAGAACAGTGACAAATACAAACTTTTATTTAAAACGGTAATTTCGGTAAAACGTGCGGTTCCGGTATCAAGCTATCGAGAGAAGGCAACAGAGAGGATTCTACCAACAAAGTAAGTCCGTTCCAATTTTTTAATTACTAATAAAACACAATATTTATTAATTACTAATAAAACACACCTTCAAAAAAAAAAATTCACACTCACACTCATTGAGTCAACTGATTCAAAGTGATTTAGTGAAATAAAGTACGTGCCAGAGGTTAAAATTTTGAAGTCTATATATACAGAAATCCAAGCGCAATATAGAAAACATCAAGAAAGTCTGCCGTAATTTTAAACGTACTCAACAATATATCTAATTTATATTATATAAGCGGTTTGGAAACAACGATATTAATAACGGTCTATTTAACACCAAAAAAGGGGGCAGCACAAGGAATTTCAAATTTTCCACACATGAAACAAAACACATTCAATTAGCAATTTAATTTATACATTAAATTCTAACTTGAATGTTACGTACAAAAAAAAAAATTTTTTTTACTCGTTTTTCACACAGTAAGCAAACATCCTAAATTATCAAGTTAATTTTTTAAATACATTACTAACTTTTTAATTTTGCTAATTTTAATTTTACATACAAAGACAAATAGAAAGTTAATTTTTTTACATTAAGTTAAAATTCATATTGTTCACACATACATAAATTTACATATCTTAAAAAAAAAATTAAAATTTAACTTATATGAGCAAGCGAAGCAAAAATCAGAAAAGCAGCATTTCAAAAATGGATAAGGTCATGAAACTCCAGATGTCACAAGTATCCCTATTTCAATCTTTTGGGACTAGGTTTGAGAAAAATGCTGTCCAACCAAGAGGGAAATTTTTCTATCAGCAGATAATAAAGGAAGTAGAAAAATTGTGGAACAAGCTCACCAGTACACATTTGGAAATCTTGCAGTATTCGCAATCTGAAACTGGAAGGCAACTACTAGAAGATGAATATCTACAGGAAGACATATATGGGACTTTCAGCGCCATATATTATCATATATGTGAGCCGGCGTCAGAGAAAATGCATGCAGTTGATGGTCCGCTTGTCGACACTTTCAGGGAACAGAAACCGGTGATCCAGACCAATGTTAATCTGCCGAAAATAACTTTAGAGAAGTTTACCGGAAACTATTTAAGCTGGCCTCCATTCCACGATTTATTTAAATCTGTAATTCACGACAATGCCAGTTTGACTTGTGCTCAAAAGTTGCACTATTTAAAGATGCATCTGGTAGGAGATGCAGCACAGTTGCTAAGACATTTTCAGGTCACAGACAACAATTACATTTCGGCGTGGGATACGTTAAGAGACAGTTATGATAACAAGCGTCTTTTAGTGAATAATCACTTAAAAAGATTATTCTCCCAGAAAGACGTCCAACATGAAAGAGCTCACGAGATACGAAGATTGCTGGATACAACCAACGAATGTTTGCTGGCAATCCAGAATTTAGGAATCAATGTAGAAAGATGGGAGCCAATTATAACGTTCATAACCATCCAGAAGCTGCCGTCTGGCACTCATCAACTCTGGGAGCAAAATATGAGCAGGGATAAGGACCTCCCATCGTGGTAAGCCTTAGAAACGTTCTTAGAAAATCGGTTTCGAGCTCTGGAAGCAGTGTCTACGAGAGACCAAATAAGTACCACCCAGGGTAAGCCAAGACCCAATGTTCGTGCGTTCCATAATGCCACCCGAGCAACATGTCTGTTGTGCGGAGGTCAACATCAGTTAAGAAAGTGTCCAAATTTTCTGAGCCTGAATAGCAACGCAAGATTAGAAATCATCAAGAGTAAAAAAATATGTATAAATTGTCTAAATGAAGGGCACAGATTTGCCAATTGTCCGAGTCAGGGAAGATGTATGATTTGTAAGAAACCACATCATTCTTTATTGCATTTGACACGAGATGCGACAGCTTCATCACATCAAACAAGTGAAAATCGTCAGCTGTCGGCACAGGCTCCTGTGTTCAACTCAAATCGAGATATGCATACCCACGTAACGCATCACAAGAAGCAAACAACTACATTTTTAGCAACCGCGCGCGCGCTCTCATTGACCCTGGGTCCCAAGCGTCCTTCCTCACAGAAGAGATGGCACAACAATTACACTTAGCTAAAGAAAAAATCGACGTGCGGATTCATGGAGTCGGAGGGAACAAAATTGAAAACTCAAGGGCATAGGTGAATTTGACATTACAATCCGTCTCAGGCTCATACCAGACAACTGTTGTGGGTTTGCTGGTGAAAAAGATCACTAACACATTACCAGATAAAGAAATCACACAACCCGATTTAGACGGCATACGTGGAGAACTGGCAGATCCCGAATATTACAAGACATCAAAAATCGATATTTTGCTTGGGGCCGATTGCTACTCTCACATAATGCTAGAAGGCTTGCAACATAGAGCCAACGGCAATCTACTAGCGCAAAAACTATATTTGGGTGGATCCTATGCGACAAGGATAACACAACTGCAACATGCAGATGGTCCATTCAGAATTTTCACATCAACACCTCATTGGAAAATCAACTTAAAAAATTCTGGGAAACGGAATCCATACCAGCCGAAATGAAGTTCCAAACAGAAGAAGAACAACAGTGTGAAACCATTTATGACCAGACCACTGTTAGAGATCCATCAGGAAGATATCGAGTATCGTTGCCATTTCGGGATTTTCTAGGAGCTTCTCGCAACATTGCTTTACAACGCTTATCTCAATTAGAACGTCGATTCAAAAGAGACGATTTACTCAAAACGGAATATAAGAAAGTGGTCAACGAATATCTGCAATTAGGGCACATGGTAGAAGCTAGCAGTGAAGAATGTATTCATAATCCAAAAAATAAGCTATACTCCCATTCTACATGCTACCTACCTCATTACGGGGTCACAAAAGAGTCCAGCACCACAACAAAATTAAGAGTCGTTTTTGACGCTTCAGCAATTACTTTTGAAGAATTTAACACAGTGTTATGCCAAGTGGAGGCATGTCTCAATTCAAGACCATTAACAGAACTAACTATTGGCACCACCACAAGAAGAAGTCGCCAATACAAATATACACAGATTAAATCGATGGCAGTATCTGCAATCTTTAGTTCAAAGTTTTTGGCGTAGGTGGAATTCCGAATATTTTTCCAGACTACAACAACGGCCTAAATGGACAAAAAAATGGATAATATAAAACCGAACAGTAGCTAATCCTACACTTGGGGATGGGAAAAAATCATGCCATATCGCGCCGAAGACCACGCCCACTGACCTGTATTTTGATTGATGGGTTTAATTGTAGGTTATTCTTGGTTAGTAGGCCAAAAACTTGTTTTGCTTGTTTTGATTTAGGTTATAAGCATGGGTTGTTAACTTATAAGTTGCAAGTGGTTGTATAGTAGGAAATGAAGGTTGTTGGTACTGTAGAAGTTGTTAGGCAAGGTTAATGAACTGGACAAGTTTAGGTTATAAGCGTGGGTTGTTAACTTATAAGTTGATAGTTTGATACTTTGTAATAGGATATCATACAAATAGAAAGATGATTTTTTTCAGGTCAAATCAAGTTTATTTTTTTAAATTGCGCAAAATCACATGCTTAATAAAATATACCTACATACGTAAAAGGAGATATAAAAGAAATGAAAAAAACTTGTTTTTATTATTTAATAAGAAAAATATTCATAGGTACTTTTGAATACCAAGATGTAAATAATAAAAATAAAAACAAAACGTAAACAAGAAGTAGGTACAAAGTGTATTTTTGTTTATTAAAGAAGATCAATAATTGTTGTAAGTTGTTATTATAGTTTTAAAGCTGCAAAATAAAAAAAAATAAAAATAAGAAAAATATGTTACCTATTTTAGGATATGAGTTGTTTCTCTATATTTTGTTCTAAGTACATATGAACTTAAAAAATATTTTGCATTCTTCTAATGTCTCTTTACCTGGTGTAAAATAAATTGTTAAAACTAGTTTGACTCTTTTAAACAATGTTAAAATTTATGAATGGAGTAAAAAAGTAAAAATGAAAACAAAAGAAAGAAAAAAAATATATAATTATAGGTGCATCTGTTATGTAGGATTCTTTTTTCTGTTCTATAAGAAGATTGAGAAAATAACCTGAAATCTTCGATTTTACTTTGTTTTGTTATTATTACGTTCCATTCTATGCTGTAAGAAATAAAAAATAAAAAATAATAAAAATCAAAAAGAAGTTAATTGCTTTTGGTACCTATTTTGTAAACATAAGATAAAAATAAAATAGATTTTTATTAAATTTTTTATTATTATATTTTTATTTAAATCTAAGTTGAAAAATTTTTTGCGATAACCAGATGTTAAGATTTTAAAAATTTTAAATTAATATGTAAACAAATTTGAATGATTTACTTATCTACACGTGATTTTTTCCTATTATATCCATACGGTAAAGAACTACCATCTTCATTAAATTTTCGTTTTTCCGATTTTGGTTGATATTTTTTTATTTCAGGAATCGTAAGTACATCGTGATTTTTATTCCGACGAATATTTTCTGAAATGACGTATGTGTCTGTACTATTCAATGAATTTAAAACTGCTTCCTTTATGCTATTAAAACTAATTTTTAGTGAAGCTTCATAACTAAGAGAGAATCCTTTAACTTTACAAACAATTTTTTCGGTATTATCTTTTGTACAGTAAATTTTGTAGGCGTAGTTCTTGGGATCACTACTTACAAATTCTGTAATATAACTCCCTTATACAATAACACTCTAATTCATCTGTCATGTCTTCTATAAATTCTCCTGTTTGTGGTTCATATTCTCCTTCTCGACTAATATACAACACCGAATCGGTGTCATAACTCTACTATCTAGCTTCTCTAGATAACTATAAAGTTGAAGACGAGCATGTGTTGTTGTATAAGCAGCGATACTTACGTTGACAGTAGATAAAGAAGTTGCTGCTTCTTCTTTATACTTCCAGCTAGCCACTATGTTTTCTTCATTTACTGGAAATATGTGACCAACTTCTACAGAGGGATTTGTTATTAACTCGTAAAGTTTAAAAGGTTGATTTATAATGGTGGTTTGTTGTTGATTTTCCTTTTGCCCAAATTTTCCCCAGAATGAGTTTAAAATAATCCTGGCAAAAGATCTTAAACCAGGGTTATTTACTACTTTATCGTAATCTAATTTAATTTCCTCCTTTTCAAAAAAACTGTCAATATATTTTTCCTTTTCTTTTTGAGTCTGACATTTTATTGGCCATCCAGAAGATTCTTGTTTAATCTTTATAAATTTGTTCATCATTTTAGTGAATAAACCATCAATACCATTGCCATTGTCATATTCCCAAACATATTCCCTGTTTCGTATTCCCAAACTTCATAAATATTTAAAAGTTTATACCCTTTTTCAATTGCTTTTTTAATTTTATCAATTATCCAAGTTCCTACTAATGCTCTTTCATCGTCTGTATGTTGACAGTATTTTCCTTGATATTTTTTTTCACGACAAGTGTTACATAGTGAGAACATCAATTCATTATTTTGTTTTGCAGTTAACACGGGGTGTAACAGATTTGTTGGAGGTAAGATTTTGCATTTAATAATACCGTCAATTGTCATTATGTTTAACTTTGAGCAGACATCTTCTCCAACATAAATTTTAGGATGACTTATGGGAAATTTCCCTCGTTTGCAAACATATGGATATAAGGAACACACATCTATGTATTTAATTTTTTCTCCTTCTTTACATTTATAATATGTGTAAGTATTTCCCGTTCTTCCACCATAAAATGCATCACGGGGATTTAAAGGAGCTAAATTAATTAATGAATGATTTTCTAAATATCTCATATTTTCATTGTGTCTCATTAGCTCTCGGAATTCACATTCCCACATCTCAATAACTTTATATTCACATGATTTTATAAACTTTGATCTCATTAATGTTTTTTCATATCGTCCATTCAAAGTATCGCCAGACTTATCGTGTAATGGTATATCTCTCTGGTGTGTTAAACATTTTGGATGTCCATGATAATAGCACCCGTAAAATTCAAATATTTCTTTAGCCTCTTCGCAAAAACCATCGACTTTAACATTTCCAATTTGTTTTTCTTTTCCATTAAATGCACATCGCAAATCAATTTTTCTCAAATCTTTTTCCCAAATAAGCCATTGCATGGCAATTTTTGACTGATTGTCTACCATCCTATATCCTTTTCTTGGTATAATACCTATAGTATTCGATTTGAGAAAGTTTCTTCTATATACAAGATTACAGGATGAGGCTATTATTGTTGCTTCTACAAATGGTTCCACATTACATTCTTCTATAAAAAATTTTCTGAAAACCAGACATGCTTTACTTAGAATTTCAACATCATTTATACATTTCATAATTTTCATTTTCCAATTTATTAAATAGATGCGGAAAATAACCCTTTTTCAAATTGATTGATAAATTAAAAGCTTTTGGTAATTTTGCCAAGGCCATAGGAAAGTAATTCATAGAATCTATAAATTTAATATTATCAATTATCATAACAATAATTTTTGCACCTCGCATAATTAACTTTGGTTTAAGTACAGTTTTATTGAGTATATAATTCAAAATAAACTGATGGTCAAACGCCTGACCATTATGAGCAATTATGACAATCTTTTTGAATTCCTTTCTTAATTTTAAAATAAATTCCATGAAATCCTCTATCACATTTTTCGTTTTAAAAATTCTCTCTCTTAATTTACATTTTCCACAGAAGTATAGAGAATCAATGTTAATACATTTAAAGCATCTTAGCTGAGCCACACATAAACTTGGAATATGTTCTTTTATTTTTGTAGATCTAATTTCTTCTTGTCTTGTTTCTAAATCATAAAATACGTAAATGCAATTTTCAAAATTTACTTTTGTTTTGTCTTGCTGAATGAAGCATTTATGGTTTTCAGGAACATGATTATCGCAAATCTTACAAAAATATTCTCCACATATATGAGTCCTAGTGCTTTTATGAACTTTAAAACAAGATTTGCATTTTCTAATTTCTTCACAGATGCTTCTATTTTTTGACCTGGAAGCCTTATGGCTTTCAAAACATGTTTGACCAGGAAATGTTCGATTACACTGCATACATAAAATATTTTTAACATTAAGTGAACAAGCTGGTGAGTTTTGACAGCAAGGGCAACTTTTCGAACATCTATGTTAATTTTTCTTAGAATACGGAATATGACATTCTTCACAATAAAATGCTGTGCAAAAAGCAGCTGTTAGTGAGGTTATTACATTGTAATGATTATTATGATATAACAATTTAATTTTTTTCCCATTATTCAATCCTTCAAATATTATTTCTGCACCCCTTGTTCCATATTTATATACAACAATCTTGTGTTTGTGTAAAAATTTTTGAAATTGATTTAATTCATGAATTCCTCAACCTTCAGATGGAATTGTTATTTTTGATGTTTCTAATAATTTTAAAGCTGTTAAAGTTTGAAGTTTTCCTATATTTTTTCGAATTTTTTCATAATCATTAAATTTTTCAATTTTAGCTATTGAAACAACAAGTGCACGCGGTAAACATAAATTATCGCTATTTTTTATTGCTATTATTCCTCTCCTTTTTAGGCAGTCCCCATCAAAATTTGAATATTTATTACTTCTACCTCTACCAACGGGTAATTTAACATGGGTAACTGTTAAACAAAAAGTGTCTGTGCTTAAACCTGTAGACGTAAAATAAAAATAGTTTATAATAAATTAAGCCAAAAATGTATTATAAATAACTACCTTCAGAATTACTTTGGAAAACATTAGAAATTACATCCCAAACGTCGCAAAATTTTAGTTCGTGAGCGGATTTAAAACTGAGATACGCAGGACCTTGATGTTCAAAGCTCTCTCCACAAAATGTTAATCCAATCTTATCCCTGGAATTCACATCTTTCACAGCAATGTTGATTATTTGATATATAGCATCCTTAATCCAGCTAATTGGTTCTCTATTGTCAGGTACGGATTTAATTACAAATTTTATTTTGTGCCCGTTCATATTAAACCGTTTAACAAATGTCGAATTTTCACTTTCGATTATATAAGGTGTTATTGTTTCGGTAAGAAACTTTTGTAAAATAATTTTTTTTATTTTTCTTTATACGAATTTTAGATGTTAAATGCTTGAATAACAGAATAATATTAAATTTTTAATACAGATTCACTCAGTTAAATGGACAATTACATTGTAATCAAAGGTCGCTTTAATAAATTATAGTTGTTTAACTCGAATTCCATCTTAATCCTATCTTAAAATAGAAAGAATTGAAAATATAATTTGCAACATTGTAACAAAAGACATTCTGACAATTAATTATAGTTCTGTAAAACAAAAATAAAACGCAAGCTTAGCCCTATCTTAAAATAGAACATTGAAAATATAATTTGCAACATTGTAACAAAAGACATTCTGACAATTAATTATAGTTCTGTAAAACAAAAATAAAACGCAAACTTAGCCCTATCTTAAAATAGAAAATTGAAAATATAATTTTCAAACTAGAATTTAATTTAAAACTTATCTTAAAGTTGTAAATTGTAATAAAATGACGATTTAATAAATTATAGTTCATTTAACTAGTATCCCATCTAAATCTTAGCTTAAAATAGATTGAATTGAAAAACAAAAACCAATCTAAATTTATCTTCAATACATTTTAATTAGTATAAATACATAGGGAAAATATCAGTTTAATTTCAAACAAGCAAGATATGGCACAGGAATATTTAAACTTCTTCATGACTGCAGAAGAGGCTGCAACCGCTACAACTGCTACTACTAGTACAGCAGTGCGTCTTCCTGCGAAAAGGAGAAAGGCTAAAAATGAAGATGACGCTTCTACTCATCTTCATCAACAACAACAACAACAACTACATCAAGAGCATCATCATCAACAACAACATCAACAACCACAACAACAGCAAAAACCACAGCAACAGCAACAACAGCAACTACAACAAGATTATCAGAGTAAGGTAACATCAAATCCCATCAGAAAAAGAAAACTGGCGGAATTATTTAATTTAAAAAAAAAAAATTTTTTTTAATTCTTAAAAGTTAAAGATATGGAGCCAAGTAGGCTCTATAAAATAAATAAAATTAAAAAGTTAAACACCGTTTACGGTGAAAAATGGGTCTTCGAGACCCCAAATAATATTATATTTATACCGCATCAAAAAGTTGGGGTATTTGAAGATAATGATGAGGAAATCGAAAAAAATGAATATTTCCTATATAAATGAGGAAAGCCAATTAAATTTAAAAGAAGAATGGTGATTTTGAATTCGCCACAAATCAGTAATAGTTTTAGACTAATTTTATATAAAAAATTTTATTTAATAAAAAAAATTTTATTTCAAAGAAATTTTCTACTGTTTTTAATTTTATTTTAATTTTTCAGATGTTAAGATTTTATTTCATTTTTCAGATGTTAAGATTTTATTTTATTTTTCAGATGTTTTCAAGTTTTATTTTCAGGTGCTTATTAGAGTTTTATTTTACAGATATTAAACAATATTTGTTGAATTTATCCAAGTATTATGTGTGTCATCAAAACCTAGCCATTTAACAAAAACTCTATTTCCTTGCTTTTTCAGATTTTTTTCTACAAGATAAGTATCTGGATATTTTACAGGTGTAAGCTCAGCTTGATAAAAACCCCCAGAAATTGGCGTATCAGTATAGTCCGATAATTGATATGTAACAGGATAAGTATTATTGATTTTATCAATCTTAAATACTTCAGTTGACCAATTCGGTTGATAACCTTTTTCGAAATGACCTTTATATTTACT
Organism: Poecilobothrus nobilitatus; assembly: GCA_947095535.1. Taxonomy (NCBI): domain Eukaryota; kingdom Metazoa; phylum Arthropoda; class Insecta; order Diptera; family Dolichopodidae; genus Poecilobothrus; species Poecilobothrus nobilitatus. The sequence continues at coordinate 197,116,682 of OX352772.1, forward strand.
TATTCTTACAAAATTTCCAGTTTTATATTTACTTTTTTGAAAAATTTTAGGCTCAGTATATATATTCCGCAGTATATTTTTTTCGTTTTTCTTTGTAATTTTTTCAGGAGGAAGTTTTGTTGTGCTATGTTTTGTTGAATTATATTCTTTTATTAATGATTGTATAATAGGTAACCATTTATAATTCCCGTTTAAACTAAATTTTTTCCGCATAGAATTTTTCAATGTACGGTTAAATCGTTCAACAATTGATGCTTTTAATTCGCTAAATGAGTGATAATGATTGATTGATTTTTCTTTCATATAATTTTGAAATTGTAAAATAAAAAATTCCTTGCCATGATCAGAGTGAATATTTTTTGGTATAACTTTAGCTCTAATAATTGTTTTTAAGTCATTTAAAACATTTTCAGCATTTTTTGTTTTCACAGGTTCAGCATAGACATTATTAAATTTTCATAATGTCTATGCATAATATAACCATTATTAAATTTTCCATAAGGTATCATTTCGACTAAATCAATTTGCCACGTGTCATTTAGACCTTTCTGTTTGAATTTTCTTCTAAGAAATTTACGTCTTGCCTGTCTATGAATTACAGTCACTATTTGAGCTCTTGACATTTTGTTTTAAAAATGTTAAAGGTAATGTTATAATAATTATTATACATAAAATGATAGACCTAAGCATGTTTTAAACTAATCATCTAAGTGAGTTTAATTTGCTTTTATACTTTTCTACATGAGTATATAACTCAACTTTTATTTTCAAATTTAATTCACTTCCATTCTGATTGCTCAACAACTCGCTGAAATGCTGCCTGATTCCACATCATTTCCATTTAAAGAAACTGTAGATGATGTAAATACACAAGGTCAGATACAAGAAAATGAAATTACGTCCACCATGGACGACGAAGATTTAGCAGAAACTGAGGAGTTTATACCACCGTTCCAGATAGCTGAATTAGAAGACGAAGAAGAAGAAGTGGAAGAAGAAATTGAGGAAGATGAGGAAGCAGTTCCATTTAATGAAATTTGGGACATAAATAATCAGCAGATCTTGATTATTTCAATAATTTAATAATCCTAAATAATTTTAATTAAATAATCTAGTAAAAGGTGTACAGAAAAATATTTGTCTATCTAAAACATATAAATAAAAAATAAAAGTTTTTATATTATTTGTTGTGATTTATTTTGTTTGTTTTATGTAGTATATTACAGATTTGTTCCTTTAAAATTACAGGAATTTCAATAAATAACCGTGAATAATTACATTGTACATTAAACCGTTGTATTGGTACATAAATTTCTCTTTCTAACCTAAATACTTGTTGTTCGACACATAAATTTAGATATTCCTGAACATAGTGTTTTACATTTAACTAAGCAGATTTATAATAGGTCATCACTGCGTGAAGAAAATCGCTTAAATTGTAAAACTGCTCTGCTTCTTCTTTGTTAATACTTATACTTTGCCCGTTCGCTGATTTTAGTCCATGATGAAAGTTCTGTTTTATATCTTTTATTATCAGTTTATCGAGTTTTTTGTTAAATTCGTAATAAAATTTATTCCATTCATGATATTTTAAGACAATTGACTTTTTACCAATACGGTGAATTATACTTGAGGCTTCAAATAACTCACAGTCAAATCTAACAGCAATTTTTAATGTATGACTCTTATTGAGAAAATAAATTTATAAATTTGTGTTCTGACCTGATGCTTCCATTCCTTTAATTTTACTAAAACTAAAGGAATAAATAAACTTTACTAAATAATAAATAAATTTTACGTTTATATTGTTTTTATTATTTATACGTTTTAGGAACACAAATTTGTTGATGCTATTATGTTGCTATTATGATGCTTTTATGTATGCTATTTATAGGTTTGAGAATATATTTCGGTTTTTATCGATTTGTAAACTTGCATCTAATTCTCCATAAACAATAGCAGTCAGTGTAGATGTAAGTAGTTTTGATAGCCTTGCCTCCATTCTAACTGTACCTTGATTTAGTAGACCTTGACACACTTTATTTCCTGATGCATCTGGAGTTAAATCAAAAGCTAGAATGAAAAACCCATTACTAAACATGGTTTTTGTTATCTGATGATCTTTATCATTATGGTAAATTCCAGTTCCTGAAAAAAGTGTACTGTATGCTCTTGTACAGCAATTATTTTCATCTGAAAAACTGGTTTCAATTGCTGAATTAAGTATTTGAACACCATTTACGTTTAACACAAATTGTGGAATATCAAAATGTTTAAAATTGTATGGGTTTTTTGACCTTTTTCCAGAGTAACCTGTATTTTCTGTCATACAAAAAATGATTGTGTTTGGCAACTGTCCAATAAAAACATTATCAAGTGATATCAGTATTCCAGCCAAGTGGAATGGCAAAAGTTTTTACCTCTACCCGTTTGTAATTGTATTTGGCATTAGTTTTTGCCAATACAGCATTATGTGCTAATAGCACACTAGGATTAATTGTTACATGTCTCATAAATAAAGTGGCTTCTAAAATTTTCAGTTGAGATTCATCAGTATTATCTGCAAAGAGGTAAAAATCTGCTTTTTCTAATGTTAGGATAACTCGAACATCGACATTGTTTATGAGAAGTGTAGGTTGGTTAAACATATCTAAATGTAGTTTCCCCATAAGTTCCACTACATTGCTATTTTGGTATAATTTTTGACGTTCTTTTGAACCACTATTATCTGTTTTTGCTATATTTGGCTTATCTAGCATCCATCCACCACACTCCAAATGCGTTGTAGCGGCATCCGTACCATAGTTTAACAATGATTCAATATAAGCTCTGTAATGATAATTGCCATCTGATGGAGATATATTCTTTCCATTTAGTTGAACATTGCATTGTTTTATTAATGAATGTAACATATTATTAACCATACTTGGTTGTTGTATAGGTGTTCCATCAGTTTTTTTATCTTTATTCCATTGAGTTCCTTTTTTTTTTAAATTTGTACTTTTAATTTTAGATATGTCGAAGACAAGTCTCTATATGTATCACCGTGCCCTAGTGAAACAAATTCTATGACAGATGGATTATCTAAAGAAGCAATAGGGTTATAGGAAACTTCTTCAGATCGTAAAATACTTGACTGAATAGGCTGTGTTTTAAAAATATCAAGCTCTGATTTCATACATTCACTCATAATTATTCAAAAATATCTTTTTGTTTGTTTTTGTTAACTTTGCGTCGCTTCGACGTAAAATAATTTAAATTATTAATGAGAGGTCATTTTATAGGTTTTCTTCGTTTTCTTTTGCCTTGTCCATACATTTCATTGAGTTTCCGAACTGCACCTCGTCTTACATTTTTCATTATCTCTTTACTTCGATCTTGAACCACTTCTTTTACATTTGCACCTGTGGCAATATCAGATAATACATTAATACCAGAGTTCATAACCTCTTTTTATAATAATATATTAGCTCCAGACGTAAATATTGGTTTTAAATATCTAAAAAGACCACCGAAAAAGCTCCCTAACCCTCGTCCCCTTTGGTAAGGTACAATTGAGTGTAACAAAGGACCAATGTCCTCAAGACCTTTTCCTGATTGAACTAAATAATATTTGTAGTACGCTCTCTCCATAAAGAATAAAATAAAATAATATATAGTTTTGTAAAATCGCTTTTATTTATACTTTTTTAAAATGTAATACAATTTTTGTTGGAATTGAACTATTGGAAAAGTTTATTTTGTATCCATATTTATCACATAAAAGTAATGAAATATTATTAAATGATGTCTCCACATTGCAATATTGAATATTACTGAATTCTTTTACAGTATCAGTGAAAGAATTTTGTATGTTAACAGATCTTAAACACCTTATATCTTTATTACCTATTTTTTGCGAATTTGAACCATGGGTTCGTATTTTGGATACTTCCGGACTAGCACAAGAGCAACGAGCATATCTCCAAAACCAACAAAAGTAGAACCTTTAAATTTAGTACAATGGTGTTCTGGCATGTTTTCTTTATGTTCCTGAGATGGATTCGATGAAATGGAGTGGCAATTCGGGTACCTGACACACACCTCCTAAGGACTAACAATCTTCGAAATTAATAAAAATAGAAACTTAAAATTTTTTACAAAGGTGTCAAGCATATCCCAAGAGGATGCCTCTTTTACGTTCTTGAAATTCGAGTTGAATAAGACAGAAAAGGGAAGAAGTTCAAGTAGCTGCCAAAAAAACTTATGGATTTTTAATTTAATTCGAATTATTTAGGTGTATGGTATTAATAAGTCGATTGCATCGACTTACTGTTACATTTACTTGTTTTATTTATAATTTTAATTTTGCTTTATAATTTTGTAAAATAGTTTAATTGTTATTACGCACAAAATTTTCTTTTTTCTTTTTGCTTTACTTTATAATCGTAAAATTTCATAACACTATGTATTTATGGAAATGTTCACTGACACTCTGTTGTCAGCAATTACATTATATACCCCAACGACAAAAAATTTTGAATTTAATTTTAATCTTTAAACTAGTATATAGACTAAGTCATTATATATCATTCGACTCATGGTATTAGAAACTATATAGCATCAAAACAATTTTTTTTTTAATTTAATTTTTTAAAAAGAATTTTAGAACAGAAAAAAAGGTTAAATTTATAGATAATTTATAGATTAAAAAAGGTTAGTGATTTTTGTATGTCAATCACGACGTTCCCTAAATTTTTCAGATATTGCGCCATTTTATTCATTGAGCAATCTGTTAAATCGAAGTTAGATAATTGGTCTGTAGCATTTATCCCAGCTATAGAATTATCTTCTGTACCATTATCTTCTTCTTCACCAGTGATTACTATAGATTCATTACCATTGCAAGGACAATAACTACACTTCCAAGTTGCAATACCTGCTTTAACAGTTTCAAATAGTTCCTTTGTAACAGAAGCGCATTTGATGTGAAAAAGTCTATGACACACTCCACTGCATTGAACTTCTTTTCAATTACCACTAATGTTTCCTGCACAAGTAGATCATTTCTTCGCCATTTTAACCAAGATAAAATTTTTTTTTTTTATAGTATAAGAAAAGCAATATACACTTATTCTTTTTTTCTTTTTTTTTTTTTTAGTGTTTATTTTTTTCTTTTTTTTTCTTTTTTTGATTTTTTGTATATATTTAAAATAAAAGTTTAATTTAAAAAGAAAAAAAAAAAAATTTTTTTTTTAATTTAATTTTTTAAAAAGAATTTTAGAACAGAAAAAAAGTATAAATTTGTAGATACTTATTAATTTTATAGATGTTTTTAAATTTAATGACACATATAGAGTGATAATAAATTACTAGAATAAGTGGTAAAACTAAAAAAAAAAAACAAAAAAAAACCTATTAAATCTTCTTTGAAAAATAGCAGCAATTACCTAAGAACAATAAAAATATAATAAAAAGCTAATAAATAAATTTGGTATATGGTGTATGGTGTAATAAAACTTTAATAAAAAAAAAAAAACAAAAAAAATGGAGGGAACTCACAAATATATAAAACAAAAACCAATATTTAAATAATTAAGAACTCTAACAAATAACATCTATTAACAAATATACTTAACTAAAAGATAAACTAACAAAAAAAGAAATTGGAATCCTTGTGAAAATAAAAGAATTTTTGTGACCATCTGTTAGAGAGAGTACAAAGGACAACAGCAAACTAGAGCACCAACATTTCAAAGTTTCATCTTGATCCAAAGAATTCATACTCAGCATTTACACTGTTACATTTCAAATCTTTAATTATTATCGATTTCTGTTCAAATCTTTAATTATTAGTTTGCCAATTAAAAAAAAAAAATTATATAAAGAAATTTTTTAAATTATTATATTGCAATAAAATGAGAAAAAATAATAAGAAAAAAAATATATTATAAAAAAATTTTATCCTTTGCAACTTATCTAAAAGAAAAAAAATACCTTAACAATATAGAGAATTTTTTTTTATATGCACTATTATTTTGCAATAAGTAGAACAGAACATTATTATATTGCAATAACTAGATTTAATGCACTATTATATTACAATGAGAGTAAGTAGACCCTCAACTCCTTACTCTCAGTATTGATCCCCTAAAGTAAAAAGAGAAATTACCCGGCTTTTATGGTGAATTCAGGACAAAACTGCACAAATCTTAATAAAACGTGTTTATTAATTGTTAATAACTGTAAAATCATGTGTACAATTACTGCACATATTAAATATTGTTGTTCATACACTAATCTTAAATTAAAAAATATAAATACTTTTTTTAATAATTCTTATAATTTTGCTACACTAACAACACTTATTAAATTTTATTTTAATTTTATTATTTTTTACAATTACAATAACTTTAATTATTACACTAATTTTTATTTTTTTACAATACTTTTTAAAATCAGTATAAATTTTGAAATTATTTTTTTTAACTTATGTCAATAGTTTATATTTTTTTATATACCGCGCACGAGACGGCAAAAATACTATTAAAAATTTTACTACAAACATTATTTTTATCATTCTTAATAAAACGTGTTTATTAATTGTTAATAACTGTAAAATCATGTGTACAATTACTCGATTTTTTTTATTCTCCTTCTCGTTTTTTCTTTATTAATTATTTTTGTTTCTTAAAAAATGCTTTCTTCTAATGAGATTAACATATCTGACTTAAACAGTGTTGTACATATGACAGGAGTATGCAACCTGCCGGCGTTTGCAAATTCAAAATAAAATTTTAATATTATTTATATTAATATTCAAAGTCTTCGAAATAAACTCTACATTGTAGAATCACTAATTAATTCATACAACATTCATATTATTTTTTAACTATAATATGGCTGATAGAGAAGGATAATGAATTTTTTAAACTTTCTGGATATATTCCTTATTTTTGAAAGAGATAAGAACTATACGGCGGTGTTGCGATATATGTTGATGAATGTCTCAATTCAAATTATGTATGTAAAAAGGAATTCAATAAAACAAATACTCTAATAGTAAATTTATCGGATCATAAAATAAACATTATTGGCATATATAAATCTCACGAAATATTTGTACCTGATTTCATTCTCAAATTTAATAATATTTGTTATAAATCAAAGTTAATTTTTACGTACCACATACTTTATTATGGTGGTACACCACTGATGTACAAAATTATTACTATCTTAAAATATTAGAATTTAGAATATTGTAAAACTTGTTTTTAACCTTTTTTTATTTTTGTATTTTAGAATGTACTTTCACATTACGGAATGCACATAATTAATTATTGTTAAAAGAAATAAAATCATTGAAGTTTCAATAATAAGAATAAATACATGTGTTTTTAATTTTGTAATTGCTAATAGGTTATGGGCCCAGGAGGAATTTCATTTTTGTAAAGACTATAATTAAAAACAAAATAAACTACATTTTTGTGAAATATTAATTATAGACAGTATAAATTTTTTTAGTGAAATGGAAAAATAGTGAATTTGGAAATGGGTTAGAGAAAAAAAATAATAATAATATTATTATGAACAACGTAACTGCAAGAGTTTATCCTTTAAATAAGGAAAATTTCGACACGTGGAAGCTGCAGATGGAAGCATTGTTAATTAAAAATGATACCTGGGGATACGTGAGCACCGAAAATAACAAACCAGAGGAAACAGAAGAACAAAAATTTAACAAATGGAAAAAAGAGGATAATAAGGCAAAATCCGACCTTATATCATTTTTTCTTCTTTTTTTTTTTTTTTTTATTAGACTGCACTAAAGGTAATCATAATGATAATGAGGTTAATCGAAAATTTCTTTTGTTATTTCTAAATGTATTTAATTATTTTGTCCTTGAAAGGGGAAATACTCGTTATTTCTTTTAGATAGGCTAAATATTTTCAAACAAGTATAAAGGCAATTGGTTTTCTGGTTATTTGTCCTGAACAGAGTCAGATAAAAATTGGACCTATTTCTTGTATATGTATCATTCTGTTAAGAATGAACTTATGTTTTATCAAATTGTTTACTATTTTGAATGCTGTTAAGTATAGTTCCTTTTTAATGATATTTTGTATGCTTATATACTTTCCTGTTTACAGTAAATTTGTTGGGTGAGTAGGTGGGTAGAAATTTAACCGTTTAATGGCTTTTTTGTGTACCTTATCTAACTTGTCCGTAATAGATTTATTAGCACTGCCCCATATAGGAATTAGATAAAGTACGTTAGATAGAATATATGAAGTATAAATATGATTTAGAACTTCTTTCGGTAGAAATTTACGTAGTCTGCGTATCAGAAACAAGTATGGGGTGATTTTTTTAATTAGCCGATCAACATTGTCGTTCCATTTAAACTTTCTATCAATTATTAGACCAAGGTAATTAAAGTTTTCCACTGTTTCTAACACCGTTCCATTAAAAGTGACGCAAAAGTTGCAGTACTTTCTATTACCGAGTAGCAGTAATTTTGTTTTTTTGGTGTTCAATAACAATCGGTAACTCGTCAGCCATTCCTCCGTAACCGCATATCATTTTGAATGTCATTCTGAAGTTGGTTCGCGGCATATTTCAGGACGGCATCATCTGCGTATAATTGTATTGAACCCGTCAAGTTTAAATTACAAATATCATTCAAATAGAGTTTGAATAGGTCCGGACCTAAGATGACAAGGAACACCTTTTTTAATTAAACCTTCAGAGCTAAGAACACTACCGAGCTTAACCCTCTGTTTCGACCAGTCAGATATGACTTTAAGAACGAAATTTGATTTGAATTGAACCCTAAATTGGACACCTTTCTTAACAGTATGTCGTGGTCAACACAATCAAACGCTTTCTGCAAATCTAAGAAGATACATGACACATATTTACTGTTATCTAAGTTCTTTGTTATAAAATCTATTAAACTCAGACATGCCGATGTTGTGTTAGAGAATTTTTCAAACCCGTATTGTTCTTGATGTAATATATTATTTGTATGGATAAAACTTGATAACCTATTTTTAATGATTGTTTCAACTTTTGATATCGAATTAAGAACCGATATTGAACGGTAATTTGACCGATCCGTTAATCTACCACTCTTAAAAACGGGATTTACTATTGGTAGGTAAGGCATATAAGGTAGGTAAGTTAAGCATATTAACAAGAAATATACTATCGGAACAGGAAATTGATCTAATTCCTGATTTCGAAACAGCAAACTAGAGCACCAACATTTCAAAGTTTCATCTTGATCCAAAGAATTCATACTCAGTATTTACACTGCTACATTTCAAATCTTTAATTATTATCAATTTCTGTTCAAATCTTTAATTATTAGTTTGCAAATTAAAAAAAAAAATTATATAAAGAAATTTTTTAAATTATTATATTGCAATAAGTAAAATGAGAAAAAATAATAAGAAAAAAAAATATATTATAAAAAAATTTTATCATTTGCAACTTATCTAAAAGGAACAAAATACCTTAACAATACAGGGAATTTTTTTTTATATGCACTATTATATTGCAATAAGTATAACCCAATTATATTGCAATAAGTAGAACAGAACATTATTATATTGCAATAACTAGATTTAATGCACTATTATATTACAATGAGAGTAAGTAGACCCTCAACTCCTTATTCTCAGTATTGACCCCTAAAGTAAAAAGAGAAATTACCCGGCTTTTATGGTGATTTCAGGACAAAACTGCACAAATCTTAATAAAACGTGTTTATTAATTGTTAATAACTGTAAAATCATGTGTACAATTACTGCACATATTAAATATTGTTGTTCATACACTAATCTTAAATTAAAAAATATAAATACTTTTTTTAATAATTCTTATAATTTTGCTACACTAACAACACTTATTAAATTTTATTTTAATTTTATTATTTTTTACAATTACAATAACTTTAATTATTACACTAATTTTTATTTTTTTACATTACTTTTTAAAATCAGTATAAATTTTGAAATTATTTTTTTAACTTATACCAGTAGTTTATATTTTTTTATATACCGCGCACGTGACGGCAAAAATACTACAAACATTATTTTTATCATTCTTAATAAAACGTGTTCATTAATTGTTAATAACTGTAAAATCATGTGTACAATTACTCGATTTTTTTTTTATTCTCCTTCTCGTTTTTTCTTTATTAATTATTTTTGTTTAATGATTATATTAAACTGGGTGCAATTTTATTATTTTTAATTTTAAACTAAACATTTTATCGTTAAACATTTATATAGGTAGGTAGGTAGGTATGGTGGTGACCTTCACGATGCTGCTTGAAGGCCTCAATTAGCACTAGATTGCGCCATTTTGATACCACTGCACTCATGTGACCGTAGTTTTTAGATTGTTTGCGGTTTTATATCCAACCCGAGCGGTTCAGATACAAGATCAGTACTTTGATTTTGTGTTCAGAAAGCTCGCTGAGGTTGTGGAAGAACGGCTTGCCGAGTGATAGAAGTCTGGCTCCAGCTAGGGCCGGACATCTGCAAAGAAAGTGTTCCAGATTTTCACTTTTGTTTGCTTCTTTGCAGCTGCTGCATGAGGTGTTGTGTGGGATTCCTAATTTGGCCGCATGCGTGCCCACTGGCCAGTGGCCTGTGATGATTGCCACTAGTCTGGCTATGTGTATGCGGGATTTGGATATCAACTCAATTGATCTCCTTTTGTTGTATGTGGGCCACAATGTTCTAGGTATGGTGCAATTGCTCAGATTACTTCACCTATTTTGTGATTTCGCTATATACAAAGAAAGGATTCGTTCCTTGATGGTACTGATTGGGCAACTAACTCTCCGGTAACTTTCCGGGGAGTTAGTGTTCTGAGTAGCTCCTTTCTTTGCTAGTTCGTCAGCTTTTTCATTTCCTTCAATATTGCTATGCCCAGGCACCCATAAGAATGTTATGTTTAACCCTTCGCTTGTTAGGGCAATTTCCTCTTGGCACTGTCTAACAAGCTTAGAGGTTGTGATGTTCGCGTTAATGGCCTTAATCGCGGATTGACTGTTCACACAAATGGCGGCCGTTCTCATTTGTGTGTTGTTTCCGTTCAGAATTCGAGCAGCCTCTCTAACTGCTAGTATCTCCGCCTGAAAGATGCTAGCTGTGTCGGGGAGTCTGTAGGATTTTGAAATTGTATTTCCGATTCATCGCTGGCCACCACACCAACGATCCATAGGTAAGGATTGGGCGAACCACGGCTGTGTACGTCCAAAGCGCCATCTTTGGCTGCATACCCCATTTCTTCCCCATGGTTTTATTGCAAGCATAGAGAGCAACACAAGCCTTCTTAACTCTATGCTCGATGTTAGATTTTCAGGAAAGCTTCGAGTCTAGAATAACGCCTAGATACTTAGCGCTGGTAGTCAGATTTAAAGTATAATTGTTGAGTTTCGGTAGGACAAAAGTAGGTATTTTGGATCTTGTCATGAAGAGTACCATTTCAGTCTTCTCTGAGTTGACACCTAGGCCACAACTTGTGGCCCAGTTGTGAACCTTGCTTAGATTTCTATTCATGATCTCACTAATCACGGATATAAACTGGCCTGATACTAGTATCACCACATCATCCGCATACGCCACTACCTGTATTCCTTCCTCAGCAAGTATCATTAGAATTTTGTTTATAACCATTAGCTATAGCAAAGGTGATATTACACCTTCCTGAGGTGTACCCCTGTTGACTAATTTAGTAACACTGCTGTTTCCCATTTTCGCGTGAATTATTCTGGAATTCAGCATGGATATAATCCAATGCTTCAGAAACTGCTCTGTTCCCACCTGGGTTAGAGCTTCTTCAATAGATTGGATGTTGGCATTATTAAAAACGCCTTCGATATCTAAGAAGGTGGCTAAGGTAAATTGTTTGTACTTAATGGAGTGTTCAACTGTGCTGACCACTTCATGGAGAGCCGTTTCTGTGGACCTACCTTTTAAGTACGCATATTGGGATTTCGATCCCTCAAAGCGTTGCTTAATCTGGTAATCCAAAATGCGCTCCAAGGTTATTAAAAGAAAGGAGGACAGGCTGAGTGGCCTGAAGTCTTTCGCAGACTCGTGGCCCCTTCTACCTGCCTTTGGAATAAATACTACTCGGACTCTCTTCCAACTGCAGGGAAAATGATTATGTTTTAAACAGCCACTGAAAATGGCGACAAGCCACGATGTCGACAGCATTAACGAGTTTTGCAACATAATCGGAATTATGCCATCCAAGCCAGGCGATTTATATGGAAAGAAACTTTTTATAGCGCAAGAAACCTTTTCCTGAGATATCATTTTACTTACTTCATCGCATGAGGTTCCTTGGGCTACAGGACCTCCATTGGGTGGAGTTACGTTACCGTTAACATTGCTGGCTACGGGAAAATGGGTGTTAACTAACAGTTCAAGAGATTCAGCTGAAGAATTAGCCCAGCTCCCATCCGTTCTTTTGATTAAGGAAGGACAGGATCTATTATCTGACAGAATTTTACAGATTCTAGCTGAATCCTTTGTAGTTTCAATAGATTGACAAAATTCCATCCAAGTATGCCGCTTGGCTTCTTTGATGGCTTTTTTATATATTTTTAGGCAATTTTTGTAAGGTTGCCAGTATTTATGTTTATAGCAAATATTGAAAATAGACCTAGTCAGACTTTTGAGGCAAGCTAAGTCTTCATTCCACCAAGAGGGATAGGTTTTCTTTCCGCGACTAATTGGACACGAGACTTTAAATGCTACTTCCATTGCCTTTTCAAAAGTTTCAATCTTTGCATCCAGTTCTTTTATCGTTTCAATTTTGATGTTCGGTACATTAATTAGTTTTGACTGTATAATTCGGCTGAATTTTACTCAGTCAGTTCTTTTAGGACTTCTATAGAATTTGGGAATATTCATCTGAAAATTCACCTCAAAGACTATACATTTGTGATCTGAGTAGGAGTTCTGGCTAGACACAGACCAGTTTACAAGTCCAATGATATTGTTGTTAGTAGCTAAGGTAATGTCAATTACCTCTTCCCACCCACTATATCTGCCCGAACTTGGGAAAATAAAAGTGGGTGTGTTACCACTATTACATATTTTAAGGTTAGTGTTAATAACAAAACCAAATAGGGACTCACCTCGTTCATTGTTCTCCGAACTACCCCATAGGGAATGCCTAGCATGGGCATCACATCCGATGAGTAGGTTGTCTTGCCTTGTCACTCGCACAAGTTTACGAACTTCCTCTGGTGGTGACGAATCGTCATGAGCCATATATGCAGAGGAGATGTAGAGACTATCTCCACCAAGCCCTTCTAACCTAACGACAGTCAAATCGGATGAGCTAAAATAGGGGTGGAGAAAAGCATTAAATTGTTTATTAACTAAAATACAAGCTCTGGGTTTACCTGTATCTTTTTTGTAAAAAAGATTGTAATCTTTATGATGTAGTCCCTTGATCTCAGTACCTCTGACCCAAGGTTCTTGAATGAGGCTGATGTCTATGTTTTCCTCGCTAAGGAAAACCAGCAGCTTATCCGAGGCACTTCTCGAGTGCCTGAGATTAATCTGCACTACCTTTGGCATCATTACCCCTAACCGCACCCTCACCTGGTACCGGATTCTGTCCAAGAGGATCTCTTTCGATCGTGAGATCCTCTAACAGCTTAGAAGGTAGATCCTCCTCTGGATCTTCTTCATCCGCTGGAGCTCTGAAAATTTTCAGTTTGGCATACCTTATGCCGAACCTCATTCTATAATCAGCCTTCTCAAGTTCCACTAGGCACTCCTCATTTATCAAAAGCAGGAAGGCCTTACTGTTTTTTTGGAGGCTCCTCCTCCAGTTTTCCATCTGGATCTTCGGATTCTGGAGCTTAAGACATTGAAGAACCTTTCCATTGTCTATGCTGATATTTGGTAACCAAATGCGCGCCCTAGGTCTCCTTGGAATTTCCCCAGTCGGGATAAGCTTGATCTTCAAGCCAACCCATTTATCACTAGCCTTAGCGACGAATTTGCTGAGGAAATCCAAAGACACCTGATCCTCGCATTTGACAATCCTGCATCCTCTCAACACGTACGCGGAGTCGAACGATATGAGGGGTCCCTCCGGGTGCTCCAAAACGTGTTCTAATACCATCCCGGATAGATGGGCTTCTATCTCGCTCCATTTATCTGTGATTGGCTTCCCACAGTTCGATATCCCATCAATCAGTGCCACGTTCAGGTGATTTATAGCTACTTCTTTGTAGGATTGCCTATTCTTGGCACCGACTTCAGAAGTAGTCTTTTTCTCCTTGGGTTCCCTCGCACACTTAACACCTCCTAGTACCAATGCTCTAGACCCCTGTTTTCTATTGGCCCTCTTAGCTGCGTTATTGATCTCATCTTGAGATCTGTTGCGCTTCTGGCCAGTTGTTATAGCAGGAATACTCTTATTCCCGTTTTTACCAGCTTGCACCTTTAGATATTCATCTACAACAAGCTGGTACCTAACTTTATCCGCAGCGTCCTTCTCATGAAAAGTACTTGTTTTTTCATTCTCAGCTATCTTGTTGAGAATGAAGAGAGCCCTGTTGTACTTTTCCTTCATGAGTGCGCCAGCGGACTTACGTTTCTTATGATTTTTCTTCTTGCCGCCCTCGCCATTGTTGACGACAAGAGTTTTAGGTTGACCTGGCATTGGTGTACTATGGCTGGTACTCGCAATGCCACTAATTAGCGTCTCTTGGCTAAACGCTAAAATCTCATCTTCAGATGAGCTCCCCATCTCAACTTCTTCCTTCTCCATTTGTTTTTTTTATAGTTGACATCCATTCTTCATCCCACGAGTGTGGCCGGAAAAAGCGGTCCATCCCGGCATTGCTGCCTTACCGGGATAAGGCACTTAATACAACCGACCTTGCCTGAGCATCGGAGGAGACCGTTGGCGACCAGTTATCTTTTACCACTTACTGACCATTCAGCTCTCGGCACGGTACCTGGACACCTTAGCTTACAAGTGGAGGTATTCTCTTGGTTTCGGATCTCCCCTGCAGCCTTATCGGTATGATTGAACCTACTGATACTGTGAAATCCCCAGTGACGACACAGTATCTCCGACATCCCCCACAGGATCATTGATTCTACTCAGCCCTCCCACCACGTCCAGGTGGAATCCCTATCTGGAGGGTAAACATTTATATACTTATACACATATTTATTGTCTTCACGGGCTGAAAAAAAGTTATCAAAATGGCTTCATCCAATAGTTCAAACAGTCATATATGTAAAACTTGCATAAGAAAATTTACTTTGAAAAATGTTGAACTGCAATGCAATGGTCCGTGTCAGATTTCTTATCATGTAAAATGTGCAAACATAAGTGAATCAACTTACAGGGATGAAAGGTGAGCCAGAAAGGTGAGTTGGAGTTGTGAAGAATGTCCCTCTCTTGCAAATATTACAATAATTGATGATGATGAGGTTGCTGAGAATGATAAGGAAGTTGGGAATGCAAATCAGTATGACAAAACTTTTGTTCCTGATAATAATGTTCCTCCGTGCTACCAATTTCGATGTGATTCCTGAAAATATTCTTTATTTTAATCCTAACGATTGTACACTATTGAATTTAGCTGTGTTTTTGAAAACATTGGGGACCATTGTTATGCAAATGAACAAATCTTTAATTCACTTGTCATCTCAAATGGGTTTTTCGGTGTAACAAAAGAAACAAATGATGGAAGAAAATGAACAACTGAAAGCTGAAGTTCGTATAACAAAAATTAAATGCCAAGAGTTAGAAAAAAAAGTGAACTACCTTGAATTTCATTACGATGAATCTCAACGCGCAAAAAATATGAAATATGATTTACCACCGAATTTAAATTGCCCAATGGATGTAGTGCTTAAAATAGGTCAAACCATCAATTCTAACCTAAAGGAAGAAAACATAGCTAACGTTTCTCTTTTCAAAAAAGTAATGTTGATTCTAATAATGCGTTATACTAAGTCAAACTTTGTTCTTCAGCTATTAAGGCTGAAATTCTAGCAAAGAAACGTAATCACAAACAAATTTTTACAGCTGAAATTGGTTTAGAGGGATGTAACAATAGAGAAATATTTTTTCGGCACCATTTCACACAATTACAATCAAGATTGTATTTCGAAGCTAAAACTAAAAGCTAAAACTAAATTATTTAAAAAACTCTATGGATGTGAATTTTTATGGTTTAAAGACAACAATATTCTCCTCCAAGAAAAAGAAAAAAGTAAGGTATTTAAAATTATTAGTTTTAATGATTTGGAAATTATTAAAAAAAAATTTGCGAATTAGAATATTTCACTTTTTTGTAACATATATAATACACCTAGTTTTAAGATCAAAAACACTATTTATAGCTTTAACTAAAAAAACAAAATCAAGTTTCTACTTTTACCATTATATATTTGATATTTTTATTTTAAAAAAATATTCTTTTAATTACATTATAATTTTTTTAAAATCTTTATTTTATTACACAAACAAATTTTATTATTTTACATATTTCTTTCTTTACATTATTTTTTTTATATTGCACATTACATAATTTTACATACATTATTCACATTACAAATTACATACTACATACTAGTTTTAATTACTTATTTTTCTACACATCATATTTATCACATTTTTTTTTATTAATATTCAATTTCTATTTTTTAAATAAACTTTTAATTTTCATTTTATTTTATTCTATCCTATCAATTTACACTAAATTTTCATTATTTTTTCTTTACTTGTTTAAATTTTATATTCCATATGTTTTTGGTTTTATTTACGTACTGACACTTGATATTTTCACGTTTGTCATCTTGTTTTTCAACGCCAACTGTTTTCTCTTACACTTTATTAATTTTATTTTTAACGAGCATCGTTGGTGCTTACGGCTGAAGTGGTAGATATTAAAGACTGTTTAAAGGTAGAATATTTTTCTGACTTAAAATTAAATAACATTTAGAATTACAAAAACAATTTTAATATTGTTTAGCTAAATATTCTAAGCTTGCGAAATAAATTGAATAATTTAGAAATGTTAATAAACTCTTATAATTGTGAAATCATGCTATTGTTTTGACAGAAATTTGGTTAAGAGAGTTGGAGAATTGCTATTACAATATTCCTGGATATGAGGCATATTTTTCAAATCTTGAAATTCCGTATGGTGGTTCTGCAATTTATGCTAACAAGAAAATCTGCAATTCTCTAGTGTATAAGGAAGAATTTAATTCATCCACGTTTCTTATAGTTAATATAACGAAATTAAATATTAACATTATGTCAATATATAGATATCACAAGACGAGAAGAATGTTGGGGACTTTATAAATAAAATTGACGAGATAACTCAGCGTTATCATCGTTCTATCATTGTTGGTGATTTTAATATAAATTTGCTAAAAAGTAACCGTGGTGAAGCAGTTAACTACTCTAACACTTTACTTAGTAATAGGTATATAATATTTAACAAAGTGTCTACAGATTTCGCTACAAGAAAAAGTTCCAACACCGTTATTGATCGTCTTATATCTGACATGAATAACTTAAAATATTATTTTCATATTTCTGATACTTGTCTTCCCGACCATCAGTTATTTTTTATAAGCGTAGTCATAAAACCAAAAATAGAAAATTCAAACCTTTTTAAAACAGTTTTATCTTATGATGTATTTGAATGTCCGGAAACTTGGAATTATCTGAAATCCGTTAACAACTTTGATAACCTTGTCGAGGAACCCGTTTAATTAAAGCTAATACCGAAACTATACCATTCAAAAATAAGAGAAAGCGCTTTAAGCATGAATGAATGACGGAAGAAATCCTGCAAAAAATGAAAGTTCTCGATTCATACTTCAAATACAGAAGAAAATACCGAGAAGATCCTCATGTGCAAATGTTATATGACAACGCTAAAAAAGAAGTTAATAAACTGCTTGTTGAAGCAAAAAGGAATTTTAATTCAGCACAAATTGCCAAGCACCCTAATAATAATAAAAATCTTTGGAATATCTATAAAAGTATTATTTTATTATTTTATTATTTTTGGAATATCTGACTCATGGCGCAGTGATTAAGTCGCCAACCTTTAAATCGAATGGTCTTGGGTTCAAACCCCGGTCAGGTCATAAATAAAAAATATGTAGTACTTTTATATCGTAATAATGTATATCGTATAATTAATATCAGTAATAATAACAATAATAATAACAATAATAATAATAGTAATAGTAATAATAATAATAATAATAATTATAATAATAATAATAATAATTAATAATAAATAATAGCTGCTACAGTGGAGCCATCTTTGGTTATATCATGCAAGTAAGGTGTTATATACTGCTGCATGTTGTAATTCACGGATGGCGCTGACTGTGTAGTAAAATAATAACAATAATAATAATAGTAATAATAATAATAGTAAAACAAATTATAATAATAATAATAGCTGCTACAGTAGAGCCATCTTTGGTTATATCATGCAAGTAAGGTGTTATATATTGATGCACGTTGTAATCCACTGACAACGCAAAGCCGTATGTCTGTAGTGTTGTAAATTTTATTTCCAAAAACACAGATAAGAAAAAGAATGTTGGCTGTATTTTTTTAGATCTGCAAAAAGCTTTTGATTGTGTAGATCATGAAATTCTAACATACAAATTTCACCTAATGAATTTTACAGTTGCTCAGTTAAAGTTTTTTGAATCATATCTACACAATCGGCAGCAAGCTGTTAGGTTAGGACATTCTTGTAGTTTTTTTGAAACAATAAAGAAAGGAGTTCCTCAAGGGTCTATTTGGGACCTGATTTTTTCAAAATCTATATCAACGACATAGCAAAAATTAATCTGAGAGGCTCCTTACTTTTATACGCGGACGATGCTGTTTTGAAGTACGCTGTTGCTAACGAGAATGAATTAAAGGTTGCAATTGAAAATGATTTTAAAACTATCAATAATTGGCTTAGCAAACATCTGTTATTATTAAATATCAAAAAGACGAAGATAATGATTTTTGAAAATAAGAAAATTAATAATCGAACTTTTCTTAGGAATGATATCGCCATAGATACAGTGACGATTTTTAACTACCTAGGCCTAGTATTTGATGTCAAGCAAAAATGGAAAAATTATGTAGAACATGTAATAAAGAAAATTACTCCTTACGTTCTCATTTTAAGAAGACTTCGCCATTATCTTACACCAGCAATGCTATATACAATTTTTTGCTCCTATGTTTTATCGAATATAGTCTATCTTAATCCGATATGGAGTAGAGCGCCTCAAGTTTCATTAGCACCGTTAAACGTCGCGAACAAGAAATCAATAAAAAAACAATTCACAATTACCCGGTTATGTTTCTTAGTAATTTGTTGTATAACGGACAATATTTGAGCCTGGAAAATATTTGCAAAAAAGAACTGTATAAGATAGCTTTTAAAATAATAAATAACTTTATAAAACATAATTTCATTTTAAATAGACAGCTAGATTTCCACAATTATAACACTAGGAATAAGTCAAACTATTACTTATCGTTATTCAAAATGAATAATCAGAAAAATAACTTCCTTTACAATTGTCTTAAAATTTATAATGATGTAGTGCATTCACTATTTTCACACTACTTCCACAAATTACAATTCAATAATAAATTTACAATTATTGCAATACTTTTCCGACTCAACTTTAATTCTGTAATTTAACATATTAGTTAAAAACAATTTCTTATTATAACTACCATATGTACTTATACATAATTGCAATGTCATCTTTTTCAAATGACATAACTTATACCGTAATAAAAATACTTTCAATTTTAATTTTTATTTTTATTTTAATTTTGTTTAGAGTCAGCACAAAAATATAAATAAACTATTATCTCGTGCTGAACTGATTCTATATAGTAATTAAGTAATTTGTAAATTCCTAAGGGAATTCTCAAAATATAAAATTAAGGAAAAATGTAATAAAAATTATTCTGACGGTATTTTCAAAGTAAAATACCATGTTAATGTTATGAACCTTTTATGTGTCATTACAATATATTCAACTCAAATTTATGATTCAATGTTAACAATTTTATGATTTTGAAATAATTAATAATCTGTAAATTTAAATTAATGAACTAAAACTATATCATAAAAATAATTGAGAAATTGATTTTTACTTAAATTTTATTGTGCCCATCTGGCATCTTTTATGATTTGTAAAATAGTATAAATACTTTCACTTAGATTTAACTTTACTTTTGATCTGGTTACAAGAAAAGAAGTAAAGAAAACAGAAAAATAATAATCTTTTATTTAATACATTGACTATTGGACTGTACTTCCTATTTGGTTTGATTGCTGATGGAAGTATATCAGATATAACGATTGGCCGCGACTCCACTCCGTTTCACTCGATTAACTCGAGTTTATATTAAAGTATGACCAGGATTGATTGTATTTTTATTTTACTAGTATGAGGTGTGAACTAAGCTTTAAGATGTTTTTGTAGGATTCACTTTTAATGGTGCAAATTGATACACGAAAAGTATTATGTGTTTTAATAATAATAAATTTATTATTATTGTTGTTTATGATTTATTTTGTTAGATTGTTTAGTTTGGTTTAGCTATTTTTATTTTTAATATTATTTTTATTTATTAGAATTATATTTATTCGGTTAGAAAGTCTTAGTTTGATGAGTTTGGGTTTGTTTATATTAACCGTTTAATTTATTAGGTTGGTTTATTATTTTTAACTAATTTAATTATTTTATTTAATTACTTAAGCTAACAAATTTTTGTTTTATTAATCTAATAATTAAAGATTTAGCAATCAATCTTAATCCTAGTTTTTGTGCTTTCTTTTTTGTAATTCGATATTATTTAAACTAAATGAAGTACATATTATACACATGTATGTACATAGTTTTCATTAATTTTTATCAAATAAAAGTAATTATTATATAGTTTTATCAATGAATAACACTTCTTAGTTATATCCAAAGAATAACTTTAAAGATAAAAAAACTCTTGTTTTTTATATTACCATCTTTATTCGTTGAGTTGTTCTTACAAACTGAACTTAAACTTAAAATTAGCTATTCAAATAAAAATATGCTACGCAAGCAATCTGCATATTGGCGTACTATTGCAACGTGACGTGATGCATACCAAAAATAATAAATACAAATATAAAACAACTTGATTAGAATCATACGATTGTAATCGATTTGTTTTTGCAATTCAGCGTTTACGAAATTTCATAATTTAATAAAATAATAAAGTTCAGTTTGCAAATAATAAAAGAATCTAATTATGCAATTTGCTTATGTAACAATATGAAATAAATGTAATTATTATATGTAACGCAAATAAATTATTAAGGTAATTAAATTTAAACTATTTATTACATTAACTGTAAAAAAATAGAAGAGAAAAAAACTGTAAATAACATGTACTAAACTTTTTAACTTTGTACCGCGTAAATATCAAATATGTTAATAGACCAAAGTGTCAATTTGTTTGTATTGTCATAAATTATTATATTATTAAGATTTAAACTTATATCTATTAAAGATAAAATGTATATATATTTTTTTTACTTCATAATCTTCAACTTATATCTAGTCTTTAATTTTTTCCTTAATCAAATAATATATCTGTTTCATCTTTTGTATACTTTGTGTTCTTAAACTTTTATCTAATATTTAAAATAATTTTTTCTTTTTTTTCTTATTCTAATTTTTATAATTCCATTTTTGTAATTCGTAATCCTAATTATCTCTGATATTTATATAAAAAATTTTTTGTAGAACTGAAAACTGGAGTATTTTTAAATTTATTTTTTATTTAGATTTTTTATTATATTTTAGGTTTGTTTTTATTTATTATGTTTTTTTATTGTGTTCTTATGCATAGAGTGTTGTTTTTATAAGTTGTGTTTATTATTTTTAATTTTATTTTGTTTTTTAATAGATTTATTTTGTATTTTACTTTATTTCTTATTGTTATTTATTATTTTAGTTTTTGGAGTTGTTAGCTTTTCATCTCTCATTCCATATCCCATGGAAAGAGTAAAGGAATATTACTTTAAATAGTTATAATTTGTAGTTTTGGATGCTTTTTTGTTTCACATTTTTCAACAGCCCAAGAACAATGCTTTCTCAATAGAACTAGGATTAATTAATTTAATAGTTTCATCTTATGATCATAACAGTCAGTGAACCATTCCGGAGTTCACTGACTGTTATGCATTTTTTACATTTTTCGATAATAATTTTTACATTTTTACATTTTTCGATAATAATTCGTTTAATGCCTACTGCTTGAGGATTCATATTAAATATCTGGTCAAACACTAAAATAAATTTTTTACTAACATCAACAAAATGTTGTGATGGTGCATTTAAATTTCCAAAATCCGAAGAGAACTATAGTTTTTTTCAAAAATAAATATTTCTGGTGGAGCTGTTAACACTTCAACCTCTTTTTTTAATGCACAATAGCATTTATCGCAATTTAGTTTAGGTAAAATTTTAAATGTTATATATCCAATAAAGTATCTCATTGAATTTAAATCTATCGGAAGATGTTTGAATGCTCGGAATGTATCTTCTTGAAAAAATTTGCCATATGCATCGCTTTGAAAGTCTATATCAACTGATTCATTAAATATTTCTATTTTTGTGTGTAAATTTAATGTGTCGGATTCTATATTTAGCATTAGCATAGTGCCAACATCATCTTCACTGTTAGTAACTGTATTTGCACTATATTTAATGACATTATTCGAATTATTATTCCATTGAATTCAGCTAAAGTAGGATTTTTATTATTACCCCCCTTTTGTGTTACAATAGATAACAAATTTTCAAGTGCATCTTGGTTAAGACGTTTAGTCATTAAAAAAAATATTTCAGATTCATTTTTGAAAATATCTTCTGATAGTTCCAGTATTGTGTTCAACGAAATTTGCATTCCTTCCAAGAAATACACCTTTTTCTTTTTAACTAATTCGATATTTTCTAAATAGTTTCTGAAGAGCTTTTATAAATTTTAAAGATAGGCTATTTAATTGAATAGCAGAACGATACAGATTATCGGAATAAAATGAACCATTCATATTCATATAATCAACAAATTTATCAAACATTAGTATACAATTTGCTGTTGACATTACAATTTCATTCCCGGTCTTAAAGCCAGATGTTTCAACTATAGTTTTAATAGCAGTACTAACAGTTCTGCTAAAAATTTGTGTAGCCAGTCTTAGTCGCATTTTTATACCCGTACGATAGGATCGGGTATAATACAATTACTCCTCCGTTTGTAACACCTCGAAATAAGCGAGCTAGATATACCTTCAAATGTATGGATCGGATCAGAAAAAAATTCTAAGACTTTTGAGCCATGTCCGTCCGTCCGTCCGTCAGCACGCTAACTCAAAAACTAAGAAAGCTAGAATCTTGAAATTTACACAAAATATTTTGGGAGTAATTTGTAGGTTCCCTATTTTTTTTGGTTGAGTTTGGACCAAGCCTTAGGGTAGCTCTCGAACACCTAACTTTTAGATCCCCACATTTTTTTTGCAATAGAGCTATGAAATTTTAACTACTGATAGATCTCACAAAAATATTAATTTTATTTTTAATAACTTTTTTTTGTAGCCCCACCCGTTACGGAGCTACAGCTCCCCAAAGGTTCAAAAAAGCTCTATATTTAAATTGTTATAGCACAAGTTGTATAAGGTATATCTTCATTTTGAAAACGCCAAACGATTACTACTTTTATTAGCTTTAAAAGTATATATACAATAAATATATATTTGCGGTATACGGTGTCTTAATTTACCGTTATGCAAAACTCAAATTTTGCAAAATCCTTTAACCCTTCTATCTTCTGAACGGGTTAAGTTGGAAACTTGAAATTTTGACAGAAGTTAGATCTTTGAAAATAAGTATAAGTCATTTCAGAAATTTTTTTTGTATCACCCCCCGTTTAGGAGCTGTAAGGAGTCAAAAACTGAAAATTTCCTATTTTTAAACACCTGTAACTTGAACACCTGTTAAAATTTTTTTGAAGTAATACACAAAAATTAAAGCTTCGACATCATACTCTTATTTCTGTGAACAACTTTTCTTAATAATATAGGGTTACTTTATAATTGACGAAAGTGTTACTTGATTTTTTCAAATTTTCTAACAAATTTGTTCAACAAATTTTTTCCATTTTGTTTTACTCGATAATTTGAAATTGTTGAGGATATAATGCGTAGTACAAAAAAATGTAAATAAATAAATAACATAACGGTTGCTTGAAGAATTTTTATTTATATGATATTAATATATATACATACGTATATAATATCATGCTTATTTACATATCGTATATGTCACTAGTGAATGAATGATAAGAGTATAGATGTATATTATATAGCGCCGTATTTACATACATATATGTATTTTATTGTACTTATAAGAAATTATTCTGTCAATGGAATATTTAAATATAATATAATATAATATTTAAAATTATATTTACTATTTTGTACTAAGTAAATTTAATATACATTTACCGCTTAGTATTAAATGGTACTATAGAATATTTGAAAAAGTTTTGGATTGATAATCGTTATGTGAAAGGTTAGAATCTGCTTTCGAAGAATGTACATATAAACATATAGTCTGAATATATGTACAACCCATAGTTCTAGAAATTATAAAATTCGCCCAAATTATTTTAAAATAATAAAATATTAAAAAAATAATATTGTGAGCAGAGTGACAGGCTTTTAACATACTAACGGTTCGTACGGGTATCTAAGAGTTGACAAAGGCAACTGTATTCTTCCTCGTTTCAAACGTATTTGGATTAATATGCTATTATATGATTTTGAAATAATTAATAATCTGTAAATTTAAATTAATGAACTAAAACTATGTCATAAAAATAATTGAGAAATTGATTTTTACTTAAATTTTATTGTGCCCATCTGGCATCTTTTATGATTTGTAAAATAGTATAAATACTTTCACTTAGATTTAACTTTACTTTTGATCTGGTTACAAGAAAAGAAGTAAAGAAAACAGAAAAATAATAATCTTTTATTTAATACATTGACTATTGGACTGCACTTCCTATTTGGTTTGATTGCTGATGGAAGTATATCAGACATATCAATTGGCCGCGACTCCACTCCGTTTCACTCGATTAACTCGAGTTTATATTAAAGTATGACCAGGATTGATTGTATTTTTATTTTACTAGTATGAGGTGTGAACTAAGCTTTAAGATGTTTTTGTAGGATTCATTTTTAATGGTGCAAATTGATACACGAAAAGTATTATGTGTTTTAATAATAATAAATTTATTATTATTATTGTTTATGATTTATTTTGTTAGATTGTTTAGTTTGGTTTAGCTATTTTTATTTTTAATATTATTTTTATTTATTAGAATTATATTTATTCGGTTAGAAAGTCTTAGTTTGATGAGTTTGGGTTTGTTTATATTAACCGTTTAATTTATTAGGTTGATTTATTATTTTTAACTAATTTAATTATTTTATTTAATTACTTAAGCTAAACAAATTTTTGTTTTATTAATCTAATAATTAAAGATTTAGCAATAAATCCTAATCCTAGTTTTTGTGCTTTCTTTTTTCTTTCTTTCTTTCTTTATGTACATAGTTTTCATTAATTTTTATCAAATAAAAGTAATTATTATATAGTTTTATCAATGAATAACACTTCTTAGTTATATCCAAAGAATAATTTTAAAGATAAAAAAACTCTTGTTTTTAATATTACCATCTTTATTCGTTGAGTTGTTCTTACAAACTGAACTTAAACTTAAAATTAGCTATTCAAATAAAAATATGCTACGCAAGCAATCTGCATATTGGCGTACTATTGCAACGTGACGTGATGCATACCAAAAATAATAAATACAAATATAAAACAACTTGATTAGAATCATACGATTGTAATCGATTTGTTTTTGCAATTCAGCGTTTACGAAATTTCATAATTTAATAAAATAATAAAGTTCAGTTTGCAAATAATAAAAGAATCTAATTATGCAATTTGCTTATGTAACAATATGAAATTAATGTAATTATTATATGTAACGCAAATAAATTATTAAGGTAATTAAATTTAAACTATTTATTACATTAACTGTAAAAAAATAGAAGAGAAAAAAACTGTAAATAACATGTACTAAACTTTTTAACTTTGTACCGCGTAAATATCAAATATGTTAATAGACCAAAGTGTCAATTTGTTTGTATTGTCATAAATTATTATATTATTAAGATTTAAACTTATATCTATTAAAGATAAAATGTATATATATTTTTTTTACTTCATAATCTTCAACTTATATCTAGTCTCTAATTTTTTCCTTAATCAAATAATATATCTGTTTCATCTTTTGTATACTTTGTGTTCTTAAACTTTTATCTAATATTTAAAATAATTTTTTCTTTTTTTTCTTATTCTAATTTTTATAATTCCATTTTTGTAATTCATAATCCTAATTATCTCTGATATTTATATAAAAAATTTTTTGTAGAACTGAAAACTGGAGTATTTTTAAATTTATTTTTTATTTAGATTTTTTATTATATTTTAGGTTTGTTTTTATTTATTATGTTTTTTTATTGTGTTCTTATGCTTAGAGTGTTGTTTTTATAAGTTGTGTTTATTATTTTTAATTTTATTTTGTTTTTTAATAGATTTATTTTGTATTTTACTTTATTTCTTATTGTTATTTATTATTTTAGTTTTTGGAGTTGTTAGCTTTTCATCTCTCATTCCATATCCCATGGAAAGAGTAAAGGAATATTACTTTAAATAGTTATAATTTGTAGTTTTGGATGCTTTTTTGTTTCACATTTTTCAACAGCCCAAGAACAATGCTTTCTCAATAGAACTAGGATTAATTAATTTAATAGTTTCATCTTATGATCATAACAGTCAGTGAACCATTCCGGAGTTCACTGACTGTTATGCATTTTTTACATTTTTCGATAATAATTTTTACATTTTTACATTTTTCGATAATAATTCGTTTAATGCCTACTGCTTGAGGATTCATATTAAATATCTGGTCAAACACTAAAATAAATTTTTTACTAACATCAACAAAATGTTGTGATGGTGCATTTAAATTTCCAAAATCCGAAGAGAACTATAGTTTTTTTCAAAAATAAATATTTCTGGTGGAGCTGTTAACACTTCAACCTCTTTTTTTAATGCACAATAGCATTTATCGCAATTTAGTTTAGGTAAAATTTTAATTGTTATATATCCAATAAAGTATCTCATTGAATTTAAATCTATCGGAAGATGTTTGAATGCTCGGAATGTATCTTCTTGAAAAAATTTGCCATATGCATCGCTTTGAAAGTCTATATCAACTGATTCATTAAATATTTCTATTTTTGTGTGTAAATTTAATATGTCGGATTCTATATTTATCAAACGTATTTGGATTAATATGCTGCTTAGTACACATCTTTGTTTTTCCATTTAATTTATACTCCCATAATTCTCTAATAATATTAAAACTGGCTATCCCATCAGGGGTTCTCAGATCGGAATCTAATAAGGAATTTCTAAGAGATTTTATTAAGTGTGGAAAGTCGTACATGCAATTTATTTTGTTTTCCTTATATTTAAAAAAAGAGTTTGTTGAGGAAATATTTAACATGGAAAAACATTTCTTATTGGAGGAACTTGGATCACATGTAATTACACGTATTATTATAGCAATTTCAAATAATATTTCTAAATTTTCTTTAATAATTTTAAAAAGCATTTCACCAGATAGCCCATTTTTTGTGACAAAAAAATTAAACACAAGTTTCCAATTTGAAATTAAACCCCGTAGCATAAAAACCATAACTTATTTTCCATGATTTTTACTGCGGGAAAAACCGTCATTTTCAAACCTATCTACTAAATCTAATTTTTCGTTATATTTGAGTTCTTTCCGAATAGCTATTTCGTCAAATATCAGAACTACGTTTTTTTTTGTCAATTTCTTTTAATGAATCACGATTTTTTTAAATTCCTCAAAAGCACTATGTTTAAAGACAGGTTGAAGCGATTTTATTGGACTCCATCTATGTAGCGAGCGTATGTGTGGTAAATTCAAATGCAATTTATTTCTTAAAAAACAATATGTAGACTGTGAAATATAAAATATATTTTGAGCTAAATTTTTAACGTTATCTGAATAATTTTGCTATTGAGAAGAAGTTTACAAAATATTTTCGTTTCATTACTCATATAAGAAATGGAATCAATAGAGTTTTTGATGTTGTTAATCATCGTCTTAGTTTTCTTTGCACGCTTATTTGAGATCGGCTTTTTAAATTTTTTCATTAATTTTATTTTGGCTAAAAGTGCAATGTTCTTTTTTAAAGTTAAATTATATTTTTTCATGTAGTAATCTCTAGTTTTTACATATTTTTCATAATTTGTTGCAGGCAGAGTCTATAAAATCTTCACAGCTACTTAAACGTTTTTTTTTCAGGTGGGCAAATATTTAAAAAATTAATGTTTTCAATACTTTCTTCTAATTTCTAAATATGTACCTAATTTTACATAGAGTATATCGTCGGATTCCAATTTATTCTTTCCTACTTATAAATGAATGTGGCATGTTTGAATACTGTCTTCATTAAAGTAAGTGTTACAAAAATAAGGTGGTTTACCTTACCTATATCGCTTGGATTAAAATGGTTATTACAAATAAAAAGTTTTTTTCCAACTACGAGCTCAGAATTTGAAATACTACAATTTTCGCGCCAAATTTGACCAATTATGGAATCTTGGGAAGGAAATTTAAAAGGTCTGAGTCCTATGTTATCTCGTTTCGATTTTTTTACAATCAGAAATGCAACATTTTATTCCTGATTTGTAGAAATTTTGGGGATTTTTAATATTAATATTTTTTTCACAATTCATTTTAATTTATTTTAATTGAATAACTAAATCTGAAATGTTCACGCTACCCGATTTTACAAACTTTACTCATAACTTTAAAACATTTACAATTTTTGCATTTACAAATGCACTTCCAAAATTTTTCAAATAACGCATTTTTATTTATATTTACATGTATGTATCTATTTTACAGTGTCATTTCAAGTCAAATAATAAAAAATATTAATAAAGAATAAAATAAATAAAAAAATTTTTTTAAAAAACAGCTTTTTTGAACTAAAAAGTAGAAAATAAATTTTTAATAGCAATTTTTCTGTAATTTTCTAAACTATATTGTTACAATCGAGATTTCTTTGAAAAAGTTTATTTCAATATGTCAAATATATGTATATATAAATATAAGTAAATATAAGTTTTAAAGTCTGTGAAATTAATATAAAAGCTGGAGGCAAAATTGAAAAATATAAGTTTATAGTTATGCGATTGTTGCTTATTTTTTTTTTGATTATTAAATTTATGCATACAGTCTATTTAAAAAATAGAAATTATTAGCTATAGAACATTCTGAATTTTTTTTTTTTCGTTTATGTTTACCGTCCATTCATATAAATATAATTATTGGTATTAAAAAATAATGAATCTATAACTACACACATATATACTGATATATTCATTCAAATACATATTATAGTAGTATGGGTATTATATAATGACTGAACTTCTGATTGTTATATTGTTTTATATATTGTTGCAAGATTTTTAAAAAATTAAGGAAACATTGTATAGCAAAATTAAAAATTTAAATAAAATTGTTATTACAATTTTATAATGTTCTTTATTTCCCCTTAAAAATGCGACCCTTTAAAAACTTTGATTCATACACTGCCTTGTTTTTTCTTTCTTTTCATAACCTACCATTTTAATATTTTTTTTTTTATCTGTTATGTACGGAAATATCAAACGTATGTTTCTTTCTTTTAAAATCATAACATTTTAATAGTTCTTTTTTTCTATCTGTTATGTGGGTAAATATCAGATGTGCACAATATATACATCAGAAATAGACTTTAAAAATATTTAAAAACAATCAAAGTAACATTTTCTGTTCTCTTTTTTTTCTATTCGTTTTTATTTTTCTTCCAGTATTACATTTTCCTTTTTTTTTTGTTTTCTGTTATTTAGGTACGCTAAGTATTTCTTTTTTTTTTTTTTAAATGTTTAATAAATTTATACATGCATTCTATTTAAAAAATATAAATTATAACCTATAGAACATTCTGAATTTTTTTTTGTTCGTTTATATTTACCTTAAATTCATATGCATACATAAAATTTTTTTTTGTTCGTTTATGTTTACCGTCCATTCATATAAATATAACTGTTGCCTACATATTAAAAAATAATAAATATATAACTACATACATAAATAGCCTTATATTCATTCATATACATATGTATCTATATTATGAGCTGAGCTTCTCAGTGTTGCATTATATCATAATGCGGCAAAATTTTTAAAAAATTAAGAAAACGTTGCATAGCTAAATTCAAAATTTAAATAAAAATATTGCAATTTTATAATGTTCTTTATTTCAACTTAAAATGCGACCCTTTAAAAACTTTGATTCATACACTGCCTTGTTTTTTCTTTCTTTTCATAACATAACATTTTAATATTTTTTTTGTTTTATCTGTTATGTACGGAAATATCAAACGTATGTTTCTTTCTTTTAAAATCATAACATTTTAATAGTTCTTTTTTTCTATCTGTTATGTGGGTAAATATCAGATGTGCACAATATATACATAAGAAATAGACTTTAAAAATATTTAAAAACAATCAAAGTAACATTTTTTATTCTCTTTTTTTCTATTCGTTTTTATTTTTCTTCCAGTATTACATTTCACTTTTTTTTTCTGTTATTTAGGAACGTTAAGAACTTATTTTTTTTTTAATATTAAATTTATGCACACAGTCTATTTAAAAAATAGAAATTATTAGCTAAAGAACATTCTGAATTTTTTTTTTGTTCGTTTGTATTTACCGTCCATTCATTTTTTATTTTTTATTTTATTTTATTTTACAAAACCTAAGCAAGGTCGTTACAAAAAAAATTCTTAAATTAATGCTTATAATTAAAATTAAACAAAACAATGACTTAAAACTACATTTATAATAACTTAAAACCTAAAAAAAGTTAATTTATTGTTATTGTTATTATTAATTTTTTATTTAAACTACATTAACAACTTTATTTTAACAAAAAAATTGAAATATGATATCAGTACAGATATGTACATATATATAATGACCATCAATTTAACATTTTATGTAATAACTTATGTAGCAAATTAAACGTAAATAAATATCTTATTATTACGTAGAAGTAAAATTGAACATTTTTTTTTTATTAACAGTACTTGAAAGCATTAAATTACTATTTATAAAATGTACAAAAAAAAAAAAAAATGATCTAAATGAAAAACATTAGTTGTATTATAATGCAATACAATAAATGTGCTATGTTTAAAAATTTTTTTTTTGCTTAAGTAAGAATTAATTGTCTAAGGTCATTAAATTGGAAAAATGTAGTTGTAAAATGTGTTTGAACGTATTTCTGGAGATAGATGTAGAATAGAGATGACTAATTTTGTTAAAAGTAGTACAACATCTGTTGATGGGTTCATTTCTACCGTACTCTGTATTATGTTTGTAGTCCATTAAAAATTTAGTATTTCTAGTTTGCCTAACACTATCGTTAAGTCTAAACTTGTTATTAAGAGATTGGATAGAAATACTATTATTCAAAATATCAAAAGTAAAGCATGATGACAATAGTTGTCTACGTAAAGATAAAGAAAGCAAGTTTAATGAATCAAGTCTTGTGGTGTAACTAGGTAGATTAGCAAAATCAAAAGGGTTATATTGATTCCTTAATGCAAATAAAAGAAATTGCCTTTGAACTGATTCGATTCTATTGGAATGAACTTCAAAGGCTGGATCCCAAACAATGTTACCGTATTCTAAGATAGAACGAACTAGGGAACAATAAAGAGATTTTGTCACAGCTAAGTCGCTAAATTCTTTAGCTCTTCTCTTAATGGAACCTAACATTTTATTAGCCTTTGAAACTATTAGGTCATAGTGAAGATTATAATTAAGTTTATTATCGAGAAGAATTCCCAGATCAGTAATGCTAAAAACCCTTTCAAAAGTAACATTATCTATTTTGTAGTCATATATTAAAGAAGACCGTTTACGTGTAAAGCTAATAACTTTACATTTCTGTATGTTGAGTTCTAATTTATTTGACGTGCACCAAGTTTGTAACACTGATAAGCTTGATTGAAGTTTAGCTGCATCAGGATTATCTTTAACCACTTGATATATTTTTAGGTCATCAGCAAACGAAATGTGAGATATATTGCTTAGATATTCCGAAAGATCTGAAATAAAAACATTAAACAGAAGCGGGCCTAAATGGCTACCTTGCGGTACACCGGAAGTGACCCTAATGGTGTTGGATAATACACCACGAAATTTAACATTTTGAGTTCTTTCTAAAAGATAAGAATTAAGCCACCCAAGAAATGAACCCGAAATGCCAAAAGTTGATAGTTTGTTTAGCAAAGTGAAGTGATCTACACGATCGAAAGCTTTGCTAAAATCAGTGTAAATTGCATCAACTTGGTACCCTTTCTCCATTTGATTCAGGATTTCAGATGTATAAACCATCAGGTTCGTAGTAGTTGAACGACCTTTTCTGAAACCATGTTGTTGTTCATTTAGTTTTGCATTTATGATAGGAGTAATTCTATCAACGACAATTTTTTCAAATAATTTAGGTATAGTCGAGAGGATTGCTATACCTCGATAATTTTCCACCGATGCTCTATACCCTTTTTTAAAAATAGGGGTTAAGTGGGAGGATTTCCACTTTTGTGGGAAAATCCCAATTGAAAGTGACTTATTGAAAATAAGATGAAGAGGGAAGATTAGACTGTGAGAACAATCATGTAAAAAGATTGGGGGAATTAAGTCCGGACCAGCACCCTTTTTTAAATCAAGGCTCAAAATTGCTTCAAGAATATCATTTTCAGAAAGATACACGTCTGTAAGTAGGAAATTTGAGCTATTAGATAAGGAATTAGTCGATGTAGTAACTGGTGCTGTTTGACGATAAACTTGTTGAAAATGATCAGAAAAGAAGTTACAAATTTCTTTGGGCAATCAGAAACCACATTGTCTTTTGATAACATTGAATTGTGATACCCAAATAATTTCCGTTTTGTGTTAACAAAATCAAAAAATTTTTTAGGATCAGTAACAAGTTTGTTGCCAATATCTGTGACATAGTTTTCATATGCTACATTGGCTTTTTGTTTAAATTCAATTGCAAGTTGCTTATACACATTCATATGCACACATAAAAATTTTTTTTGTTCGTTTATGTTTGCCGTCCATTCATATAAATATAACTGTTGCCTACATATTAAAAAATAATAAATCGATGAATCAACTAAATAATAATAGTTGGGAATTTGGGAATTTGGTGTGACTGTGTTAGCACTTTAGCAGATTTTTAATAGTACGGCACACATAAAAATATGCATACCATTTTTGTACATGTTTGTATCTACATAATATGTAGTAAAAAAATTTGGTTTTAAAAGTATGTAATTGCGGATATATTAAATTGTTTACTTCTAAATGCTAATGTTTTTGAATTAAAAAAAAATTATTTTGCTTTTTCTAGACGATGTAGATATATATGTATGTATGTACATAACATATTATATTTTATGATTAATTCATAATTATTGTTATTGAAAAGAAAAATATTGTTGTTATTTACTATTTTTAAAAAGACTGGATTTCTTATTTTTAATATATTCTTTTTGTTGTTTAATGTTTTTACATAATTGGAAATATATTCTTATTTTTATACTTCAGAAAAAGGCATTAGTGGTGCAGATCATCATTCCCTAATAGATATAATTAGGGAATGATAATTATATTTAATATAATTATAATATTTAATTTAAAGGCAGCTCCCAATTTAGCTATCAATGTTAGGGCCATAATATGCGATTTTAATATGTTAAGAGTTTCGAAAGAAAAGCCCTATTTTAATTATAATTAAGAAAGGAGAAACACATATCTATATAAATATTATAAATAAACACATTGCTTTTATAAATAAAAATGTATACTAAAAATCAATTGATTTGATGAAAAAAAACTTAAATTTAACACTTGCTTACTAAATTTTAAGTAAATGCATATTAAATTTTACACTGTGTTCTCAAGTGCGGCACATTAATTTGTTTACACATTCATATCTTTCAAATTCATCGCTTTCAAACCAAAAATATTTTCGAAGCACATATTATTACACATTTTGAAGTATGTACCTATGTATATGTACGCATACAATGCAATGGGCTACATAAAACACAATAGGCTTCTTTTTTTCTTTTTTTTTTTCTTTATTATCGTATTTTATAATTTAGATTACATTAATCATTATTTTGTATAAAGTGTTTAGTAATACAAGTTTATTTATTTGACCGTAGCCTGAGCTGTCTGGTCTGATAAAGTTCATATAAATAATATTCATTAAAAATAATAAAGTTCATTAAAAACGTAATAAAATAAACAAAAATAATAATACCTATCATCTATATATGTACATGAAAAGTTTTTACATTTTTTTATTTTTTACTTTTTCTTTTTTTTTTTTTTAATAAAACACATTTTTTATTTTCTATTTTTTTTTTTTTTTTTTTTTTTTTAATAATCTAGGACTATAAATTTAAATTTAATCCACATATGACTACATGCATACATGCATAAATAGAATACAACAACTAATATATAACAGATAACAGATAACATTCCCTCGACCTTCCCCTTATTTTCTTACTTCTTTATTTTATTTATTTTTAACTTTCTAACACAAATGCTTTAATTCGGATTTTAAACGTAGGTAGATTCGCAATCTGTTTAAGACTTTCCGGTAGTTCATTATATGCTTTTAAACAATTATACAGCCCATTATTACTTTGGTTATTTGTACGAAACAATGATAAATAATAGTTTGCTTTGTTACGTGTATTGTGGTTATGAATGTCAATCAATCTATTCAAGATAAAATTATTCTTTATATCATTATTTACAATCTTGAAAGCCAAGATATATAGCTCATATTTACAAATGTTTGCTAAACTAATATATTGGGAAGAATATAATAAACTTGTTGGATGTTGAGTCGGGTACCGATTAATTATCTTTATGCTTTTTTTATGTAAAATGTCTAACTTGTTCAAATAATCTTTGGCAGCTCTTCCCTAGATTGGGTTTAGATAACAAATATGAGATTTTATATAGGAATTGTAGATCATGTATAGGGCTTTGTTAGATAAAAAGTTTTTCAATCTATGCAGGATAAATATGTATGGCGCTATTCTTTTTTTTATATAATCGATGTGATTGCTCCAGTTAAGTTTATAATCTAAATTTAAACCTAAATAATTAAAGTTTTTGACAATTTCAATTTTTTCATTTCTAAAGAGAATACTTGTACCTAAGTTCCATGTTTTATTGGCAAAGAGAATTATTTTAGTTTTCTTAATATTTAGACTGATCCTATGTTTATTTAACCACTCTTGAATGACATTCAGATCATTTTGAATTGAAGTTTTTGTAATTTCTTCACTATTTTCAGTGTACTTTAAGACCGCATCATCAGCATACAGCTGTATTTCCCCTTTTAGGGCTAGACGAGTTAGATCATCAATGTATAACTTAAAGAGGTCCGGTCCCAAAATAGAACCTTGTGGTACCCCTTTATATATGCTTTTCTCAGAGCTACAAATATTATTAATGCGAACTATTTGTGTTCTATTAAATAGGTAAGATTCGAAAAATTGTATTTGAATTCTTGAAAAATTAAAGTTGGAAAGTTTCAGCAATAAGATTTCATGATCCACGCAATCAAATGCTTTTTTCAAGTCAAGTAAGACGCAGCTGGTATATTTTTTCCTGTCAATACTTTTTGATATGAAATCTGTTAGATTTAGACAAGCAGCTGTGGTGTTAGATTTTGATTGAAAACCAAACTGTTCACTCAAGATATCATTAGAGTAAAAAGAGTTAGATAATCTATTCTTTATCACAATTTCAAAAATTTTTGAAATTGCTGGAAGAATAGAAATAGGCCTGTAGTTTGAGC
Organism: Poecilobothrus nobilitatus; assembly: GCA_947095535.1. Lineage (NCBI taxonomy): Eukaryota > Metazoa > Arthropoda > Insecta > Diptera > Dolichopodidae > Poecilobothrus > Poecilobothrus nobilitatus. Next base: position 197,152,894 of record OX352772.1, read on the forward strand.
AGTCAGTTTTATTTCCGTCTTTATAAATAGGAGTTACAATTGCAGTTTTGAGTTTTTTGGAAAAATGCCGTTACTAAATGATTTATTAATTAATTTAACAAATATAGGGACTAATCGGTCCGCAAAACGTTTGATGAGTTTCGTAGAAATATTGTCAATTCCTGTAGCTGCCGCAGCATTTAATGAGCTGATAGCCGTGCTTACTTCTTCGAGATTTGTTGGAGTTAATTGGAATTCTGAAGATATGGTACGACTGAATTGGCTTAAATAAACATGATCAATAATTGTATTAGATATGTTTATTTCCTTGGTTACATTGACAAAGAAATTATTGAAACATTCAGAAATGTCTTTTGGATTATCTAACATTTTCTCATTCTGGCATAGAGTCTTAACTTGGTTTTTTGAAACGGGTGTATCAGTATTAAGTATAATCTCCTTATATAAATTCCAAAGTTTTTTTGTATCACTCGGATATAAAGAGATTTTGTCCGAGCAATATTTTTTTTTTGCCTCAATAACTAATTTTTTAACTCTATCTCTATATTGAATATACAAGTTGTTAATATGAGTATTATTCACGTGTTGCTTCTTATATTTAAAAAAGGAATCTCTGATTTTCATAACACATAAAATCTCTTCAGTTATCCATATCTTTTTTTTTTAACATTTTTTATTTCAATACGCTTCCTATTATTATTTATTAAAGCAGAGAGATTATCAATGATTTGATCAACATCATTGTATGATTCAGAATTTAGCCAGAAATCATTGTTAGTAATATTGGTGTAATTTAAAACGGTTTTGTATTGAATATTATTACAATTATTATTTTTTATATGTTTTGTACTGATTAAAAGCATTTGATGATCAGATAAGGAACAATCTAAGACATGTAAATTATATTTTTTGTCTACAATGTCGGTTAGAAAATGATCAATTATTGTTTTAGATTGTGATCCAAATCTGGTAGCGAAAGTTTCAGAAATCGTATTGCAGATAAAGAAACCATTACTTAGCAACATATCTTTATATGAGACTATATCCGGATTGTTTATATTTAGCAAGTCAAGATTGAAATCACCTACTATTATAGATCTTTTGTAGTTGGAAGTCAATTCATCGATTCTATTAATAAAGTTAGTAGGACGTGTTTCGTGCGATCTATAAATTCCAACAATATTAAAGTTTTGCTTCATTATCTTAATACCTAATATTTGGCTATTGTCAAATTCTTCAGTAATAGTAATATTACTAGAATAGTGATTTTTTATATAGATAGCGATTCCACCATATGGTTTGTCTCTATTAATGAAATATGAATCATATCCTGATAGATTGAAAAATTTATTCTCAGAAGAAAGTAGCCATATTTCAGTTAGAACAATTACATCTATGTTACATTTAAAATTCTCGATTAATGTTTCTAATTCAAAGATTTTTTTTCTTAAACTTTGTATGTTTAAGTACAAAATGTTAAAATTATTTTGATACTTTATACTCATATGGTCGTAATTTAGATAATGTGCCACCTTGAAATGGCTTTCTACGTTTTCTATTTCATCTAAGTGCATATAGAGTATAAAGTAATAATTTGTATAGCATGAGTTAAATTAACAGTTGTAATCTGTCAAAATTAATATTTATTATATTTTTATGTAATATTAAATTTAACAGCTGACCAAAAAAAAAAAAAGAGTAGTAGAAGATTGATATGTATGTTTATATTTATTATTTTTTTATATAATATTAAGATGTTTTTATATAATATGTATAGTAATGTAGAAAAATTTGAAATATATAAAATGTAAATATGGCCAAAGTATAATTGTTTAAAATTAGTATTTAAAATTGTAAAGTTTAAAGTTAATTGAAAATTTTGAAAAAAAATTAATAAGTGAATTAGATTTTGTCGTATATATAATAATGTAGAAAAATTTGAAATAAATGAAAAGTAAATACGAGCATTGTGTAATTGTTTAAGGTTAATATTTAAAGTTGAATAGTTTAAAGTTAAAGGATAATAATTTAGTCTGAAAGAGCAAAATATAATTTTAGGAGTTATAAAAATTGTAAAATAGATTAAGTTTATATTAAATTTAATTGTTATTGTTGAGATATAAATTGTACTAAAATATATAAGAAATAATAAATTATGTTTAAAGACGTTAGTTGACCAATTGTTTATAAATGAGTTAATCTGTATACTGTATAAAACCGAAATTGTTTGCTATGAAATATAAATTAAAAATATAGAATTATGTAGATATAAAAAAGTAAAAAACAAAAACAAAGATCTAAGACAATGCCATAGGTTATGTTAATTAAAGTTGTTGTTGTAATTAGAATGTAAAAATAAAAAGAACAAATTACTAATATAATATTATAGGTTATGTTAATTAAAGTTATTTTACTTGAAATGTTAATTAAATCCAAATTTATGTGTAATAATGTGAGAATAACAAAGAAAGAAATTTTATTAATCAAAAATGAATGTTTTGGAAAAATTATTTTATAGAAAAAAAAAAAATTTATGTATTACGTATACGTATTGGTATTGGTATTGGAATTGGTAAGTTTAGTAAATTTAGATAAAATGTTTTATTTTGGTTCTGTAATAATTCTGTTATACCTTTGTATGAAAATTTAATTTTGAAATTAAGCTAATTTCTCTAATGTTTTTCGATATTATTATTTTAAAATCATGTATTGTCATCGGGATCTGATCTAATGAAGAAAATTTCAAGTCTCTAGCCCAACGGGAAGTGTGTTTAAAATGGTTTCTAAGATTCCATCCTTTACCATTAATTACCAACCAAGTTAATAAAAAGCTGTTAATAAAAATATAAATTATAGCCTATAGAACATTCTGAATTTTTTTTGTTCGTTTATATTTACCGTCCATTCATATGCGGACATAAAATTTTGATTTGTTCGTTTATGTTTACCGTCCATTCATATAAATATAACTGTTGCCTACATATTAAAAAATAATAAATCTATAACTACATACATAAATAGCCATATATTCATTCATATACATATGTATCTATATTATGAGCTGAACTTCTCAGTGTTGCATTATATCATAATGCGGCAAAATTTTTAAGAAATTAAGAAAATGTTGCATATAAATTCAAAATTTAAATAAAAATATTGCAATTTTATAATGTTCTTTATTTCCAAATGGAATTAAAATGGAATTAAAATAAAAGCTGGAGGCAACGAACGCATAACTATAAACTTATATTTTCAAATTTTGCCTCCAGCTTTTATATTAATTTCACAGACTTTAAAACTTATATATACTTATATTTATATATATATTTGACATATTGAAATAAACTTTTTCAAAGAAATCTCGATTGTAACAATATAGTTTAGAAAATTACAGAAAAATTTGCTATTAAAAATTAATTTTCTACTTTTTAGTTCAAAAAAGCTGTTTTTTTTTAAATTTTTTTTATTTATTTTATTTTAATCTTTTTATTAACAACAAATATAAGTATTGAATTGATATTTTTTTTTTTCCTTGTTTAATTTTGAATTTTTACAGTTGCCCTCACAGTCAATAATTATATTATTACCTGTTATAATATAGAATATATTGAATTTTTTTATTATTAATTTATTGTGGCAAAATTTTTAAAAAATTAAGAAAACGTTGCATAGCTAAATTCAAAATTTAAATAAAAATATTGCAATTTTATAATGTTCTTTATTTCCACTTAAAAATGTGACCCTTTGAAAACTTTGATTTATATACGGCCTTGTTTTTTCTTTCTTTTATAGCATGACATTTTAATATTTCTTTTTTTCTATCTGTTATGTGTGTAAATATGAGATGTGCACATATACATAAGAAATAGCCTTTAAAAATATTTAAAAACAATCATAGTAACATTTTTGTTCTCTTTTTTTTCGTTTTTATTTTTCTTCCAGTATTACATTTTACTTTTTTTTTCTGTTATTTAGGTACGCTAAGAACTTATTTTGTTTTTTCATATTAAATTTATGCATACAGTCTATTTAAAAAATAGAAATTATTAGCTATAGAACATCCTGAATTTTTTTTTTTTTCGTTTATGTTTACCGTCCATTCATATTAATATAATTGTTGGTATTAAAAAATAATGAATCTATAAGTAAACACATATATACTGATATATTCATTCATATTCATTTTATAGTAGTATGGGTACTATATAATGATCTGAATTTCTGATTGTTATATTGTATTATATATTGTGGCAAGATTTTAAAAAATTAAGGAAACATTGCATAGCAAAATTGAAAATTTAAATAAAATAATTTTAATTTTATAATGTTCTTTATTTCCACTTGAAAATGCGACCTCTTAAAAACTTTGATTCATACACTGCCTTGTTTTTTCTTTCTTTTCATAACATAACATTTTAATATTTTTTATTTTTATCTGTTATGTACGGAAATATCAAACGTATGTTTCTTTCTTTTAAAATCATAACATTTTAATAGTTCTTTTTTTAACAGCTTTTTATTAACTTGGTTGGGTAAAGGATGGAATCTTAGAAGCCATTTTAAACACACTTCCCGTTGAGCTAGAGACTTGAAATTTTCTTCATTAGATCAGATCCCGATGACAATACATGATTTTAAAATAATAATATCGAAAAACATTAGAGAAATTAGCTTAATTTCAAAATTAAATTTTCATACAAAGATATAACAGAATTTTTAACAGAATTATTACAGAACCAAAATAAAATATTTTATCTAAATTTACTAAACTCACCAATACCAATACGTATACGTAATCCATAAATATTTTTTTTTTCTATAAAAGACTATTGTTTTTTATGTAGCTATTGTATTTTAAACGTACATATCCATAGATACATACTTCAAAATATGCAATAATATGTGCTTCGAAAATATTTTTGGTTTGAAAGCGATGAATTTGAAAGATATGAATGTGTAAACAAATTAATGTGCCGCACTTGAGAACACAGTGTAAAATTTAATATTCATTTACTTAAAATTTAGTAAGCAAGTGTTAAAATTAAGTTTTTTTTCATCAAATCAATTGATTTTTAGTATACATTTTTATACCCGTACGATAGGATCGGGTATAATAAAATTACTCCTCCGTTTGTAACACCTCGAAATAAGCGAGCTAGATATACCTTCAAAGGTATGGATCGGATCAGAAAAAAATTCTAAGACTTTTGAGCCATGTCCGTCCGTCCCTCCGTCCGTCAGCACGCTAACTCAAAAACTAAGAAAGCTAGAATCTTGAAATTTACATAAAATATTTTGGGAGTAATTTGTAGGTTCCCTATTTTTTTTGGTTGAGTTTGGACCAAGCCTTAGGGTAGCTCTCGAACTCCTAACTTTTAGATCCCCACATTTTTTTTGCAATAGAGCTATGAAATTTTAACTACTGATAGATCTTACAAAAATATTAATTTTATTTTTAATAACTTTTTTTTGTAGCCCCACCCGTTACGGAGCTACAGCTCCCCAAAGGTTCAAAAAAGCTCTATATTTAAGTTGTTATAGCACAAGTTGTATAAGGTATATCTTCATTTTGAAAACGTCAAACGATTACTACTTTTATTAGCTTTCAAAGTATATATACAATAAATATATATTTGTGGCATACGGTGTCTTAATTTACCGTTATGCGAAACTCAAATTTTGCAAAATCCTTTAACCCTTCTATCTTCTAAACGGTTTAAGTTGGTTAAAATTTTGACAGAAGTTAGATCTTTGAAAATAAGTATGAGTCATTTCAGAAATTTTTTTTGTATCACCCCCCGTTTAGGAGCTGTTAGGAGTCAAAATCTGAAAATTTCCTATTTTTAAACACCTGTAACTTGAACACCTGTTAGAATTTTTTTGAAGTAATACACAAAAATTCAAGATTCAACATCATACTCTTATTTCTGTTAACAACTTTTTTTAATAATATAGGGTTACTTTATAATTGACGAAAGTGTTACTTGATTTTATCAAATTTTCTAACAAATTTCTTCAACAAATTTTTTGCATTTGTTTTATTCGATAATTTGAAATTGTTGAGGATATAATGCGTAGTACATAAAAATGTAAATAAATATACAACATAACGGTTGCTTGAAGAATTTTTATTTATATGATATTGATATACATACATACTTATATAATATCATGTTTATTTACATATCGTATATGTCACTTGCGAATGAATGATAAGAGTATATATGTATTTATATAGCGCCGTATTTACATACATATATGTATTTTAATGTACTTATAAGAAATTATTCTGTCAATGGAATATTTAAATATAATATAATATAATATTTAAAATTATATTTACTATTTTGTACTAAGTAAATTTAATATACATTTACCGCTTATAGTATTAAATGGTACTATAGAATATTTGAAAAAGTTTTGGATTGATAATCGTTATGTGAAAGGTTAGAATCTGCTTTCGAAGAATGTACATATAAACATATAGTTTGAATATATGTACAACCCATAGTTCTAGAAATTATAAAATTCACCCAAATTATTTTAAAATACTAAAATATTAAAAAAATAATATTGTAAGCAGAGTGACAGGCTTTTAACATACTAACGGTTCGTACGGGTATCTAAGAGTTGACAAAGTCAACTGTATTCTTCCTCGTTATTTATAAAAGCAATGTGTTTATTTATAATATTTATATAGATACGTGTTTTTTAATTCAAAAATATTACCATTTAGAAGTAAGCAATTTAATATATTCTCAATTACATACTTTTAAAACCAAATTGTTTTACTACATACATATGTAGGTACAAACATGTACAAAAATGGTATGCATATTTTTATGTGTGCTGTACTATTAAAAACCTGCTAACGCAGTCACACCGAATTCCCAAATTCCCAACTATTATTATTTAGTTGATTCATCGATTTATTATTTTTTAATATGTATGCAACAGTTATATTTATATGAATTGACGGTAAACATAAACGAACAAAAAAAAAATTCAGAATGTTCTATAGCTAATAATTTCTATTTTTTAAATAGAATGCATGTATAAATTAAACATTTAAAAAAAAAAAAGAAATACTTAGCGTACCTAAATAACAGAAAACAAAAAAAAAGGAAAATGTAATACTGGAAGAAAAATAAAAACGAATAGAAAAAAAGAGAACAAAAAATGTTACTTTGATTGTTTTTAAATATTTTCAAAGTCATAAGAAATAGACATATGAAATAGTATATTTTATTATGTAAAATAGTATATATACTATTTTACATAAGAAATCGTAAATGTGCACATATGATATTTACCTACATAACAGATAGAAAAAAAGTACTATAACATGTTATGATTTTAAAAGAAAGAAACATTCGTTTGATATTTCTGTACATAACAGATAAAAAAAAAATATTAAAATGTTATGTTATGAAAAGAAAAAAAAACAAGGCAGTGTATGAATCAAAGTTTTTAAAGGGTCGCATTTTAAGTGGAAATAAAGAACATTATAAAATTGCAATATTTTTATTTAAATTTTCATGTTTTCTTAATTTTTTAAAAATTTTGCCGCATTATGATTTAATGCAACACTGAGAAGTTCAGCTCATAATATAGATACATATGTATATGAATAAATATATAGCTATTTACGTATGTAGTTATAGATTTATTATTTTTTATTATGTAAGCAACAGTTATATTTATATGAATGGACGGTAAATATAAACGAACAAAAAAAAATTCAGAATGTTCTATAGGTTATAATTTATATTTTGTAAATAGAATGCATGTATAAATTAAACATTTAAAAAAAAAAAAGAAATACTTAGCGTACCTAAATAACAGAAAACAAAAAAAAAGGAAAATGTAATACTTGAAGAAAAATAAAAACGAATAGAAAAGAAAGAGAACAAAAAATGTTACTTTGATTGCTTTTAAATATTTTTAAAGTATATTTCTTATGTATATATTGTGCACATCTGATATTTACCCACATAACAGATAGAAAAAAAGAACTATTAAAATGTTATGATTTTAAAAGAAAGAAACATACGTTTAATATTTCCGTACATAACAGATAAAAAAAACAATATTAAAATGTTATGTTATGAAAAGAAAGAAAAAACAAGGCAGTATATGAATCAAAGTGTTTAAAGGGTCGCATTTTTAAGTGGAAATAAAGAACATTATAAAATTGCAATAACAATTTTATTTAAATTTTTAATTTTGCTATGCAATGTTTCCTTAATTTTTTAAAAATCTTGCCAACATATATAATACAACAATCAGAAGTTCAGATCATTATATTGTACCCATACTACTATAATATGTATATGAATGAATATATCAGTATAAAATGTGTGTAGTTATAGATTCATTATTTTTTAATGCCAACAATTATATTTATATGAATGGACGGTAAACAAACGAAAAAAAAAAATGTTATGTTTGCATATGAATGGACGGTTAACATAAACGAACAAAAAAAAATTCAGAATGTTCTATAGCTAATAATTTCTATTTTTTAAATAGACTGTATGCATAAATTTAATATTAAAAAAAAAATAAGTTCTTAGCGTACCTAAATAACAGAAAAAAAAGTAAAATGTAATACTGGAAGAAAAATAAAAACGAATAGAAAAAAAGAGAACAAAAAATGTTACTTTGATTGTTTTTTAAATATTTTTAAAGACTATTTCTTATGTATATGTGCACATCTGATATTTACACACATAACAGATAGAAAAAAAAATATTAAAATGTCATGCTATAAAAGAAAGAAAAAACAAGGCAGTATATAAATCAAAGTTTTTAAAGGGTCGCGTTTTTAAGTGGAAATAAAGAACATTATAAAATTGCAATATTTTCATTTAAATTTTAAATTTAGCTATGCAACGTTTTCTTAATTTTTTAAAAATTTTGCCATAATAAATTAATAATAAAAAAATTCAATATATTCTATATTATAACAGGTAATAATATAATTATAGACTGTAAGAGCAACTGTAAAAATTCAAAATTAAACAAGAAAAAAAAAAAAAAATATCAATTTAATACTTATATTTGTCGTTACTAAAAAGAATAAAATAAAATAAATAAAAAAAAATTTTTAAAAAAACAGCTTTTTTGAACTAAAAGATAGAAAATAAATTTTTAATAGCAAATTTTTCTGTTATTTTCTAAACTATAATTGTTACAATCGAGATTTCTTTGAAAAAGTTTATCTCAATATGTCAAATATATATATAAATATAAGTATATATAAGTTTTAAAGTTTGTGAAATTAAAATAAAAGCTGGAGGCAACAAACGCATAACTATAAACTTATATTTTTAAATTTTGCCTCCAGCTTTTATATTAATTTCACAGACTTTAAAACTTATATATACTTATATTTATATATATATTTGACATATTGAAATAAACTTTTTCAAAGAAATCTCGATTGTAACAATATAGTTTAGAAAATTACAGAAAAATTTGCTATTAAAAATTTATTTTCTACCTTTTAGTTCAAAAAAGCTGTTTTTTTAAAAATTTTTTTTATTTATTTTATTATCTGTAATACTTCCATTTACCTTATTAGCTGCCTTTATGAACTCTGACAGAGTGTATTCATTTTTATCTTTAAATGGTGTTAACCTCCGAAAATGGTTTAACACTTGTTTCGGTGTTAATTCAAACATATTATGTTGATGTTGATATTACTGTTGTTGTGCTGCTTGTGCTGTAGTGCGATTTGTTGTTATTGTACGACTTGTTGTTGCTGTGCGACTTGTTGTCGCTGTTCTATTTGTTGTTGTTGTGCGATTAGTTGTTGATGTCGTCATTCTTGCATAAATTCTTCTAGTTGAGCCTCTTGACGAAGAAAGAACCATTTGGCGGAGAATTTCTAGTTCATCTTTCATTGTATTTATTTCCCGATTTTAATCGAATATTTTTTGTCTCTGACTTTTGTTTATGCATTAGGTATATTTATTTATATATTTTTTTTTATTATTGTAATTAGCTTATTTACAACATCACTATTTATCGTTTTTTCTTAATTATTTTTAATTAATTTTAACAATAAATTATTAAAAAATTATTTTTATTATATTCAATTTCTAAAAAATATATATATTATGTTTTATTACATTGACAATAGAATATTTAACACATTTTTTTTAAACTGCCTGTTACTGTTTTTTTAAACTGCCTGTTAGGGCAGTTAAAATTAGAACTTAAAAATTAAATTAAAAAAAAATACAATATCAAAAATTGTATTATGAATATTTTGACCTTGTATTACAAAATTGTTTTGATATTTTGACGATCTTTAATTGTTAACAGCTTTTTATTAACTTGGTTGGGTAAAGGATGGAATCTTAGAAGCCATTTTAAACACACTTTCCGTTGAGCTAGAGACTTGAAATTTTCTTCATTAGATCAGATCCCGATGACAATACATGATATTAAAATAATAATATCGAAAAACATTAGAGAAATTAGCTTAATTTCAAAATTAAATTTTCATACAAAGATATAACAGAATTTTTAACAGAATATTACAGAACCAAAATAAAACATTTTATCTAAATTTACTAAACTTACCAATACCAATACCAATACGTATACGTGATACATAAATGTTTTTTTTTTCTATAAAAGCCTATTGTGTTTTATGTAGCCCATTGCATTGTATGCGTACATGTACATAGGTACATACTTCAAAATATGTAATAATATGTGCTTCGAAAATATTTTTGGTGTAAAAGCGATGAATTTGAAAGATATGAATGTGTAAACAAATTAATGTGCCGCACTTGAGAACACAGTGTAAAATTTAATATGCATTTACTTAAAATTTAGTAAGCAAGTGTTAAATTTAAGTTTTTTTTCATCAAATCAATTGATTTTTAGTATACATTTTTATTTATAAAAGCAATGTGTTTATTTATAATATTTATATAGATATGTGTTTTTCCTTTCTTAATTATAATTAAAATAGGGCTTTTCTTTCGGAACTCTTAACATATTAAAAATCGCATATTAAGATCTATTAGGGAATGATAATCTGCACCACTAATGCCTTTTTCTGAAGTATAAAAACTAAGAATGTATTTCCAATTATGTAAAAACATTAAACAACAAATAGAATATAATATTAAAAATAAGAAATCCAGTCATTTTTAAAAATAGTAAATAACAACAATATTTTTCTTGTCAATAACAATAATTATGAATTTATCATAAAATATATGTTATGTACATACATACATATATATCTATTTACATCGTCTAGAAAAAGCAAAATAATTTTAGCATAATTAGCATTTAGAAGTAAGCAATTTAATATATTCTCAATTACATACTTTTAAAACTAAATTTTTTTACTACATATGTAGGTACAAACATGTACAAAAATGGTATGCATATTTTTATGTGTGCTGTACTATTAAAAAGCTGCTAACACAGTCACACCAAATTCCCAAATTCCCAACTATTATTATTTAGTTGATTCATCGATTTATTATTTTTTAATATGTAGGCAACAGTTATATTTATATGAATAGACGGTAAACATAAACGAACAAAAAAAAATTTTATGTATGCATATGAATGGACGGTTAACATAAACGAACAAAAAAAAATTCAGAATGTTCTATAGCTAATAATTTCTATTTTTTAAATAGAATGCATGTATAAATTAAACATTTAAAAAAAAAAAAGAAATACTTAGCGTACCTAATTAACAGAAAACAAAAAAAAGGAAAATGTAATACTGGAAGAAAAATAAAAACGAATAGAAAACGAGGAAGAATACAGTTGACTTTGTCAACTCTTAGATACCCGTACGAACCGTTAGTATGTTCAAAGCCTGTCACTATGCTTACAATATTATTTTTTTAATATTTTAGTATTTTAAAATAATTTGGGTGAATTTTATAATTTCTAGAACTATGGGTTGTACATATATTCAAACTATATGTTTATATGTACATTCTTCAAAAGCAGATTCTAACCTTCCACATAACGATTATCAATCCAAAACTTTTTCAAATATTCTATAGTACCATTTAATACTAAGCGGTAAATGTATATTAAATTTACTAAGTACAAAACAGTAAATATAATTTTAAATATTATATTATATTATATTTAAATATTCCATTGATAGAATAATTTCTTATAAGTACAATAAAATACATATATGTATGTAAATACGGCGCTATATAATATACATCTATACTCTTATCATTCATTCACTAGTGACATATACGATTTGTAAATAAACATGATATTATATAAGTATGTATATAAGTTATCACCATCTCAAATTACATCTAACATTATTTTAATATCTGATAGATCAAGTTACAACAGGTGCATGTGGATACAAATTCAAGTTCAAACATGTTTAATGTAAAAATGTTGATAAAGCAATATTTCTATGGGAATTAAAATTAAATCAATTTCTCACCAAAAATGTAATTTTATTAATTATAAGTTAAAATACAAATTATAATTTTTTTTCATTTATTAACTAAAATTGTCAATTAAGCATAATTAAATGTATAAATTAAGTAAAATTTAATGTAATAATTTAGTCTTAAGCTTAACTTGTTCTAATAAACATTTTTTTTAACACGAAATAAATTTCATTTCGTTAACTGGCGCCCGAGCTAAAAAATTTTTTAAAACGCGAAATTAAAGTATAAATATATCGTAAAATTTGTGAACGAAAAAATTATATACATATAAAATCCGGGAAAAATAAACTCAAAAATAAAAAACTAAATTGCATTATATCAAAAGTAAACGATAGTGCAATCAACAAAAAAGTGTGTTGATAGTGACTTGATAATTGTGCCATTAGTAGGATATAGACAAGGCTAACGTCTTTATCTAAAAAGGAGTAACACAGATCATCCATCAGCTGTAGAACAAAGTTGCAGACTCACTGGGAAAAATAAGGCATGCGAACCCACGCCATTAAAGCCTTCATTTAGTAAGTTTTTAAACTTCCTTGAACAAAATTAAAATATTGTCAATAAAAGAAAATAAAAGAATAAATTTTTCAAAAATAAATTAAACAAGAATAAAATATAAGTAATTATGAACTTATAAAAATTTAATAAAATTAAAATAAAATAAAATTTAATAAAATTAAAATCTAAAAAAATTTAAAATAAAATAAAATTTAAAATTAAATAAAATAAAAATTAATTAAATTAAAATAAAAAAATTTTTAAAATTAAAATAAAACAAAACTTAACAAAATTAAAATAAAATAAACTTAATTAAAATAAAAGAAAATTTAAAAATTAAAATAAAAATTAATAAAATTAGAATAAAATTTAATAAAATAACTAATAACTACTAACTCATTTAAATTTAATAAGAATTATAAGAATTAAGAAATAAAAATCTTTTAAACGATGGATCAACTCCAGAAGAATATAACCGATCTAACAGGTGCTATGAATGCACAATATGATCTAATAAAAAAATTAGAATCACGTCTGGAACGGTTAGAAAAATCGCAAAATCCGATACAATCAACATCAAATGCGGGAACCCAATCGAAACCCAAAAGTGAACAGGATCTAAAGGACATTAGTAAATTGCCGGATTCTGTCAAGGAATTAACAAATTTTGATGGCAATCCCATTCATTATACATCATGGGTACATAGCGTCGAAAGCATCCTAGATGACTACAAAATAGTGTCCAATAAACCAATTTACCGCGCTATATTGCAGGCAATTAGACAAAAAATAAGAGGAAAAGCAGATGCAGCACTGGTATCATATAACATATTCGACGAAGATTGGCCAAGCATTAAAAAATGTTTATCGCTCCATTATGCTGATAAACGAGATATCAGAACTTTGGAACACCAACTTAGCCAATTATATCAAGGCAAGTTCACCATAGATGAGTTCTACGCGCACGTAAACCACCAGCTTTCACTAATAATAAATAAATTAAAAACTGAAGATTACACTCCAGAAACAATAGGAGTTCTATCGGAAACTTATAGGAATAGAGCCCTTGACGTATTTATCAGAGGTCTAAAAGGAGAACTATCAAAGATGTTAATCATTCAAAAGCCTCAAACCTTACCAGAAGCATACACAACATGCTTAGGAATTCAAAATCTCAATTTCAGAAATATTTCAATTCACAGAAGAGACTTCAACAATACAGTAACAGCACCGATTAACCAAATATTCAGCCCAAAACAAACATCATTTCCAACATATAAGCCAAGTTTTTCAGAAATACGTAGAAGAAACAATATGTACAACCATCAACAAGAATCAACTCAACCATACAGAAACCAGCCAAATTTTATACCACCAAGACCAATACAACCTAAACCACCTACACCAATGGAAACTGACAGTTCCTTACAAACTAGACAAGTCAACTACATGAACCGACCGTTTAACAATAGTGGCGTAAAAAGAGAGATTACAACGGAAGAATATTCTCCACATAAACATCAACGGATATTTAATTTAGAAACACATAATGATGGCATAGCAGATGAAGATTATGTAGGATACGAAGATTACCCAACATATTACGAGGATCATGAAGAAGAAAATAATCCAGCAAACAATGAAGAAAACGGCGAGCTAAATTTTATGATGGGTGCCTTTCAAGCATTCCATACATAGAATACAAAATGCCAAATAATAAAACCCTCAAACTTTTGATTGATACAGGAGCCAACAAAAATTTCGTTAAGCCAGAACATGCTGAAAAAAGTATACCAACTAATAAATCTTTTAAAATAAATTCTGCAGCTGGAGATATAACAATAAATCAAAAAATAACCGGGAAAATTTTCAAAAGTTTAGGAATTAACATAGAAGTGGAATTTTTCGTGCTACCAGGATTAAAAACATTCGACGGTATCATAGGAGATGATACACTAAAACAACTAGGAGCTTTAATAGATAGAAAAAATAATCTCCTGATAATTCCACCTAATATAAAAATCCCTTTAAAAGAAAAGCAATCAGCTCAAGTTAACAATATAGAAATAAGAGATGGTCATTTACAGTATGAAACAAAACAAAAAGTTAAATCATTACTAAAAAAATTTGAAAAATTATTTGGCCCTATAAATGACAGAGAAACTATCGAAACTAATGTGGAAGCAGAGATAAAAACAATCACGGACGAACCAGTATATGTTAAAACATACCCATATCCAGTTGCTATGAGACCAGAAGTTGATAAACAAATAAGGAAACTTTTAGAAGATGGAATTATAAAACCTTCGAAAAGCCCATACAACGCACCAATTTGGATAGTAGAGAAAAAAATGGACGCATCTGGAATAAAAAAATACAGGATGGTGATCGATTTCAAGAAACTAAATGCTGTTACAGTGTCTGACACTTATCCCATTCCGGATATTACAAATACTATTGCAAATTTGAATAACTCAAAATACTTTACTACAGTGGATTTAACATCTGGATTTCACCAAATTAAAATGAGAAATGCTGACATCCAAAAAACTGCATTTTCAACATTGAATGGGAAGTATGAATTCAAAAGGCTTCTTTTTGGATTAAAAAATGTACCAGCAATTTTCCAACGAATGATAGATGATGTGCTTAAAGAATTCATAGGAAAAATTTGTTACGTGTACATCGACGATATCATCATATTTGGAGGAGAAACAGAAGATGAACATTTAAATAATATCAAAAAAGTTTTTTTAAAATTGCAGGAAGCTAACTTACGAGTGAACCTGGACAAAACCGAATTTTTAAAGCAGGAAACCGAGTTCCTGGGATACATCATCACTCATGAAGGTATCAAACCAAATCCGGCGAAAGTTGCAGCTATCAAAAATATGAAAGCACCAGAAAATTTGAAAGAACTAAAAGGATTTTTGGGACTAACATCGTATTATAGACGTTTTATCAGGGACTTCGCTAAAATAGCAAAACCACTTACCAATATGACGAGAGGGGAGAATGCTCAAATCAGTGCAAATCAATCAAAAAAAATAAAAATAAAATTTAACAAAGAAGAACAAGAAGCTTTTCAAACATTGAAAACATTGCTTTCATCATCAGAATTGTTGATCTTTCCAGATTTCAACAAACCATTTTTGCTAACAACAGACGCATCCAACCATGCCATCGGAGCCGTTTTATCGCAAGGCGAATTAGGTAAAGATAAACCAATAACCTATATTTCTAGATCCTT
Organism: Poecilobothrus nobilitatus; assembly: GCA_947095535.1. NCBI lineage: Eukaryota > Metazoa > Arthropoda > Insecta > Diptera > Dolichopodidae > Poecilobothrus > Poecilobothrus nobilitatus. The sequence goes on from OX352772.1 coordinate 197,169,115, forward strand.
AAATAAAACCGAGGAGAATTATGCCACAAACGAGAAAGAGATGCTGGCAATAGTCTGGGCCTTAGAAAATCTGAGAAATTATTTATACGGAGCAAAACAAATCAACATACTAACAGACCATCAACCGTTAACATTTGCCCTAGGAAGTAAGAATAACAACGCAAAACTAAAACGATGGAAAGCAAGACTAGAGGAATACAATTATAAATTAACATACAAACCAGGATGTACCAACAAAGTCGCAGACGCTCTGTCAAGATTACCAACAGAAATCAATAATTTGTCATCATCATCAACAGAAACTGCAAGCGAAACAATTCACAGTGCAGAAGAAGACAGTATAAATCTCATCCCACATGTTGAAGTACCATTAAATGTTTTTAGAAATCAACTTATTATCACACAGGGTAAAGATTGTGAAGCTTTCGAAGTGCCACATCCAACATACAATCGCCATTATATCAGCTTACCAGTCATAAATGAAAGAAGCCTAACTAAAGTTCTAAAAGAAAAATTACACCCAACTATAATAAATGGTATAAAAATTCCAGAAAATTTCATTCAAATATTGCAGGACGTATACAAAGAACATCTTTTAAGTTATAAAATCAGAATAACCCAAAGGATAGTACAGGATATTTGCAAAGAAGAAAACATTTTCTCAATCATTAAAGAAACTCACAAAAGAGCGCATAGGAATCACCGTGAAAATAAAGAACAAATACTCGAAGAATACTATTTTCCAAGAATGACAGCATTAATCAAGAAATTCACCGCATCTTGCGAAGAATGTAATAGGAATAAATATGACAGACATCCTAATAAACCTCACCTACAACCGACACCAATACCAGTTTATCCAACGGAAATAATTCACATAGACATAATTGAAATACAGAACGAAAAATTTATCAGCTGTATCGACAAATTTTCTAAATTTTTAAAATTATTCCATATAAAGGATAAATCCGTACTTCATATAAGGGAAAAACTGATCAAAATCATTCACTATTTTACAACACCAAGAATGATAGTAATGGACAACGATGGAAGTTTTATAAGCCCAATTGTAACAGATTATATAAAAACACTCGGAATAGAATTATACTTCACACCACCACAAAAAAGCGAGGTAAACGGAGCTGTGGAAAGAGCACATTCAACAGTAATCGAAATTATCAGATGTTTAAAAAGTGAAAACAGGGATTTAAATATGAAAGAACTAGTGAATATAGCAGTTGACAGATACAACAACACATTTCATTCTGTAACACAAAAGAAACCTAGTGACATCTTCTTTGGAAGAATCGAGCGAATTAACTATCAGAATTTGCTCAATTTTAAAGAAAAAGTAACCGAAGATCTTATAGGACGTATTAGAAAAAATCAGAAATATAAAATTAATCGAGAAAAACATAAACGAAATCAACCAAAAACTTACGAAACGGGTCAAACTGTTTTCGCAGCAATAAAGCAAATTCAAGGAAAAGATAAGCCTAAATTCACTAAGGAAACTGTCGCAAATAATAATAGAGTCACAATTACTACTACATCAGGAAGAAGAATCCATAAATCGCAGCTCAAAAATATTAATTAACAAAAATTTCAATTTCTTTCCAGCTTTAATTTTAGTTTATGGACGATGTCATATTCATTTGACCTATTCACATACAACACTCCAATAATAGCAATTAAAGAAGGAAGAGGAAAAATCCTGAACGGAAACCTAAATATAGTTCATCTCATAGATTTAACCAAATATAAAGAAATAATCGACAGTATGCTACCAATGATAACAACAATAAACGAGAAAAGCACCTTTAAATCTCAGATAGTTCATCAATTTAACCAAATATTGGATCTAGTATCGGAACTACAGGGTCAACCAGGAAGAGTACGTCGCTCAATTAATTGGATTGGAACTGCATGGAAGTGGATAGCGGGATCACCCGATGCTACAGATTGGGACAAAGTGGTCGAAAGTCAAAATGAAATTATCATGAACAATAACGAACAGTACAAAATCAATAAAATTCTAATGGAAAATGCAGATGAAATTTTGAAAGACTTCAACAAAATCATAAATCATTTAAATCAAGATTCAGAAACAATAGTGGAACAAACATTATTCAACAAATTAACCATAATAAAAGAAGAAATAAAGGAAGTTATCAGAGCAGCACAACTAGCAAAAAGAGGAATCATCAACACGAATCTTTTAAGTAAAAACGAAGTAAATCAATTAATAACAGAAATAGAAACCTTACCATACGCAAATGAAATAGAAGCTATTGAATACGCAACTCCAACTATAATGGTAAAAAACTTTACAATTCTTTATATAATATCTATTCCCAAAACAGGCGAAGAAACTTTCAACCATGTCATTATAAGACCAACTATAAAAGACAACAAGCAGATATACTTGGAATACAAGGAACTTCTGACAAATCAAGAGACAACTTTCGGAATTGTAGAAAAATGCGATTTATTTGGGGAAACTATCATATGCAGAAAAAACCAAGTAAAGCAGCTAGAAAATACTCATTGTATTATCCAATTAATGAAAGGTCTTAATGCAAGTTGCGAATATCAGATAAATGGAGAAGAGTTAATAGAACCCATCAACGAAAACACCATATTCCTAACAAATTTCAATGGAACAATCAAAGACAACATCTCCAGTAAACATCTAGAAGGCACCTTTCTCATTCAATTCAAGAACGAAACGCTGCAAATAAAGGACATGATCTTCACTAATAACGAAATAAGGACTTCTCATATACTACCACCAATTTTGCAATCTAACATAAATAAAACAGGAGCAAGGCTCGATCTAAAATATCTACATTATCTACATAAAAACGATTTCAAAAAATTAGAAAAATTATTCTTCAACCATGAAGCAACATCTTATATAAATATTACAATAATTATAGCAATAATCATCACGTTGGCGCTAGCAACATTCATCAAATTGAGGAAAAAAAAGCAAAAAATAATGTTAACCGAAGCACAAAAACAACAAAAAGAGGAGCAACCACAATTGCAATCAATTCAATTAAATTTTGATCCACGGGTCGCGGATCTTTAAAAGGGGAGGAGTTATCACCATCTCAAATTACATCTAACATTATTTTAATATCTGATAGATCAAGTTACAACAGGTGCATGTGGATACAAATTCAAGTTCAAACATGTTTAATGTAAAAATGTTGATAAAGCAATATTTCTATGGGAATTAAAATTAAATCAATTTCTCACCAAAAATGTAATTTTATTAATTATAAGTTAAAATACAAATTATAATTTTTTTTCATTTATTAACTAAAATTGTCAATTAAGCATAATTAAATGTATAAATTAAGTAAAATTTAATGTAATAATTTAGTCTTAAGCTTAACTTGTTCTAATAAACATTTTTTTTAACACGAAATAAATTTCATTTCGTTAACTTATATATTAATATCATATAAATAAAAATTCTTCAAGCAACCGTTATGTTGTTTATTTAATTACATTTTTTTGTACTACGCATTATATCCTCAACAATTTCAAATTATCGAGTAAAACAAAATGGAAAAAATTCGTTAAAGAAATTTGTTAGAAAATTTGAAAAAATCAAGTAACACTTTCGTCAATTATAAAGTAACCTTATATTATTAAAAAAAGTTGTTAACAGAAATAAAAGTATAATGTTGGAGCTTTAATTTTTGTGTATTACTTCAAAAAAATTTTAACAGGTGTTCAAGTTACAGGTGTTTCAAAATAGGAAATTTTCAGTTTTTGACCCCTTACAGCTCCTAAACAGGGGGTGATACAAAAAAAATTTCTGAAATGACTCATACTTATTTTCAAAGATCTAACTTCTGTCAAAATTTTAAGTTTCCAACTTAAACCGTTTAGAAGATAGAAGGGTTAAAGGATTTTGCAAAATTTGAGTTTCGCATAACGGTAAATTAAGACACCGTATGCCACAAATATATATTTATTGTATATATACTTTGAAAGCTAATAAAAGTAGTAATCGTTTGACGTTTTCAAAATGAAGATATACCTTATACAACTTGTGCTATAACAACTTAAATATAGAGCTTTTTTGAACCTTTGGGGAGCTGTAGCTTCGTAACGGGTGGGGCTACAAAAAAAAGTTATTAAAAATAAAATTAATATTTTTGTGAGATCTATCAGTAGTTAAAATTTCATAGCTCTATTGCAAAAAAAAATGTGGGGATCTAAAAGTTAGGTGTTCGAGAGCTACCCTAAGGCTTGGTCCCAACTCAACCAAAAAAAATAGGGAACCTACAAATTACTCCCAAAATATTTTGTGTAAATTTCAAGATTCTAGCTTTCTTAGTTTTTGAGTTAGCGTGCTGACGGACGGACGGACGGACATGGCTCAAAAGTCTTAGAATTTTTTTCTGATCCGATCCATACCTTTGAAGGTATATCTAGCTCGCTTATTTCGAGGTGTTACAAACGGAGGAGTAATTTTATTATACCCGATCCTATCGTACGGGTATAAAAAAGAGAACAAAAAATGTTACTTTGATTGTTTTTAAATATTTTTAAAGTCATAAAAAATAGACATAAGAAATAGTATATTTTATTATGTAAAATAGTATATATAATATTTTACATAAGAAATAGTATATGTGCACATATGCTATTTACCTACATAACAGATAAAAAAAACGAGGAACAATACAGTTGCCTTTGTCAACTCTTAGATACCCGTACGAATCGTTAGTATGTTAACAGCCTGTCACTCTGCTCACAATATTATTTTTTAAATATTTTAGTATTTTAAAATAATTTGGGTGAATTTTATAATTTCTAGAACTATGGGTTGTACATATATTCAAACTATATGTTTATATGTACATTCTTCGAAAGCAGATTTTAACCTTTCACATAACGATTATCAATCCAAAACTTTTTCAAATATTCTATAGTACCATTTAATACTAAGCGGTAAATGTATATTAAATTTACTTAGTATAAAATAATAAATATAATTTTAAATATTATATTATATTATATTTAAATATTTCATTGATTAATTTCTTATACAGTACAATAAAATACATATATGTATGTAAATACGGCTATTAATATACATCTATACTCTTATCATTCATTCACTAGTGACATATACGATATGTAAATAAACATGATATTATATAAGTATGTATGTATATCAATATCATATAAATAAAAATTCTTCAAGCAACCGTTATGTTGTATATTCATTTACATTTTTATGTACTACGCATTATATCCTCAACAATTTCAAATTATCGAATAAAACAAATGCAAAAAATTTGTTGAAGAAATTTGTTAGAAAATTTGAAATAATCAAGTAACACTTTCGTCAATTATAAAGTAACCCTATATTATTAAAAAAAGTTGTTAACAGAAACAAGAATATGATGTTGAAGCTTTAATTTTTGTGTATTACTTCAAACAAATTCTAACAGGTGTTCAAGTTACAGGTGTTTAAAAATAGGAAATTTTCAGTTTTTGACTCCTTACAGCTCCTAAACGGGGGGTGATACAAAAAAAATTTCTGAAATGACTCATACTTATTTTCAAAGATCTAACTTCTGTCAAAATTTCAAGTTTCCAACTTAAACCGTTTAGAAGATAGAAGGGTTAAAGAATTTTGCAAAATTTTAGTTTCGCATAACGGTAAATTAAGACACCGTATGCCACAAATATATATTTATTGTATATATACTTTTAAAGCTAATAAAAGTAGTAATCGTTTGGCGTTTTCAAAATGAAGATATACCTTATACAACTTGTGCTATAACAATTTAAATATAGAGCTTTTTTGAACCTTTGGGGAGCCGTAGCTCCGTAACGGGTGGGGCTACAAAAAAAAGTTATTAAAAATAAAATTAATATTTTTGTGAGATCTATCAGTAGTTAAAATTTCATAGCTCTATTGCAAAAAAAATGTGGGGATCTAAAAGTTAGGTGTTCGAGAGCTACCCTAAGGCTTGGTCCAAACTAAACCAAAAACAATAGGGAACCTACACATTACTCCCAAAATATTTTGTGTAAATTTCAAGATTCTAGCTTTCTTAGTTTTTGAGTTAGCGTGCTGACGGACGGACGGACGGACATGGCTCAAAAGTCTTAGAATTTTTTTCTGATCCGATCCATACCTTTGAAGGTATATCTAGCTCGCTTATTTCGAGGTGTTACAAACGGAGGAGTAATTTTATTATACCCGATCCTATCGTACGGGTATAAAAATATTAAAATGTTATGTTATGAAGAGAAAAAAAAAAACAAGGCAGTGTATGAATCAAAGTTTTTAAAGGGTCGCATTTTAAGTGGAAATAAAGAACATTATAAAATTGCAATATTTTTATTTAAATTTTGACGTTTTCTTAATTTTTTAAAAATTTTGCCATATTATGATATAATGCAACACTGAGAAGTTCAGCTCATAATATAGATACTATGTATGTGAATGAATATATGGCTATTTATGTATGTAGTTATAGATTTATTATTTTTTAATATGTAAGCAACAGTTATATTTATATGAATGGACGGTAAATATAAACGAACAAAAAAAAATTTAGAATGTTCTATAGGTTATAATTTATATTTTGTAAATAGAATGCATGTATAAATTAAACATTTAAAAAAAAAAAAATAAATAAAAAAATTCAAAATTAAACAAGAAAAAAAAAAAAAAATATCAATTTAATACTTATATTTGTCGTTACTAAAAAGAATAAAATAAAATAAATAAAAAAAAATTTTTAAAAAAACAGCTTTTTTGAACTAAAAGGTAGAAAATACATTTTTAATAGCAAATTTTTCTGTAATTTTCTAAACTATATTGTTACAATCGAGATTTCTTTGAAAAAGTTTATTTCAATATGTCAAATATATATATAAATATAAGTATATATAAGTTTTAAGGTCTGTGATATTAATATAAAAGCTGGAGGCAAAATTTAAAAATATAAGTTTATAGTTATGCGTTTGTTGCCTCCAGCTTTTATTTTAATTTCACAAACTTTAAAACTTATATATACTTATATTTATATATATATTTGACATATTGAGATAAACTTTTTCAAAGAAATCTCGATTGTAACAATTATAGTTTAGAAAATAACAGAAAAATTTGCTATTAAAAATTTATTTTCTATCTTTTAGTTCAAAAAAGCTGTTTTTTTAAAAATTTTTTTTTATTTATTTTATTTTATTCTTTTTAGTAACGACAAATATAAGTATTAAATTGATATTTTTTTTTTTTTTTCTTGTTTAATTTTGAATTTTTACAGTTGCTCTTACAGTCTATAATTATATTATTACCTGTTATAATATAGAATATATTGAATTTTTTTATTATTAATTTATTATGGCAAAATTTTTAAAAAATTAAGAAAACGTTGCATAGCTAAATTTAAAATTTAAATGAAAATATTGCAATTTTATAATGTTCTTTATTTCCACTTAAAAACGCGACCCTTTAAAAACTTTGATTTATATACTGCCTTGTTTTTTCTTTCTTTTATAGCATGACATTTTAATATTTTTTTTTCTATCTGTTATGTGTGTAAATATCAGATGTGCACATATACATAAGAAATAGTCTTTAAAAATATTTAAAAAACAATCAAAGTAACATTTTTTGTTCTCTTTTTTTCTATTCGTTTTTATTTTTCTTCCAGTATTACATTTTCCTTTTTTTTGTTTTCTGTTAATTAGGTACGCTAAGTATTTCTTTTTTTTTTTTAAATGTTTAATTTATACATGCATTCTATTTAAAAAATAGAAATTATTAGCTATAGAACATTCTGAATTTTTTTTTGTTCGTTTATGTTTACTGTCCATTCATATAAATATAACTGTTGCCAACATATTAAAAAATAATAAATCTATAACTACATACATAAATAGCCGTATATTCATTCATATGCATATGTATCTATATTATGAGCTGAACTTCTCAGTGTTGCATTATATCATAATGCGGCAAAATTTTTGAAAAATTAAGAAAACGTTGCATAGCTAAATTCAAAATTTAAATAAAAATATTGCAATTTTATAATGTTCTTTATTTCCACTTAAAATGCAACCCTTTAAAAACTTTGATTCATACACTGCCTTGTTTTTTCTTTCTTTTCATAACATAACATTTTAATATTTTTTTTTTATCTGTTATGTACGGAAATATCAAACGTATGTTTCTTTCTTTTAAAATCATAACATTTTAATAGTTCTTTTTTTCTATCTGTTATGTAGGTAAATATCATATGTGCACATACACTATTTTTTATGTAAAATAGTGTATATACTATTTTACATAAAATATACTATTTCTTATGTCTATTTCTTATGACTTAAAAATATTTAAAAACAATGAAAGTAACATTTTTTGTTCTCTTTTTTTTCTATTCGTTTTTATTTTTCTTCCAGTATTACATTTTCCTTTTTTTATGTTTTCTGTTATTTAGGTACGCTAAATATTTCTTTTTTTTTTTAAATGTTTAATTTATACATGCATTCTATTTAAAAAATATAAATTATAACCTATAGAACATTCTGAATTTTTTTTTGTTCGTTTATGTTAACCATCCATTCATATGCAAACATAAAATTTTTTTTTTTCGTTTGTTTACCGTCCATTCATATAAATATAATTGTTGGCATTAAAAAATAATTAATCTATAACTACACACATTATATACTGATATATTCATTCATATACATATTATAGTAGTATGGGTACTATATAATGATCTGAACTTCTGATTGTTGTATTATATATGTTGGCAAGATTTTTAAAAAATTAAGGAAACATTGCATAGCAAAATTAAAAATTTAAATAAAATTGTTATTGCAATTTTATAATGTTCTTTATTTCCACTTAAAAATGCGACCCTTTAAACACTTTGATTCATATACTGCCTTGTTTTTTCTTTCTTTTCATAACATAACATTTTAATATTGTTTTTTTTATCTGTTATGTACGGAAATATTAAACGTATGTTTCTTTCTTTTAAAATCATAACATTTTAATAGTTCTTTTTTTCTATCTGTTATGTGGGTAAATATCAGATGTGCACAATAATTACATAAGAAATATACTTTAAAAATATTTAAAAACAATCAAAGTAACATTTTTATTCTCTTTTTTTTTCTATTCGTTTTTATTTTTCTTCCAGTATTACATTTTCCTTTTTTTTTGTTTTTTGTTATTTAGGTACGCTAAGTATTTCTTTTTTTTTTTAAATGTTTAATTTATACATGCATTCTATTTACAAAATATAAATTATAACCTATAGAACATTCTGAATTTTTTTTTGTTCGTTTATATTTACCGTCCATTCATATAAATATAACTGTTGCTTACATATTAAAAAATTATAAATCTATAACTACATACATAAATAGCCATATATTCATTCACATACATAGTATCTATATTATGAGCTGAACTTCTCAGTGTTGCATTATATCATAATGCGGCAAAATTTTTAAAAAATTAAGAAAACGTCAAAATTTAAATAAAAATATTGCAATTTTATAATGTTCTTTATTTCCACTTAAAATGCAACCCTTTAAAAACTTTGATTCATACACTGCCTCGTTTTTTTTTTTTCTTTTCATAACATAACATTTTAATATTTTTTTTTTAATCTGTTATGTACGGAAATATCAAACGTATGTTTCTTTCTTTTAAAATCATAACATTTTAATAGTTCTTTTTTTCTATCTGTTATGTAGGTAAATATCATATGTGCACATATACTATTTCTTATGTAAAATAGTATATATACTATCTTACATAAAATATACTATTTCATATGTCTATTTCTTATGACTTTAAAAATATTTAAAAACAATCAAAGTAACATTTTTTGTTCTCTTTTTTTTCTATTCGTTTTTGTTTTTCTTCCAATATTACATTTTCCTTTTTTTTGTTTTCTGTTATTTAGGTACGCTAAGTATTTCTTTTTTTTTTTTAAATGTTTAATTTATACATGCATTCTATTTAAAAAATAGAAATTATTAGCTATAGAACATTCTGAATTTTTTTTTGTTCGTTTATGTTTACTGTCCATTCATATAAATATAACTGTTGCCTATATATTAAAAAATAATAAATCTATAACTACATACATAAATAGCCGTATATTCATTCATATGCATATGTATCTATATTATGAGCTGAACTTCTCAGTGTTGCATTATATCATAATGCGGCAAAATTTTTGAAAAATTAAGAAAACGTTGCATAGCTAAATTCAAAATTTAAATAAAAATATTGCAATTTTATAATGTTCTTTATTTCCACTTAAAATGCAACCCTTTAAAAACTTTGATTCATACACTGCCTTGTTTTTTCTTTCTTTTCATAACATAACATTTTAATATTTTTTTTTTTATCTGTTATGTACGGAAATATCAAACGTATGTTTCTTTCTTTTAAAATCATAACATTTTAATAGTTCTTTTTTTCTATCTGTTATGTAGGTAAATATCATATGTGCACATACACTATTTTTTATGTAAAATAGTGTATATACTATTTTACATAAAATATACTATTTCTTATGTCTATTTCTTATGACTTAAAAATATTTAAAAACAATGAAAGTAACATTTTTTGTTCTCTTTTTTTTCTATTCGTTTTTATTTTTCTTCCAGTATTACATTTTCCTTTTTTTATGTTTTCTGTTATTTAGGTACGCTAAATATTTCTTTTTTTTTTTAAATGTTTAATTTATACATGCATTCTATTTAAAAAATATAAATTATAACCTATAGAACATTCTGAATTTTTTTTTGTTCGTTTATATTTACCGTCCATTCATATGCATACATAAAATTTTTTTTTGTTCGTTTATGTTTATCGTCCATTCATATAAATATAACTGTTGCTTACATATTAAAAAATAATAAATCTATAACTACATACATAAATAGCCGTATATTCATTCATATACATATGTATCTATATTATGAGCTGAACTTCTCAGTGTTGCATTATATCATAATGCGGCAAAATTTTTGAAAAATTAAGAAAACGTTGCATAGTTAAATTCAAAATTTAAATAAAAATCTTGCAATTTTATAATGTTCTTTATTTCCACTTAAAATGCGACCCTTTAAAAACTTTGATTCATACACTGCCTTGTTTTTTCTTTCTTTTCATAACATAACATTTTAATATTTTTTTTTTTTATCTGTTATGTACGGAAATATCAAACGTATGTTTCTTTCTTTTAAAATCATAACATTTTAATAGTTCTTTTTTTCTATCTGTTATGTAGGTAAATATCATATGTGCACATATACTATTTCTTATGTAAAATAGTATATATACTATTTTACATAAAATATACTATTTCATATGTCTATTTCTTATGACTTTAAAAATATTTAAAAACAATCAAAGTAACATTTTTTGTTCTCTTTTTTTTCTATTCGTTTTTGTTTTTCTTCCAATATTACATTTTCCTTTTTTTTGTTTTCTGTTATTTAGGTACGCTAAGTATTTTTTTTTTTTTAAATGTTTAATTTATACATGCATTCTATTTAAAAAATAGAAATTATTAGCTATAGAACATTCTGAATTTTTTTTTGTTCGTTTATGTTTACCGTCCATTCATATAAATATAACTGTTGCCTACATATTAAAAAATAATAAATCGATGAATCAACTAAATAATAGTAGTTGGGAATTTGGGAATTTGGTGTGACTGTGTTAGCAGATTTTTAATAGTACAGCACACATAAAAATATGCATACCATTTTTGTACATGTTTGTACCTACATATGTAGTAAAAAAATTTGGTTTTAAAAGTATGTAATTGAGAATATATTAAATTGCTTACTTCTAAATGCTAATGTTTTTGAATTAAAAAAAAATTATTTTGCTTTTTCTAGACGATGTAAATAGATATATATGTATGTATGTACATAACATATATTTTATGATTAATTCATAATTATTGTTTTTGAAAAGAAAAATATTGTTGTTATTTACTATTTTTAAAAATGACTGGATTTCTTATTTTTAATATTATATTCTATTTGTTGTTTAATGTTTTTACATAATTGGAAATACATTCTTAGTTTTTATATTTCAGAAAAAGGCATTAGTGGTGCAGATTATCATTACCTAATAGATCTTAATATGCTAGTTTTAATATGTTAAGAGTTTCGAAAGAAAAGCCCTATTTTAATTATAATTAAGAAAGGAAAAACACATATCTAGATAAATATTATAAATAAACACATTGCTTTTATAAATAAAAATGTATACTAAAAATCAATTGATTTGATGAAAAAAAACTTAAATTTAACACTTGCTTACTAAATTTTAAGTAAATGCATATTAAATTTTACACTGTGTTCTCAAGTGCGGCACATTAATTTGTTTACACATTCATATCTTTCAAATTCATCGCTTTCAAACCAAAAATATTTTCGAAGCACATATTATTACATATTTTGAAGTATATACCTATGTATATGTACGCATATTTTGGTTCTGTAATAATTCTGTTAAAAATTCTGTTATATCTTTGTATGAAAATTTAATTTTGAAATTAAGCTAATTTCTCTAATGTTTTTCGATATTATTATTTTAATATCATGTATTGTCATCGGGATCTGATCTAATGAAGAAAATTTCAAGTCTCTAGCTCAACGGAAAGTGTGTTTAAAATGGCTTCTAAGATTCCATCCTTTACCCAACCAAGTTAATAAAAAGCTGTTAAAAATTAAAGATCGTCAAAATATCAAAACAATTTTGTAATACAAGGTCAAAATATTCATAATACAATTTTTGATATTGTATTTTTTTTTAATTTAATTTTTAAGTTCTAATTTTAACTGCCCTAACAGGCAGTTTAAAAAAAATGTGTTAAATATTCTATTGTCAATGTAATAAAACATAATATATATATTTTTTAGAAATTGAATATAATAAAAATAATTTTTTAATAATTTATTGTTAAAATTAATTAAAAATAATTAAGAAAAAACGATAAATAGTGATGTTGTAAATAAGCTAATTACAATAATAAAAAAAAATATATAAATAAATATACCTAATGCATAAACAAAAGTCAGAGACAAAAAATATTCGATTAAAATCGGGAAATAAATACAATGAAAGATGAACTAGAAATTCTCCGCCAAATGGTTCTTTCTTCGTCGAAGAATTTATGCAAGAACGACAACATCAACAACTAATCGCACAACAACAACAAATAGAACAGCGACAACAAGTCGCACAGCAACAACAAGTCGTACAATAACAATAAATCGCACTACAGCACAAGTAGCACAACAACAGTAATATCAACATCAACATAATATGTTTGAATTAACACCGAAACAAGTGTTAAACCATTTTCGGAGGTTAACACCATTTAATGATAAAAATGAATACACTCTGTCAGAGTTCATAAAGGCAGCTAATAAGGTAAATGGAAGTATTACAGATAATAAAATAAATAAAAAAAATTTTTAAAAAAACAGCTTTTTTGAACTAAAAGTTAGAAAATAAATTTTTAATAGCAAATTTTTCTGTAATTTTCTAAACTATATTGTTACAATCGAGATTTCTTTGAAAAAGTTTATTTCAATATGTCAAATATATATATAAATATAAGTATATATAAGTTTTAAAGTCTGTGAAATTAATATAAAAGCTGGAGGCAAAATTTAAAAATATAAGTTTATAGTTATGCGTTTGTTGCCTCCAGCTTTTATTTTAATTTCACAAACTTTAAAACTTATATATACTTATATTTATATATATATTTGACATATTGAAATAAACTTTTTCAAAGAAATCTCGATTGTAACAATTATAGTTTAGAAAATAACAGAAAAATTTGCTATTAAAAATTTATTTTCTACCTTTAAGTTCAAAAAAGCTGTTTATTTAAAAATTTTTTTTATTTATTTTATTTTATTCTTTTTAGTAACGACAAATATAAGTATTAAATTGATATTTTTTTTTTTTTCTTGTTTAATTTTGAATTTTTACAGTTGCTCTTACAGTCTATAATTATATTATTACCTGTTATAATATAGAATATATTGAATTTTTTTATTATTAATTTATTGTGGCAAAATTTTTAAAAAATTAAGAAAACGTTGCATAGCTAAATTCAAAATTTAAATGAAAATATTGCAATTTTATAATGTTCTTTATTTCCACTTAAAAACGCGACCCTTCAAAAACTTTGATTTATGTACTGCCTTTTTTTTCTTTCTTTTATAGCATGACATTTTAATATTTTTTTTTCTATCTGTTATGTGTGTAAATATCAGATGTGCACATATACATAAGAAATAGCCTTTAAAAATATTTAAAAAACAATCAAAGCAACATTTTTTGTTCTCTTTTTTTCTATTCGTTTTTATTTTTCTTCCAGTATTACATTTTACTTTTTTTTCTGTTATTTAGGTACGCTAAGAACTTATTTTTTTTTTATTATTAAATTTATGCATACAGTCTATTTCAAAAATAGAAATTATTATTATTATTAAATTATTATTATATATAGAACATTCTGAATTTTTTTTTGTTCGTTTATGTTCGTTTATGTTATGTTAATGTTATGTTAATCCATTCATATGCAAACATAAAATTTTTTTTTTTCGTTTGTTTACCGTCCATTCATATAAATATAATTGTTGGCATTAAAAAATAATTAATCTATAACTACACACATTATATACTGATATATTCATTCATATACATATTATAGTAGTATGGGTACTATATAATGATCTGAACTTCTGATTGTTGTATTATATATGTTGGCAAGATTTTTAAAAAATTAAGGAAACATTGCATAGCAAAATTAAAAATTTAAATAAAATTGTTATTGCAATTTTATAATGTTCTTTATTTCCACTTAAAAATGCGATCCTTTAAACACTTTGATTCATATACTGCCTTGTTTTTTCTTTTTTTTTCATAACATAACATTTTAATATTGTTTTTTTTATCTGTTATGTACGGAAATATTAAACGTATGTTTCTTTCTTTTAAAATCATAACATTTTAATAGTTCTTTTTTTCTATCTGTTATGTGGGTAAATATCAGATGTGCACAATATATACATAAGAAATATACTTTAAAAATATTTAAAAACAATCAAAGTAACATTTTTTGTTCTCTTTTTTTTCTATTCGTTTTTATTTTTCTTCAAGTATTACATTTTCCTTTTTTTTTGTTTTCTGTTATTTAGGTACGCTAAGTATTTCTTTTTTTTTTTTAAATGTTTAATTTATACATGCATTCTATTTACAAAATATAAATTATAACCTATAGAACATTCTGAATTTTTTTTTGTTCGTTTATATTTACCGTCCATTCATATAAATATAACTGTTGCTTACATATTAAAAAATAATAAATCTATAACTACAAACGTAAATAGCCATATATTCATTCATATACATAGTATCTATATTATGAGCTGAACTTCTCAGTGTTGCATTATATCATAATGCGGCAAAATTTATAAAAAATTAAGAAAACGTCAAAATTTAAATAAAAATATTGCAATTTTATAATGTTCTTTATTTCCACTTAAAATGCGACCCTTTAAAAACTTTGATTCATACACTGCCTTGTTTTTTTTTTCTTTTCATAACATAACATTTTAATATTTTTTTTTTTATCTGTTATGTACGGAAATATCAAACGTATGTTTCTTTCTTTTAAAATCATAACATGTTATAGTACTTTTTTTCTATCTGTTATGTAGGTAAATATCATATGTGCACATATACTATTTCTTATGTACTATGTAAAATATACTATTTTAATAAAATTAGTATTATTAATAAAATACTAGTAATTATTAGTATTAGTATTATTATTAATAGTATAATTAATAAAATTTATACTATGTAAAATATACTTTTATGTAAAATATACTATTTCATATGTCTATTTCTTATGACTTTAAAAATATTTAAAAACAATCAAAGTAACATTTTTTGTTTTCTTTTTTTTCTATTCGTTTTTATTTTTCTTCCAGTATTACATTTTCTTTTTTTTTTGTTTTCTGTTATTTAGGTACGCTAAATATTTCTTTTTTTTTTTAAATGTTTAATTTATACATGCATTATATTTAAAAAATATAAATTATAACCTATAGAACATTCTGAATTTTTTTTTGTTCGTTTATATTTACCGTCCATTCATACGCATACATAAAATTTTTTTTTGTTCGTTTATGTTTACCGTCCATTCATATAAATATAACTGTTGCTTACATATTAAAATTAAAAAATAATAAATCTATAACTACATACATAAATAGCCGTATATTCATTCATATACATATGCATCTATATTTTGAGCTGAACTTCTCAGTGTTGCATTATATCATAATGCGGCAAAATTTTTTGAAAAATTAAGAAAACGTTGCATAGCTAAATTCAAAATTTAAATAAAAATATTGCAATTTTATAATGTTCTTTATTTCCACTTAAAATGCGACCCTTTAAAAACTTTGATTCATACACTGCCTTGTTTTTTCTTTCTTTTGATAACATAACATTTTAATATTTTTTTTTATCTGTTATGTACGGAAATATCAAACGTATGTTCTTTCTTTTAAAATCATAACATATTAATAGTTCTTTTTTTCTATCTGTTATGTAGGTAAATATCATATGTGCACATATACTGTTTCTTATATAAAATAGTATATATACTATTTTACATAAAATATACTATTTCATATGTCTATTTCTTATGACTTTAAAAATATTTAAAAACAATCAAAGTTACATTTTTTGTTCTCTTTTTTTTCTATTCGTTTTTATTTTTCTTCCAGTATTACATTTTCCTTTTTTTTTGTTTTCTGTTATTTAGGTACGCTAAGTATTTCTTTTTTTTTTTTTAAATGTTTAATTTATACATGCATTCTATTTAAAAAATAGAAATTATTAGCTATACAACATTCTGAATTTTTTTTTTGTTCGTTTATGTTTACCGTCCATTCATATAAATATAACTGTTGCATACATATTAAAAACATAAATAAATATAACTGTTGCATACATAATAAATCGATGAAGCAACTAAATAATAATAGTTGGGAATTTGGTGTGACTGCGTTAGCAGGTTTTTAATAGTACAGCACACATAAAAATATGCATACCATTTTTGTACATGTTTGTACCTACATATGTATGTAGTAAAACAATTTGGTTTTAAAAGTATGTAATTGAGAATATATTAAATTGCTTACTTCTAAATGGTAATATTTTTGAATTAAAAAACACGTCTCTATATAAATATTATAAATAAACACATTGCTTTTATAAATAAAAATGTATACTAAAAATCAATTGATTTGATGAAAAAAAACTTAAATTTAACACTTGCTTACTAAATTTTAAGTAAATGAATATTAAATTTTACACTTATTTTAAAGTGAAATTAAAATAAAAGCTGGAGGCAACAAACGCATAACTATAAACTTATATTTTTAAATTTTGCCTCCATCTTTTATATTAATTTCGCAGACTTTAAAACTTATATATACTTATATTTATATATATATTTGACATATTGAAATAAACTTTTTCAAAGAAATCTCGATTGTAACAATATAGTTTAGAAAATTACAGAAAAATTTGCTATTAAAAATTTATTTTCTACCTTTTAGTTCAAAAAAGCTGTTTTTTTAAAAATTTTTTTTATTTATTTTATTCTATCTGTTATGTGGGTAAATATCAGATGTGCACAATATATACATAAGAAATAGACTAAAAATATTTAAAAACAATCATAGTAACATTTTTTGTTCTCTTTTTTTTCTATTTGTTTTTATTTTTCTTCCAGTATTACATTTTCCTTTTTTTTGTTTTCTGTTATTTAGGTGCGCTAAGTATTTCTTTTTTTTTTTTTTAAATGTTTAATTTATACATGCATTCTATTTAAAAAATATAAATTATAACTTATAGAACATTCTGAATTTTTTTTTGTTCGTTTATATTTACCTTCCATTCATATGCATACATAAAAATTTTTTTTGTTCGTTTATGTTTACCGTCATTCATATAAATATAACTGTTGCCTACATATTAAACGAGGAAGAATACAGTTGCCTTTGTCAATTCTTAGATACCCGTACGAACCCTTAGTATGTTCACAGCCTGTCACTCTGCTTACAATATTATTTTTTTAATATTTTAGTATTTTAAAATAATTTGGGTGAATTTTATAATTTCTAGAACTATGGGTTGTACATATGTTCAAACTATATGTTTATATGTACATTCTTCAAAAGCAGATTCTAACCTTCCATATAACGATTATCAATCCAAAACTTTTTCAAATATTCTATAGTACCATTTAATACTAAGCGGTAAATGTATATTAAATTTACTTAGTACAAAATAGTAAATATAATTTTAAATATTTTATAATATTATATTTAAATATTCCATTGAAAGAATAATTTCTTATAAGTACAATAAAATACATATATGTATGTAAATACGGCGCTATATAATATATATCTATACTCTTATCATTCATTCACTAGTGACATATGCGATATGTAAATAAACATGATATTATAGAAGTATGTATATATATTAATATCATATAAATAAAAATTCCTCAAGCAACCGTAATGTTGTTTATTTATTTACATTTTTTGTACTACGTATTATATCCTCAACAATTTCAAATTATCGAGTAAAACAAAATGCAAAAAATTCGTTAAAGAAATTTGTTAGAAAATTTGAAAAAATCAAGTAACACTTTCGTCAATTATAAAGTAACCCTATATTATTAAATAAAGTTTTTTATAGAAATAAGAGTATAATGTTGAAGCTTTAATTTTTGTGTATTACTTCAAAAATATTTTAACAGGTGTTCAAGTTACAGGTGTTTAAAAATAGGAAATTTTCAGTTTTTGACCCCTTACAGCCCCTAAACGGGGAGTGATACAAAAAAAATTTTTGAAATGACTCATACTTATTTTCAAAGATCTAATTTCTGTCAAAATTTCAAGTTTCCACCTTAAACCGTTTAGAAGATACAACGTTTGAAAGATTTTGCAAAATTTGAGTTTTACATAACGGTAAATTAAGACACCGTATGCCACAAATATGTATTTATTGTATATATACTTTTAAAGCTAATAAAAGTAGTAATCGTTTGGCGTTTTCAAAATGAAGATATACCTTATACAACTTGTGCTATAACAATTTAAATATAGGGATTTTTTACATTTGGGGGAGCTGTAGCTCCGTAACGGGTGGGGCTACAAAAAAAAGTTATTAAAAATAAAATTAATATTTTTGTGAGATCTATCAGCAGTTAAAATTTCATAGCTCTATTTCAAAAAAAATGTGGGGATCTAAAAGTTAGGTGTTCGAGAGCTACCCTGAGGCTTGGTCCAAACTCAATCAAAAAAATAGGGAACCTACAAATTACTCCCAGAATATTTTGTTTAAATTTCAAGATTCTAGCTTTCTTAGTTTTTGATTAAGCGTGCTGACGGACGAACGGACATGGCTCAAAAGTCTTAGAATTTTTTTCTGATCCGATCCATACCTTTGAAGGTATATCTAGCTCGCTTATTTCGAGGTGTTACAAACGGAGGAGTAATTTTATTATACCCGATCCTATCGTACGGGTATAAAAATAATAAATCTATAACTACATACATAAATAGCCATATATCCATTCATATACATATGTATCTATATTATGAGCTGAACTTCTCAGTGTTGCATTATATCATAATGCGGCAAAATTTTTAAAAAATTAAGAAACGTTGCATAGCTAAATTCAAAATTTAAATAAAAATGTTACAATTTTCTAATGTTTTTTATTTCCACTTAAAATGCGACCCTTTAAAAACTTTGATTCATACACTGCCTTGTTTTTTCCTTCTTTTCATAACATAACATTTTAATATTTTTTTTTTATCTGTTATGTACGGAAATATCAAACGTATGTTTCTTTCTTTTAAAATCATAACATTTTAATAGTTCTTTGTTTCTATCTGTTACGTGGGTAAATATCATATGTGCACAATATATAAATAAGAAATAGACTTTAAAAATATTTAAAAACAATCAAAGTAATATATTTTGTTCTCTTTTTTTCTATTCGTTTTTATTTTTCTTCCAGTATTACATTTTCCTTTTTTTTTGTTTTCTTTTATTTAGGTACGCTAAGTATTTCTTTTTTTTTTTTTAAATGTTTAATTTATACATGCATTATATTTAAAAAATATAAATTATAACCTATAGAACATTCTAAATTTTTTTTTGTTCGTTTATATTTACCGTCCATTCATACGCATACATAAAATTTTTTTTTTTTCGTTTATGTTTACTGTCCATTCATATTAATATAACTGTTGCCTACATATTAAAATATAATAAATCTATAACTACGTACATAAATAGCCATATATTCATTCATATACATATGTATCTATATTATGAGCTGAACTTCTCAGTGTTGCATTATATCATAATGCGGCAAAATTTTTAAAAAATTAAGAAAACGTCGCATAGCTAAATTCAAAGTTTAAATAAAAATATTGCAATCTTATAATGTTCTTTATTTCCACTTAAAATGCGACCCTTTAAAAACTTTGATTCATACACTGCCTTGTTTTTTCTTTCTTTTCATAACATAACATTTTAATATTTTGTTTTTTTATCTGTTATGTACGGAAATATCAAACGTATGTTTCTTTCTTTTAAAATCATAACATTTTAATAGTTCCTTGTTTCTATCTGTTACGTGGGTAATTATCAGATGTGCACATATACATAAGAAATAGACTTTAAAAATATTTAAAAACAATCAAAGTAACATTTTTTGTTCTCTTTTTTCTATTCGTTTTTATTTTTCTTCCAGTATTACATTTTACTTTTTTTTCTGTTATTTAGATACACTAAGAACTTATTTTTTTTTTTAATATTAAATTTATGCATACAGTTTATTTCAAAAATAGAAATTAGTAGCTATAGAACATTCTGAATTTTTTTTTTGTTCGTTTATGTTAACCGTCCATTCATATGCATACATAAAATTTTTTTTTGTTCGTTTATGTTTACCGTCCATTCATATAAATATAACTGTTGCCTACATATTAAAAAATAATAAATCGATAAATCAACTAAATAATAATAGTTGGGAATTTGGGAATTTGGAAATTTGGTGTGACTGTGTTAGCAGATTTTTAATAGTACAGCACACATAAAAATTCTAGACGATACATATATGTATGAGTGTACATAACATATATTTTATGATTAATTCATAATTATTGTTATTGAAAAGAAAAATATTGTTGTTATTTACTATTTTTAAAAAAGACTGGATATCTTGTTTTTAATATATTCTTTTTGTTGTTTAATGTTTTTACATAATTGGAAATATATTCTTAGTTTTTATACTTCAGAAAAAGGCATTAGTGGTGCAGATCATCATTCCCTAATAGATCTTAATTTAAAGGCAGCTCCCAATTTAGATATCAATGTTAGGGCCATAATATGCGATTTTAATATGTTAAGAGTTTCGAAAGAAAAGCCCTATTTTAATTATAATTAAGAATGGAAAAACAGATATCTATATAAATATTATAAATAAACACATTGCTTTTATAAATAAAAATGTATACTAAAAATCAATTGATTTGATGAAAAAAAACTTAAATTTAACACTTGCTTACTAAATTTTAAGTAAATGCATATTAGGTTTTACACTGTGTTCTCAAGTGCGACACATTAATTTGTTTACACATTCATATCTTTCAAATTCATCGCTTTCAAACCAAAAATATTTTCGAAGCACATATTATTACATATTTTGAAGTGTGTACCTATGGATATGTACGCATACAATGCAATGGGCTACATAAAACACAATAGGCTTTTATAGAAAAAAAAAACATTTATGTGTTACGTATACGTATTGGTATTGGTATTGGTAAGTTTAGTAAATTTAGATAAAATGTTTTATTTTGGTTCTGTAATAATTCTGTTAAAAATTCTGTTATAATCTTTGTATGAAAATTTAATTTTGAAATTAAGCTAATTTCTCTAATGTTTTTCGATATTATTATTTTAAAATCATGTATTGTCGTCGGGGTCTGATCCGATCTAATGAAGAAAATTTCAAGTCTCTAGCTCAACGGGAAGTGTGTTTAAAATGGCTTCTAAGATTCCATCCTTTACCCAACCAAGTTAATAAAAAGCTGTTAATAAAAAGCTGTTAAAAACAAAACAAAATAAAAAACCAAAATCAATTTCTATTGATTCTAATTCTAATTTCTACTTCTAAAAGAATTCTATTCTAATTTAACTCTATACGAAACGATTAAACGAATACAATATTATCTATACAATCTCTGTAGAATATTGTTCTTTGTATTGTGTCACTAACCAAAGTCCAAAGTTCAAACCATTAACCAAAAAAGAAAAAAGTAAAATAAAAAATTTTAAAGAGAATAAGAGAATCCTTTTTTATTTTATTTTCGTACGCATCATAGATGTAAAAATTGAAAAAGTGTTCTCATGAGACTTCTTATAACTATATGTTCTTTGGTATTAGTTAAAAAAGATATTTTTTTTGTTTTTTATTTGTTTTTTCCATATATTAATTGTTTGTATATTGGAACATTTAACACTGTTAACTATTAACTATTGATATTTGTTTTTTTTTTTTTTTTTGAACGAATAAGTGTATATTATATCAAAATAAAGGTTTTATTGTCTATAAAAATTTATTTAATAATATAGAAACACGCTTTTTTGTAGTTCTCAGTATTCTGATTGATATATTACAACTTCATATATTTAATTTCTTGTTTCTCTCCAAACACGTCTGCACTTGTTGAATGTTGAACAAAAACCACTATTATCTGATTTTCCTATATTTGGCTTATCTAACACCCATCCAGCGCAATCTAAATGGGTTGTGTGAGATGGCTAAATTGCATCTGTGTGATTTAATTATTATCTGCGTGATTTAATAATTATTCAATATAAGTTCTGTAATGGTAATTGCCATCTGATGGAGAAATATTCTTTCCATTAAGTTGAACGTTGCATTGTTTTATTAAGGAGTGTAATAATTTGTAGTATATCTTGACATGTTCAAAACATTTTGTGTGGTCACACTTTCAATTGCAAACATCTGTTTATTTTGTATAGTAAAATATCAAGTACATTTATGTACATACAAATATTTAGTAAAAAAGAAGATCAAATTAAATCTTCATTTGTTTAATGTCAATGATTCATATTTGTATGCAAATTATATTTTGATAATATTTTGGTTAATTGTCACATGTGGAAATAATATTGTAGAACGGTACTAAGTCAATATATATTGTATTGCATTTTTGTCCCAATAAAATTCTGAGTAACAAAGCAATAAATTAATATAATTTATTGACTTTGATAATTTTGTATGGATTCAATAGAATCCAAATTAGTATATAAGAGCTGAGTTTTTTAAATAAAGTTAAGTTAATGACTCAATAAAACAAACAACTAATGCTTTATTTTATTAAACATATATTCCTGCAGTCCTTTTTGCAAGATATATGATTTCTTAATTTCAGGTATTTGGATGTTGGTTTGTTAATTTGTTGTGTAATATAAAGTATACAATCTTGCAGTCCTTTTTTCAAGAGAGTGTAATTTCATATTCGTATAACGAATTAATTATCTGGGATGCTGTACCCTTAAAAATTCAGAAAGATCGGCAATTAGCTTTGCCACCTGATAAGCAGTTTCTTCTTGCCGTTAAAATAGGAGAAGAAACTTTTTGCATCATTTATTTGGTGAGCATCTAAGTATGCTCATTATCTATTTGATCAGAAATTGTCAGGGAATATTAAAACTTCTAAAAATACGTTAGGACAGATTATTATTATAGACTAAGATTAAATCTTACTACATGGCGACCCTGCACTAACCTGGAATAAAGTGTAGTGAACAACAAGACACGTTTACAACAGGACCAAACGTATTTCGAAAAGCTCCATAGATGGAAATAACATGCGAAAAAGAATTTCATCCAAGGTTCGACCAATTAGCAGAACATATTCAACAAATACAACAACAGATAAGCAAAAAACAAGAAGAGATAAAAGAGAATCAGAGAAAACTTATATCACTAGAAGAATACAGACTGAGGAGGAAGCCAAAAGGACGTAAACGAGGTGGAAAGAAATTTAAGGAAAGAAGATAGTTAAGCATCCTACATCGCCGTCTTGTTTTCACAACAGCAGTAGAAACGAAAACTGCAACAATAAGAAAGATAGCAGAATTGAACAAGAAGAAGTAGAAATGGGAATTTTCAGTGGTGATACAACAGTCAACAAGCAAGCGAACTTCCATACTAGAACTAGATATTGAAAGAAGTTCTCATAACAGCAATTATAATTTTTATCTATGAGTTGGTGAAATACATCATAAATAAAAAAGCAGCCAAACGCGCACAAAGAATTCAGCTAATAGCTATATAAAAAAAAATATATATATGTATCAAGAATTAAAATTACAAAATTATAATATAAAAAAAAAAAAAATAATTTTTTAAATTAAAAAAAAAAAAATAAAATTAAGAACCTGTAAAAACATTTAGTATTATAAAAAGAATAATAAATATAAATCAAAAATTAACATTTATAAAAAAAAATATTAATTAATTTTATATTACTATTTAACTAGTATAGGAATAGAATCATTGAAAGAACTACTGAAAAATTTAAAAAAGAATCCAAATAAAACTTATTCCCAACAATACATTGGGAAAAAAATAGAAGGATGGAAGAAGTTTGGAAATGTTATAATCTGAACACAAGTGAAGAGTTACAACTTGAGTTAAGTTTGAAATTAGGAGAAATTACCTCACAAATAAGAAAATTGCTGAAAGTCAAAACAAACGAAGAAGACACAATGTTAAATTTTGAACTAGCAACAGCAATAAAAGTAATCCCACAATTTGAAGGAAACATCAAAGATGTAGAAAATTTTCTAGGCTTAAAGATTTTTATGCTGAAACTTTAAAGGATGCAGCCAAAGAAACAAAATTAATCAAATTTATACTAGCAACAAAACTAGCAGATAAGGTTAAGAATAGATTGATAACTGAAGAACAAATAGCCATATTAGAAAAATTTAAAACAGTATTATCAAAAAATTTTAGGTCACACAAAAATCCAGCTAAAATTCAAACCGAGTTAACAAGCATAACTCAAGGCAATAAGAGCGTAAATGAATTTGCCACAAAAATAGTAACTCTGATTGCGAAATTAAATGAATTCCAGATTACTAAGCAAGCAGAAGAACATAGAAGAATAATAATAAAGCTAAATGACCAACTACGTTTGAACACATTTAAGAATGGACTGAATGATAAATATAGATCCCTGATACTAGCAGCAATACCAACAAATTTTACTGAAGCTATACAACTGGCATCAGAAATGGATATAGAAGTTAAATCAAATAGCATAATGTACGGTAGGTCAAACAACTTTAGATGTAGAAACAATTACAATAGAAATAAAAATAATACCTATGATACCAGGTATAATTATAATAATAATAGCAATCGCAACAAAGAAAACTACAATAACAATAGCTTTAACAACAGAAATCCGGGGCATGTAAACAACATGCAGAGAGATGCGTACCAAAAATGCAACAGAAAAACATAATAAATATTAATAGCGGCAAAAGCTTCCCACTAACAAATTTAATAAAACTTAGAACAAAAAATGATGGATGCCTTACTCTATTGGTAGATACAGGAGAAGATGTATCTATAATTAAAAATAATGTCATAAAAAAAAAATATCAGAAAAAACTTTTAAAGAACATTTGAAAATTTTTAAAAATTGAAAAAGTTATCACCAACACCATATCATCACGAAACATTAGGTTCCATAGAGTTCTAAATTATTATCTTATGACTTAACAAGGACAAGACAATTGGGACGAATATTTACCATACTATACGTATTTTTTCTACTCAACACCACATAGTACGACAAAGTACCCACCTTTTGAATTGGTATATGGAAAAATTAGCACACTTTTTTGTGACATACTAAATAGTAAATATAGCATCTATAATTTAGATGACTATCTAAATGAATTAAAAATTAAATTAAAACATGCTAATGAAAAAGAATATTTAATAAAAGATGAAGAGGATAAAAAATTAAAGCAAAATTATGTAAATAAATTCTAATTTTAAAATAAATGATTATGTACATATATGTAAAAAATAATAATAAACGAGGAAGAATACAGTTGCCTTTGTCAACTCTTAGATACCCGTACGACCCGTTAGTATGTTCATAGCCTGTCACTCTGCTTATAATATTATTTTTTTAATTTTTTAGTATTTTAAAATAATTTTGGTGAATTTTATAATTTCTAGAACTATGGGTTGCACATATGTATATTCAAACTATATGTTTATACATTCTTCAAAAGCAGATTCTAACCTTCCACATAACGATTATCAATCCAAAACTTTTTCAAATATTCTATAGTACCATTTAATACTAAGCGGTAAATGTATATTAAATTACAAAATAGTAAATATAATTTTAAATATTATATTATATTATTAATGCGCACATAGTATATTTATATTGTTTTAAGTATATCGCTATACATTGCAATATTTCTTTAAAAATATTTCCATTCATAGAATAATTTCTTATAAGTACAATAAAATACATATATGTATGTAAATACGGTGCTATATAATATACATCTATACTCTTATCATTCATTCATCAGTGACAAATACGATATGTAAATATGCATGATATTATATAAGTATGTATGTATATCAATATCATATAAATAAAAATTCTTCAAGCAACCGTTATGTTGTTTATTTATTTACATTTTTTTGTACTTCGCATTATATCCTCAACAATTTCAAATTTTCGAGTGAAACAAAATGCAAAAAATTCGTTAAAGAAATTTGTTAGAAAATTTGAAAAAATCAAGTAATACTTTCGTCAATTATAAAGTAAACCTATATTATTAAAACAAGTTGTTAACAGAAATAAGATATAATGTTGAAGCTTTAAGTTTTATGTATTACTTCAAAAAAATTTTAACAGGTGTTCAAGTTACAGGTGTTTAAAAATAGGAAATTTTTCAGTTTTTAACACCTTACAGTTCCTAAACGGGCGCTGATACAAAAACAATTTCTGAAATGATCAAAGATCTAACTTCTGTCAAAATTGCAAGTTTCCAACTTGAACCGTTTAGAAGATATAAGGGTTAAAGGATTTAGCAATAATTCAGTTTCGCATAAAGGTAAATTAAGACACCGTATAGCACAAGTATATATTTATTATATACATGTTTGTAAAGCTCATAAAAGCACCTATTGTTTGGAATATTCAGATTGAAGATATACTTTATAGAGCTGGTGTTATAACAATTTAAATATAGAGATTTTTCGAACTTTGGGGGGCTGTAGCTCCTTAACGGGTGGAGCTACAGAAAAATTATTATATTCATAAAATTAATATTTTTATGATATCTATCAGCAGTTAAAATTTCATGGCTCTATTTCAATAAAATTGTGGAGATCTAAAAGTTAGTTGTTTGGGACCTACCCAAAGTTTTGGTCTGAACTCACCCAAAAAAAATAGGAAACCTGCAAATTGCCCCCAGAATATTTTGTGTAAATTTTAAAGATTCTAGCTTTCTTAGTTTTAGAGTTAGCGTGCTGACAGAGGGACGAACATGGCTTAATCGACTCAGAATTTGATTCTGATCCGATCCATACCTTTGAAGGTATATCTAGCTCGCTTATTTCGAGGTGTTACAAACGGAGGAGTAATTTTATTATACCCGATACTTATCGTACGGGTATAAAAAAAACTAGAAAACAATGTTAAAAGGCGATATAAAATTATATCTCAAAAAGGTCCAAATAGAACAATAAGAATTAATAATAAAGAACTACTATACTATAATAAAGAACTACTATAATAATTTAGTAAAATCTAAAAAAACTATAAGTAAATGAAATATTTTATAAATAAATTTAAATGTAAAATTATTTAGTAATTAAACCAAATTGTTAGTAGTAAATTTAGAAGTAATAAGTAATAAAAATTTATAAGTAAATTGATAAAAGTAAATTTAAAATTTTTTTTTTCTTTGAGGGGAGGATGTAGTGTATCTTGGCATGTTCACAATTTTATTTCCATAACTGTAAATTCAGCATTACCAAAATAATTCTATTAATTAAATAATATAAAATTGCTGACCAAACATTTTGTGTGGTCAAACTTTCAATTGCAAACATCTGCTTATTTTGTATAGTAAAATATCAAGTACATTTATGTACATACAAATATTTAGTAAAAAAGAAGATCAAATTACATCTTCATTTGTTTAATGCCAATGATTCATATTTGTATGCAATTATATTCTGATAATATTTTGCTTAATTGTCACATGTGAAAATAATATTGTAGAACGGTACTAAGTCAATATATATTGTATTGCATTTTTGTCCCAATAAAATTCTAATTTTAAAATAAAGTCAGAGTTAATCATGACTCAATAAAACAAACAACTAATGCTTTATTTTATTAAACATATTATATTCCTGCAGTCCTTTTTGCAATATATATGATTTCTTAATTTCAGGTATTTAGATGTTGGTTTGTTAATTTGTTGTATAATGTAAAGTACACAATCTTGCAGTCCTTTTTGCAAGAGAGTATAATTTCATATTCGTATAACGAACTAATTATCTGGGATGCTGTACCCTTAAAAATTCAGAAAGATCGGCAATTAGCTTTGCCACCTGATAAGCAGTTTCTTCTTGCCGTTAAAAGAAGAGAAGAAACTTTTTGCATCATTTATTTGGTGAGCATCTAAGTATGCTTATTATCTATTTGATCAGAAAGTGTCAGGGAATATTAAAACTTCTAAAAATACGTTAGGGCAGACTATTATTATAGACTAAGACGAAATCTTACTACAATATTGTTAACTACACTTGGTTGTTGTATAGCAGTTCCATTAGTTTTTTTGTCTTTATCTTTATTCCATTAGGTTCCATCTTTTTTTAAAATTTGTACTTTTAATTTTAGATATGTAGAAGATAAATCTCTATATGTATCACGATGACCTAATAAAACAAATTCTATGGCTGATGAATTATCTAGAGAAGCGATGGACCTTTCTTAGAACGCAATATACTTGACTGAATGGCTTGTGTTCAACTTAGATTTCATACACTCAATCATAATTATTCAAAAATATCTTTTTGTTTCCTTTTGCTACTAACTTTGCGTCGCTTTGGCGTATAATAATTTAAATTGTTAATGAAATGTCTTTTTATATGTTTTCTTCTTTTTCCTTTACCTTGTCCAAACATTTCATTGAGTTTTCGAACTGCGCTTTGCCTTACATTTCTCATTATCTCTATACTTTGATCTTGTACAACTTCTTTTACATTCGCACCTCTTAGAATATCAGATAAAGCATTAATATCTGAGTTAATAACCTCTCTTTTTAATATATTAGCTCCAGACGTAAATATTGGTTTTAAATATTTAAAAAGTCCACCGAAAAAACTCCCTAGCCCTCGACCCCTTAAGTAAAGTACAATAGAATGTAACAGTGGGCCAAAACCCTCAAAACCTTTTCCTGATTGAACTAAATAATATTTATAGTATGCTCTCTCCATAATGTTTAAATAAAATAATAAATAATGTTACAAAATTTCTTTTATTTATGCATTTTTAAAATGCAATACAATTTTTGTTGGAATACTACTAGTAGAAAAATTCATTGTCCTACCATACTTGTCACATAATAAAATAGAAATATTGTCAAAACTTTTCTTTTCAACAGGAAAATATTGAACATTTTTAAATTCTATTGAATTATTTTCATATACATGTTTAATCGTTATTGCTCTTAAACATCTTATTATATCTCCAACGACATGTGGTTCAATAATAACAGTATATACAAATATAATATCAGACTTAATAACTGCTATCAAGTATAGTTTTTCTAAATATGATTTATATAGTTCTACAATTCTATTTTTATGCTTTTTAAAGTCTGGGAATTTTAGTAAAATTTGGTTAAAACATTCCTTAATAAAAAAGTCTATTGTAAAATCACCTTCTCTGCGTAACTTTATTTCCACTTTTGAATTATTAACACAAATTTTAATTAAATCTCCAACATACGATACTGATTCTTTAGATTTTAGATAACTAGAATCTTTAGAAATATAATCATAAATTTGCCATATAAGTTGACTCTCACATTCTGTCTTTGTATATCCATCAAATGGTTGTATATTTTGTAATAGTGTTGGTAAAACTTGTGCTTTCCAATCACAATTAATTTTTCAGATCTGTATGGAATGTATGTTGTACCAATACTATTATATTTAACTTCCGTACCTCCGATATGAATTGTAATTCTTTTTCCGGATTTTCTCCATATGCATTTGGAATAAAATAATTTATAAATATTTCAGAAATACCAACTTTGCATTTTGAATCCAAAATGTCTTGCTTACTTAAGTTGTTTGCAAAAGGTGATAATGTATTTTCTGGATAATAATTCAAAGATGAATCGCTGAGTAAAGTAATGTAAAATTCATCGTTTATTTGTATGCTGTCCATTAGATTAGCGGGTTGATTTATTCTTACGAATGAGAAATTTAATTTCTGTTTGAGTATTTTTTTCATGCTTCTGTTTGAGTATTTTATCCAACTCATAGAGTTCAACGACTATATTTTGCTTAATTTTTTCAAAAATCTCTGGTTTCAATAAAATCATTTTGCTAAATGTTGTATTATTCATTTTATAAAATTTCCGGTTATCCCTGACAGTACTGTACCAAGAAGTGTAGGTAAAAATCCATCACGGACAAATGAGCGATCTTAATTCCTTTTTATACTTTCGTATAAAAAAAAAACAATAAAGTGCAAAAACAAAAGAAAAAAAAACAAATTTATATGAAATCTATAACCATTTTAAAAGGAGAGAACAGATATTATGCTAAGCATTGTTAAAATTTACAAAAATGTACAAAAATGTAAAACTTTATACATATGTACATAGAAAAAAATTTTTAAGTTAAAGGTGATAGCAAACTCTCGATTTCGCCGTGATCAAAATGTAGAAGCCAAAATTTTACTTTATTAACAAACTTATTTGCATTTCTAAGCAATCATATTGATTCTGGTAGCCTATTAAACAAACGAACAGCCACCACGTCAAAAAAGTTACGATAACTTGTAGTTCGGAAAGCTGGAATATTAACAAAAAAATCCCTGATTAGAACGCAAAGAATAAACATTAGAAATTCTGCTATTTAGATATCCACCTCTAGTAAAGAAGATTTTTAGCACTTTGTAGTAATATAGCTGTCTAGCAGGAAGAATTTTCAAAAACCTAAATAATTCCATACTATTAAAAAATCTATTTCTGTTGCACATATTTCTTATAATACATTTTTGTAAAATTAGAAGCGGGTTGATTTTATTTCTGTAAGCACCACCCCAACAGCTAACGCCGTACTGTAACTTAGAATGAAAAATACCATAGTAAAACATTTTAAGTACGTTTAGCGAACATAAGTTTTTAAGGTGATAAAAATTCCTTTTTCCATATTTCTTATTGTATTACTATATTCAACTTGTATTACTATGTCAACTTCACTATATATGAAGTGGAACCTCATTTTTGTCTGGATTACACCAAATAATTCTATTAATATATTGTGGTAGTATATTTTCTTTTTTATATTTTATTAAATTATGGATAAAAGTAGTTTTACCACAGCAGGATCAGCCACCATCTTTGTAAATGAATGAAACAGCATAATTGTATTAGTTAAAATTAGCATAGCTAACCTATATTTATATAAAAAGCTCTTTTCCTGAAATAATTTTTTTTTTTTTTTCGAGGGTTGGTGGAAAACTCGAAAGTCACCAAGAGGAACTTCACATGCTTCCTCAGGGTAGTGTTGGACTTTAACCAACCAAAACCACCCCCCTTTTAAAACCAAACTTTAGGATGGAACCTTTAATACGAATGTATAGTTTGGTTTTGGGGATAGGGATGGTAAGGATAATTGGAAAAATTGGAATTTGGAAATTTGGATTATGGGGGCTAGGTAGGAAAATTTGAAGGGACATTTTGAAGAAAGATGTTAATGTTCTTATTAAACTTAAGTAAATTGTACACATAAGAATTATCAACTTTAGGGAACAAATGCGATGGTATATGGTGCCACAAACGGGACGTGCGCATAACAAACGAATTTCCATAGGCTGTATTTCGCCATGTTGATAACTCAACATGGTAGCGATGAGCATCTGTTGCCCTCCTTGTTCCTCGTTTGAAAACTTTGAGTGAAGGTATTAATTGTTTTAGTTCTTTAGAACAAGTATTAATCCCTACGAGATACATATAAAACAAGGTCAGTGACCCAACTGAGCGACGATGGCTGAGTGGAGTGAGCATTGAAGTTAACTGGGGTCGTTGATCAAACGAATAGCTCTGCTTTGCACATTATCTAAATAACCCAGAGCTGTTTGAGGCCCTGCAGCCCAAATATGTGCATTGTACTCCATTTTCGGCCTAATGTACGTTTTATAGATATTGAGAAGATCAGATGCGGAAAAGTAAGTTTTGCAGCGATACAAAAAACCCAAACATTTAGCTGCATCCTTAGATATACCAAAAATGTGATTTGACCAAGTCAGTTTTTGGTTTAACCCGATGTCCAGCATGTTTAAGTCCGTTGAATGCTGCAAGACCCTGAAATAGTATGGTAGGAGCAGTAGTGGCAATTTTGCGCGAGATCAGACAGCATTGTGTTTTTTTGGTGTTGAACTCAATTCTATTGACTTTACCCCATTTTTGAATTTTAGCTAAATCGTTATTTATGGATCGGATTGGAGGTTAATGAGAGTAGGTCATTGATAAATATTAAGAAGAGAGTTGGGGATAAAACTGATCCCTGGGGGACACCAGCATTTATTTTGAATTTGTCAGATGAATATCCATCGACCAGTACACGAATCGTGCGATTCGAAAGGAAATCACCAATCCATTTTAGAAAGACTCTACCTAGACCTAATGCTTTGCATTTTGCCAATAAAGCATCGTGCCAAACTCGATCGAAAGCCTTAGAAATATCAAGAGCCACAACATCAGACTCACCAGAATGATGAAGGTTGATGCTTAGCTTCTCACAAAGGTAAGTCATGAGATCACCGGTTGAACGACGGGCTCTGAACCTTTGTGGTCCAGGTATTTCAGAAGCTTTTGGTTCACTATTTTCTCCATTACCTTGGAGAGGACCGAAGTTATAGCAATAAGGCGGTAGTTGCTGGATCGCTTTTATTACATTTTTTGGGAATTGGGAAAACATGTGCAACCTTCCATTGGGTAGGATGAATACCCGAAGTGAAGGAGAGGTAGAAAAAGTTGCGCAGAGGTTTTGAAATAGTGGAGTAGGTATTTTTAAGTACCATGGTGGTCTGGACCGGCTGATTTGCTTGTATCAAGATTTTTTAAGATCTTCATCACCGCCCGCGTCCTAAAGTAAATTTTACCGAAGGAGCAGCCAGCTGCTGGAACAGAAGGTGGCATCTGAGCTGACTGTGACAGTGTCGAATTAAAAGCGAACTGCTTGCCAAATAAGTTCGCTTTCTCTTTAGAATCTGATACGGTTCTATTATTATTATCAATAAGTGGTGGAAAGGAAGACCCTCTAATGCCTTCCTTTAGACTTTTGGCAAATGACCAAAAAGATTTGCTATTCTTTGGCATGTGGATGTTTTTTCGTTTCAACCTTTGGTTGAACAAGAATTTTTACTTATTGATAACTCCCTTGCACCTGTTTCTCACCACTATATAGTTGGCCCTGAAATGAAAAGTAGTATTTCCTGAAAGAGCTAGCTATACTTGGAAAAAAGAGGTTAATTTCAATTGTGTATCACTTTAAACCACAATACCACGCAGAAGAACTTAGTCAAGAGGTAAAATTTAATAAACAATATTATAAAAATAAAATAAATGGGCATAAATGGGCTAACGGTTTAATTGATTATTTGGACATTAAACCTATATTAAAACGCTATTTAGAACCAGCAGAAAAAATTTATGTGAAAGGAGAACAAAAAAAACTTTTCCTTGAAAAATTCATTGACAGTAGTAAAATTGAAGATCTAGCCAGAGATTTACCTTCATTACTAAAGATTTATATTTATAAATCAACACTTATGAAACAACAGTTTTAGATGTGCTGTTAAAAATTGTTATAATGTGTACATGTATCTTTTAAAAGAAAACATTTTAAATTAAAACCTACAATTTTCATACTAATATTTTCACTTTGGTAAAAGTTTACGTGAGCACGTGAGCACGCTAACTCAAAAACTAAGAAAGCTAGAATCTTGAAATTTACACAAAATATTCTGGGAGTAATTTGTAGGTTCCCTATTTTTTTTGGTTGAGTTTGGACCAAACCTTAAGGTAGCTCTCGAACACCTAACTTTTAGATCCCCACATTTTTTTTGAAATAGAGCTATGAAATTTTAACTGCTGATAGACCTCACAAAAATATTAATTTTATTTTTAATAACTTTTTTTTGTACCCCACCCGTTACGGAGCTACAGCTCCACAAAGGTTCAAAAAAGCTCTATATTTAAATTGTTCTAGCGCAAGTTGTATAAGGTATATCTTCATTTTGAAAACGCCAAACGATTACTGCTTTTATTAGCTATAAAAGTATATATACAATAAATATATAGTTGTGGCATACGGTGTCTTAATTTACCGTTATGCGAAACTCAAATTTTCAAAATCCTTTAACCCTTCTATCTTCTAAACGGTTTAAGTTGGAAACTTGAAATTTTGACTGAAGTTAGATCTTTGAAAATGAATTTCAGAATTTTTTTTTGTATCACTCTCCGTTTAGGAGCTGTAAGGGGTCAAAAACTGAAAATTTCCTATTTTTAAGCACCTGTAACTTGAACACCTGTTAAAATTTTTTTGAAGTAATACACAAAAATTAAAGCTTCAACATTATACTCTTATTTAATAAATGGTACTATAGAATATATGAAAAAGTTTTGTATTGATAATCGTTATGTGGAAGGTTAAAATCTGCTTTTGAAGAATGTATAAACAAAGTATATAGTTTGAATATATGTACAACCCATAGTTGTAAAAATTCTGCAGAGAAAGCCTGCAGAGTGACAAGCTGTGAACATACTAACGGTTCGTACGGGTATCTACGAGTTGATAAAGGCAACTGTATTCTTCCTCGTTTTTTATATATTTGCTTTTCAGAAATAATATATAATAATTCATTCGTCTATCTTTTTCCTTTAATAAATTTAAATTGTAATGATGCCATTAAATTAGTTTTGTTTAATATTCAGTTTTAATTATAACCTTATACAATTATTAAAAAAAATTAATTTTAATATTTTTTTTATGTGTTATTTCAAAAATATTCATTATAAATCTTCACTTTATTGTAGTCTTAAAATCACCAAATTTATTGTTTTAATTTCAAACTCTAATCACTGAATGATATTAATTACTCTAAAACTTAGAACAAAAAAATAAGAATAAGAAAATAATTTTTCTGGCCTTAGTTCATTTTCAGTTCTGGCGTTAGTACATTCTGACGTTAGTTCGCAGACCACTTAAACTATAAAAATTTATGTTTGTATTTAAAAGCATTTTCAATATTATTTTTAATTTTTATTTATTTTTTTTACCTAATAATTTAATATAATGTATGCATATATTCTCTTGTTGATGACTCAAAATGTAAACGGTAAATTTTTTGTTAGCAGATTCTATATTAATGTCATGTTTATTTTGTATTTGTTTACAGTTTTTATTATTTTTTACTTTTAATATTTTTAAATTAAAAAAAAAAACAATGTCACAATGGATGGATGTATGTATAAGAGTACATATTTTTACGATTAATTCTTTGCTTATAATTGTTATTGAATAAAAAAAATGTTGGTAAATTATTAGATAGATTACTTTGATATCTTTTAAATTATTATGAAAAAAATTTATGAATTTTGGCATTGTACTTTTCGTGTAGTGGCGGTCTGTCCTATGGTGGAGACAGCAGTTATTTTTTGGTTTTCTAAGCTTACTAAATTTTCAATCAACTATTTATTTAAATTAACTTAAACTTATTTAAATTAACGATTTTAATTTAACTCGTACGACACTTATAAACATATTATATGTAACTATTAATTTACATAATAAATCTAAACCTAGCTCATTAATATTTGACAACATATTATATACAACAATTAATTTATTCACTAGTATTAAACTTAAATTATTTATGTATACTTATAAACATATTTTTTTATTTATTTATTTATTAAAGAATTGAGATAGGCAGTAAAACTGATATAAATCTCTCCTATAGACTAACTTAAAACTAATTTAATATTTAAAATTATAATAAATATTAATAAAATGTAATACACAGATTAAAATTTTTTTAGATACATTTGATTTTTTTTTTCTTTTTTATATATTTTTCAATTATTTAGTTGGAGTAGTACAGCTTTCAAAAGTTTGTTGAATAACCTTATGTTGGGGGCATGTTTTATATAGGTAGAAAGACTATTGAAGATTTTTATGCCATTAAACATAATATCCTTTTTACCCTTTTCAGTTCTGGGTGCTTCTAATCGATAATGTTCCACACTTCTTGCGAAGTAGCTATGAATTGAAGCATTAGTTTGTATTTTTAAATTGCTTTTGTTTAAGTTATTAGATAGTTTATTATTTTTATTAAAATCAACTTGCAGTTTTCCAAAAATATTGTTTGTTCAACGGTAGGTAAACTTCGATCAGAATACAGTGATGTAGTTGGAGAATCATATGGAAGTTTGTATAAGATTTTAATAGCTCTGTTGATAATAGCGCTAACTGAACTAATGACGTATTTGAAACTTTGACTCCAAACTGGAATTAAATACCTTATTTTATACTGAATTAACTTCCAATTGCACCAGTTAATGATATTACGGCTTTTTGTAAATTATCTATGTGCATTTTCCAAAATAGATCTTCATCAATAAGTAAACCTAGATATTTTGACGATTTTACTCTTTGTATTTGTAGATTATTAATATTGATTGATAGATTAATGTTTTTCTTTATTTTTTTGTTTAAATATGATGAGTTCAGTTTTAGAGACGTTAATTGTTATGATTTAGCCACTCACTAACTTTGTATAAATCATTATTTATATTTTCTTCCAATTGGTTCTTGTTTTTACCTTTGTACAGAATGTTTGTATCATCTGCAAACATTGAATAATGTCCACTTAGCCCAATTTTGTTGAAGCTATTCACATAAGCTAGATAAAGAATAGGGCCTAAAACTGTGCCTTGTGGAACTCCAATTTGTAGACTTGCTTCTACACTAATATGGTCGTTTATCCTAGTTTTGATTTTTCGAAAATTTGAATACGATTTAAATAGATTGGCTGCAACTTCTCTTCTACCCATATTGAAAAGGCTATTTATTAATATATCATGATTTACGGTGTCAAAAAGTTTTTTTTAGATCTAAAAAAATAGCGACTGCGTAGTTATTTTTATCTAAAACCATATTTATGAAATTAACAACTTCAAGCGCAGCTGATTCTACGCTGCTTCCGTTTAAAAAACCAAATTGATCAATTAGATTTGAATTTGTAAAGAATGCGATTAAACGACGTTTAATAACCTTTTCAATAATCTTAGATAGACAATTTGTCAAGGATATTGGTCTATAATTGTTAACATCTGTCCCTTTTCCTGATTTAAAAATTGGAGTGATAGTACATTATTTGGTCCTATTTGGAAAAAGTCAATAAAATTTCATTTGTTATATCAGAAAGCTTGTTTGATATTATGTGTCTAATTGATTTGATATGTTTTATTGAAATGTCATCTGGTCCAGAAGATGAGTTATTTTTAAACGAGTTTATAATTTGTATTATTTCATTACTATCTGTTGGAGTAAGATAAATTGAGTTCTGATTTATGTGATCCTGTGTACTTATTACATTATTTGTAAGGTTGTTGAAGTTTTTACCTAACTTGCTTCCGACGGTGGTGAAATGATAATTTAAAATATGAGCTGCTTCTAAATCAAAAGTAGTGATTTCACCGGTGTTCTTTATTACGTGTATTGTGGAACTATCTTTAGAAATGTTTAAATTTAAGTGCTTATTAATAACTTTCCACAGCTGTTGAGGGTTACAACTTTCACTTATTTGGTTTTTAAAGTAGTTATCCTTTGCTTGATTTATTAATTTTTAAATATAATTTTTTATTTTTTAATACCTATTTCGCAAATCAAATTTATTTCGTATTTTGTTTTGTTTTGTTTTATATCGTATAACATTAAGTATAAAAGGAGTAATCCAGTGGTTTTGTTCTTCTAACCATTCTTGTTGATGAAGCTAATGTTTTACTTACATTTATACATTCCGTAATTTCATCATAAGAGTTACACATTTGGATTGTTTGCGCAACTAAGTTTTGGAAATCATTCCAGTTAGTTTTTTCTATAGTTACTCTTGTCATTTGTTCGAGTATGATATCGCATTTTTCAACATTTATGTCCAAAACTTTGTGGTCACTAATAGGATTATCCGACAATTTGATCGTTGCATTAAAAGTTTTAAAATTGGCAATTACGTGATCAAGGATGCTTCCATGATTACAATCAGATTGAAAACTGCAATTTACGGCTTCCCGAGTAATTCCGTTCATAGTGGTAT
Source organism: Poecilobothrus nobilitatus (assembly GCA_947095535.1). NCBI lineage: Eukaryota > Metazoa > Arthropoda > Insecta > Diptera > Dolichopodidae > Poecilobothrus > Poecilobothrus nobilitatus. Next base: position 197,208,001 of record OX352772.1, read on the forward strand.
CATTGATTATGTTAAAGTTGAATGATTCAACTATATTAATATAAGTAATAGTATTTTCATTATTTTAAAGCAAATCGATGTTGGTATCACCTACTATGATACAGTTTTTACTGAACACCTTTAGGAGAATACCCACTGAATCGATGTAATCGTTTTTATCAATGCCAGGAGCATTATTCATTGTAATAATTTTGATGTTGGGTTTACAATTGAGTAGTTGAATTCCAATAGGATTAAATTTTTTATATAAATTGCTGTTCCACCGCCCCTGTTATTTTCTCTGCAGAAATGGATGGATGAAAATTCAGGAATCTGCATAAATGGAATTTCGGATGAATAAATCCATGTTTTCTTTAATATAACAATTTCTGGAGAATGTGACTTAATTAATAAAGGTAGATCATCAATTTTATTCCTCATACTTCTAATATTAGCATACAAAATATTTATTGAATTATTTTTATTGACTTGTAATTTGTTGGTAATCCATCTTGGTTTATTAAGAGCTTTAAATTAGTTTGTGTAATTCCAGCATAACATATATCAGTATGATCATAAAAGTATGAAAGGAAGAGCCTGACATTATTGTAAATTCTGAAATCCCTCAGCCGCGAAAGCACATAGATACTGTCACCTTCCTCTACTGCTTTACGTGTTAATTTTACTATTGGTGGTTCAAGTGTGACAAAATGGTCTTTCTTTAACAATTCAGGTTTTGTTTGAGGATTAAGCGTTTCACCATTGATCCAATTCGAGTAATTGCGATTAGGAATGTCATTAATATGATTTATATTGTTGATATTATTAGTATTTTGATTTTTAATATTATTATTTCCATTATTTGTTATATTATTATTATTATTGATAACCTAAAGAGGAAGATTACTAGTGTAATTTTTACGTTTTTTACAAATATTTTGTAACATGAAAATATTAAGAGAAAAATTATTAAGAAAAAATGGTCATACAACTAAAGAGAAACAACGTTGCCATAGAACATTTTTTGATCCGACTAACTTTAACTTTTGTTAAATTTTTTTTCTAAATTCAAATTTCATACTTAATAATAACACACCATGCATTATACGAGTATTATGAACAAATTTTTTTATTTTTATGTCTCTAAAAATTTATGTATGCATATATTCTCTTGTTGATGACTCAAAATGTAAACGGTAAATTTTTTGTTAGCAGATTCTATATTAATGTCATGTTTATTTTGTATTTGTTTACAGTTTTTATTATTTTTTACTTTTAATATTTTTAAATTAAAAAGAAAAACAATGTCACAATGGATGGATGTATGTATAAGAGTACATATTTTTACGATTAATTCTTTGCTTATAATTGTTATTGAATAAAAAAAATGTTGGTAAATTATTAGATAGATTACTTTGATATCTTTTAAATTATTATGAAAAAAATTTATGAATTTTGGCATTGTACTTTTCGTGTAGTGGCGGTCTGTCCTATGGTGGAGACAGCAGTTATTTTTTGGTTTTCTAAGCTTACTAAATTTTCAATCAACTATTTATTTAAATTAACTTAAACTTATTTAAATTAACGATTTTAATTTAACTCGTACGACACTTATAAACATATTATATGTAACTATTAATTTACATAATAAATCTAAACCTAGCTCATTAATATTTAACAACATATTATATACAACAATTAATTTATTCACTAGTATTAAACTTAAATTATTTATGTATACTTATAAACATATTTTTTTATTTATTTATTTATTAAAGAATTGAGATAGGCAGTAAAACTGATATAAATCTCTCCTATAGACTAACTTAAAACTAATTTAATATTTAAAATTATAATAAATATTAATAAAATGTAATACACAGATTAAAATTTTTTTAGATACATTTGATTTTTTTTTTCTTTTTTATATATTTTTCAATTATTTAGTTGGAGTAGTACAGCTTTCAAAAGTTTGTTGAATAACCTTATGTTGGGGGCATGTTTTATATAGGTAGAAAGACTATTGAAGATTTTTATGCCATTAAACATAATATCCTTTTTACCCTTTTCAGTTCTGGGTGCTTCTAATCGATAATGTTCCGCACTTCTTGTGAAGTAGCTATGAATTGAAGCATTAGTTTGTATTTTTAAATTGCTTTTGTTTAAGTTATTAGATAGTTTATTATTTTTATTAAAATCAACTTGCAGTTTTCCAAAAATATTGTTTGTTCAACGGTAGGTAAACTTCGATCAGAATACAGTGATGTAGTTGGAGAATCATATGGAAGTTTGTATAAGATTTTAATAGCTCTGTTGATAATAGCGCTAACTGAACTAATGACGTATTTGCAACTTTGACTCCAAACTGGAATTAAATACCTTATTTTATACTGAATTAACTTCCAATTGCACCAGTTAATGATATTACGGCTTTTTGTAAATTATCTATGTGCATTTTCCAAAATAGATCTTCATCAATAAGTAAACCTAGATATTTTGACGATTTTACTCTTTGTATTTGTAGATTATTAACATTGATTGATAGATTAATGTTTTTCTTTATTTTTTTGTTTAAATATGATGAGTTCAGTTTTAGAGACGTTAATTGTTATGATTTAGCCACTCACTAACTTTGTATAAATCATTATTTATATTTTCTTCCAATTGGTTCTTGTTTTTACCTTTGTACAGAATGTTTGTATCATCTGCAAACATTGAATAATGTCCACTTAGCCCAATTTTGTTGAAGCTATTCACATAAGCTAGATAAAGAATAGGGCCTAAAACTGTGCCTTGTGGAACTCCAATTTGTAGACTTGCTTCTTCACTAATATGGTCGTTTATCCTAGTTTTGATTTTTCGAAAATTTGAATACGATTTAAATAGATTGGCTGCAACTTCTCTTCTACCCATATTGAAAAGGCTATTTATTAATATATCATGATTATATTAATTCTACCCATATGAGATCTAAAAAAATAGCGACTGCGTAGCTATTTTTATCAAAACCATATTTATGAAATTAACAACTTCAAGCGCAGCTGATTCTACGCTGTTTCCGTTTAAAAAACCAAATTGATCAATTAGATTTGAATTTGTAAAGAATGCAATTAAACGACGTTTAATAACCTTTTCAATAATCTTAGATAGACAATTTGTCAAGGATATTGGTCTATAATTGTTAACATCTGTCCCTTTTCCTGATTTAAAAATTGGAGTGATAGTACATTATTTGGCCCTATTTGGAAAAAGTCAATAAAATTTCATTTGTTATATCAGAAAGCTTGTTTGATATTATGTGTCTAATTGATTTGATATGTTTTATTGAAATGTCATCTGGTCCAGAAGATGAGTTATTTTTAAACGAGTTTATAATTTGTGTTATTTCATTACTATCTGTTGGAGTAAGATAAATTGAGTTCTGATTTATGTGATCCTGTGTACTTATTACATTATTTGTAAGGTTGTTGAAGTTTTTACCTAACTTGCTTCCGACGGTGGTGAAATGATAATTTAAAATATGAGCTGCTTCTAAATCAAAAGTAGTGATTTCACCGGTGTTCTTTATTACGTGTATTGTGGAACTATCTTTAGAAATGTTTAAATTTAAGTGCTTATTAATAACTTTCCACAGCTGTTGAGGGTTACAACTTTCACTTATTTGGTTTTTAAAGTAGTTATCCTTTGCTTGATTTATTAATTTTTAAATATAATTTTTTATTTTTTAATACCTATTTCGCAAATCAAATTTATTTCGTATTTTGTTTTGTTTTGTTTTATATCGTATAACATTAAGTATAAAAGGAGTAATCCAGTGGTTTTGTTCTTCTAACCATTCTTGTTGATGAAGCTAATGTTTTACTTACATTTATACATTCCGTAATTTCATCATAAGAGTTACACATTTGGATTGTTTGCGCAACTAAGTTTTGGAAATCATTCCAGTTAGTTTTTTCTATAGTTACTCTTGTCATTTGTTCGAGTATGATATCGCATTTTTCAACATTTATGTCCAAAACTTTGTGGTCACTAATAGGATTATCCGACAATTTGATCGTTGCATTAAAAGTTTTAAAATTGGCAATTACGTGATCAAGGATGCTTCCATGATTACAATCAGATTGAAAACTGCAATTTACGGCTTCCCGAGTAATTCCGTTCATAGTGGTATCATTGATTATGTTAAAGTTGAATGATTCAACTATATTAATATAAGTAATAGTATTTTCATTATTTGAAAGCAAATCGATGTTGGTATCACCTACTATGATACAGTTTTTACTGAACACCTTTAGGAGAATACCCACTGAATCGATGTAATCGTTTTTATCAATGCCAGGAGCATTATTCATTGTAATAATTTTGATGTTGGGTTTACAATTGAGTAGTTGAATTCCAATAGGATTAAATTTTTTATATAAATTGCTGTTCCACCGCCCCTGTTATTTTCTCTGCAGAAATGGATGGATGAAAATTCAGGAATCTGCATAAATGGGATTTCGGATGAATAAATCCATGTTTTCTTTAATATAACAATTTCTGGAGAATGTGACTTAATTAATAAAGGTAGATCATCAATTTTATTCCTCATACTTCTAATATTAGCATACAAAATATTTATTGAATTATTTTTATTGACTTGTAATTTGTTGGTAATCCATCTTGATTTATTAAGAGCTTTAAATTAGTTTGTGTAATTCCAGCATAACATATATCAGTATGATCATAAAAGTATGAAAGGAAGAGCCTGACATTATTGTAAATTCTGAAATCCCTCAGCCGCGAAAGCACATAGATACTGTCACCTTCCTCTACTGCTTTACGTGTTAATTTTACTATTGGTGGTTCAAGTGTGACAAAATGGTCTTTCTTTAACAATTCAGGTTTTGTTTGAGGATTAAGCGTTTCACCATTGATCCAATTCGAGTAATTGCGATTAGGAATGTCATTAATATGATTTATATTGTTGATATTATTAGTATTTTGATTTTTAATATTATTATTTCCATTATTTGTTATATTATTATTATTGTTGACCTTATTTTTTGTGTTTATAATGTTTATCTTATTGCCCCATAGTTTAGATAGATATTTGTTAAACACATTGTCATTAATTTTATTTTATTTTCTTTTGTTATTACTTTTTCATTATAATTTGCTGATGGTTATTTGGTTAGTTGAATTAGTTAATTTTGCGATTAATACTTTTTCCTTTTGATGCTTGAAATTAGTACAACTGAAGTTTTCTGCATATTTAGAAGAAATATTTGGTGAAGTTTCACTTAAATTCATCGAATTATTTTTAACAAATTCGTCAACATTTAATCGTAATTACTAATAACCAATTTTCTTTTTTATTATGCTTAATTTATTTAGGTAAACTGGGCAGTTTTACTGAAAGTGTCGTGGTCATCATCTAAATTTAGTTTGAGCCTCTTATTAGCTTCAATTCAATTAATACATTTAACTACTTTCTTCTCTTTGCACTCACTGTTGATATGTTACTGAAGACAATTTGAACAAGCTTCATCATTTCTACACTCAGCTTTATGGTTGAACTCTTTACATTTAAAGCATCTAAGCACTCTTAAGCCATCAAACACTTTGCAGCGTTCCCAACAAATTGATACTTTTTCATTTACAATCGCTTTTGGAAAAGACTCCTTATCAATTTCAATAATGGCATTATATTTTATATCATTATATTTATTTACCTCGTACATTTTTATTAATTTAATTTCACTCACTTTTAAGTGGTGGTTTTTAATCTTTTAGCTTGTTTATCAATTCATCCTCCGAATACTTTGAGGTCATATGTACTATTTCAATTCTTGGTTTTAGGAATTTTGACTTGATACTTCTCCTCTAATTTACTTTCTATTGCAGATTTCATTTTATTTCTTTCCTGTATATTCTCCGCTTCCACAATAACTATTCCATTTTTTCTATTTTCAATATTATTAATTTTAAAATTTTTTGGGTCTACCTTCTTTTTTAATTCCATTCGTGTTATATTACACTTTTGTTTAGTTAACGGTTTAATAACTAAAGATACTTTTTTTTTCATTGCTGGAAAATTATTTTTGCTTACACTTGCATTTTGTTTTACAATATCTGAATAAAAATCATTCTGACCTACATTTGGTTTGCTCTCATTTCCATTTCATTTTCCAAGTGTTTTAATTGTTCACAAAGTTCATCGTTTTTTAATACCGTATTATGAATAGTCGTATTAAGTTTTCCACTTTCCGTTTGAAATAATTCAGTGATTTTCGAAAATTTTTGAAATTCTTTTTGTTGCACTTTTTTGTACTTTCTAACCGTTCAGTATATCTTTCTTCAATAGCTGTTAAAAGCTGCATATTTTCTAATTTTTTTTTATAGCATTAGTTACGTTTTGTTATTTAATTAAAACAATTTCTTTTGGTGTGGTCTTAAGGCTGATTTTTATTTATATGTTGACTTATTTATATTAAAAATTTTAGAATTACTTAATGCTAAGATAAGCATTTCTTAATATAAAAACAACAATATTACTTAATACTAATTAAGAAATGTTTAAGAAATATCAATGTACATTTATTTAAAATTTATTAATGAAAAATTAATTAACAGAAATGTTTTAATTTAAAATTAATTAACAGAATTCACTAAAATACTTTATTTATAAAAGATGAATGAGCTAATAATTGATATTTAGGTTATCATTATTATAATGTTAACATTACATAACATTAACATTTACATTATGTTCATATATGTAACTCCTCCACCCCTTGATAAAAGACTCTCCTGAGTCGTTAAAATTATGGTTATTTACATTAAAATCATTACAGTTTAAAAATAGAAACATGATTATAAATATATATACTTAATTCTAAGTTAGATAGGTATAAAACATTTTTTTACCAAATTTTATTTAAATTTTTGTTTCATAAAATTCTTCTTAAGTTTTAAATTTCAATAAAAAAAAATTTTGTTTTTATAACTGAGTTTTCTTAGTTTAGTGAACTTAAAAAAATTAGGTAATATGATTATTTGCGATAAAAATAATTTTTAAAAGAAGTTGAATAAAAATAATTTTGAACGAAAAAATTTATTTTTGTTAGTAAGTAACTTAATATTATATCTACATTGAGACTTATTGACATTGGCTTAAACAAATTTTTTTCTTTAATCAAAATCAAACAAACTTTTATTTTGTTTTTTGTTTTAAATTACATTTTGTTAGTTCTAAATAACATACATTTAATGTAATACTTGAACTTGAAAAAAAAGAAAAAACATTGACAATAGAATATTTAACACATTTTCTTTATACTACCTGTTAGTGTAGAGCAGTTAAAATTAGAACTTAAAAATTAAATTTAAAAAAAATACAATATAAAAAATTGTATTATGAATATTTTGACCTTTTATTACAAATTTATTTTTTATTGATTTTATTTGTATTCTTAATAAATTTTCTTTTTTTTTTTTCAGAATCAAATTTTTTTTTATTTATAAGAGAATGTTCATTTATGAATTTAATTTTGGTTTTTAAAGTTTAGAGTAAAGAAATAATGTTGAATATAGATTTTGTAAAAGACGTACTCTTTTGTAAAAGAGTTACGTCGATTTTGTTTTAGCTGCTAATACTTTGCAAATCTTTCTGTTTTATTCTTCAGAGTAAAACTTTAGATTTTTATAAAAATTTATTTAAATATTCAAAGAATTGAAATATATCTTAAGACCTATCTCAAAGGGAACTTTGTTTTTCTTTTATATTTGTTTTTTTTTTGTTTTTTTAATTCTAAAATATTGTATAGAAACTTTATACAACAAATAAAATTTTTACTTTACAATTTTCATTAAAATAGTAAATTATAGAAAACTATTCAACAATATTTCGTGTACCTACCTAAAATTTTTTATTGCTTTCCCCAAATTTTGAGCAATTTTTTTTTTTTTTATATAAAAATCACACTTTTATATAAACAATGTAAACTTTTTAAAGTAATATATTTAGTTTTCATTTTAATAAGTTTTACATATACAGTAAGTTAAACTTTTTGTGATTATTATTCAATTTGAATTACAATTGATTTCCTTTTTTTGTCGTTTTTTTTTTTATAATATATTTTATATACAAATAGTACTTACATACATACAAAATATTTTTCAAGGAATATATTTCTCAAATATAAAAAAAATTGAATATATAGGTATATTAATTTGATATTTGATATTTTATTAATTATAAACTCAATTTATATAGTGAAAATTAAAATAAAATGCAAAATTTAGAAAAAAATACAAACACACATGATAGATGATAAAAAACAATTCCACATTTTTTTTATTTATTATTATTATTTTTTTTATTTATATGAAATAATCGATTGAATTTAACTGAAAATATTGCAAAATTTTCTATTAGCTTAAAATAATATATTTGTTCAATCTATTATCAATATAATATATATTATAAACAATATTTTGTTGTTGTGAACTTTATATAATAATATTATTTGGTTTCAACATAACATTACTTATATACTTAGCTTAATGTTTACTAAATTACACTTACGTTTCTACTTTGAAAATATGGAACTGATAATATTGTCCTTTTTATTATTAACAGCTTTTTATTAACTTGGTTGGGTAAAGGATGGAATCTTAGAAGCCATTTTAAACACACTTCCCGTTGAGCTACAGACTTGAAATTTTCTTCATTAGATCAGATCCCGATGACAGTACATGATTTTAAAATAATAATATCGAAAAACATTAGAGAAATTAGCTTAATTTCAAAATTAAATTTTCATACAAAGATATAACAGAATTTTTAACAGAATTATTACAGAACCAAAATAAAACATTTTATCTAAATTTACTAAACTCACCAATACCAATACCAATACGTATACGTAATCCATAAATATTTTTTTTTTCTATAAAAGACTATTGTTTTTTATGTAGCTATTGTATTTTAAGCGTACATACACATAGGTACATACTTCAAAATATGCAATAATACGTGCTTCGAAAATATTTTTGGTTTGAAAGCGATGAATTTGAAAGATATGAATGTGTACACAAATTAATGTGCCGCACTTGAGAACACAGTGTAAAATTTAATATTCATTTACTTAAAATTTAGTAAGCAAGTGTTAAATTTAAGTTTTTTTTCATCAAATCAATTGATTTTTAGTATACATTTTTATTTATAAAAGCAATGTGTTTATTTATAATATTTATATAGATACGTGTTTTTTAATTCAAAAATATTACCATTTAGAAGTAAGCAATTTAATATATTCTCAATTACATACTTTTAAAACCAAATTTTTTTACTACATACATATGTAGGTACAAACATGTACAAAAATGGTATGCATATTTTTATGTGTGCTGTACTATTAAAAACCTGCTAACGCAGTCACACCAAATTCCCAACTATTATTATTTAGTTGCTTCATCGATTTATTATTTTTTAATATGTATGCAACAGTTATATTTATATGAATGGACGGTAAACATAAACGAACAAAAAAAAATTTTATGTATGCATATGAATGGACGGTTAACATAAACGAACAAAAAAAAAATTCAGAATGTTCTATAGCTAATAATTTCTATTTTTTAAATAGAATGCATGTATAAATTAAACATTTAAAAAAAAAAAGAAATACTTAGCGTACCTAAATAACAGAAAACAAAAAAAAAGGAAAATGTAATACTGGAAGAAAAATAAAAACGAATAGAAAAAAAAGAGAACAAAAAATGTTACTTTGATTGTTTTTAAATATTTTTAAAGTCATAAGAAATAGTCATAAGAAATAGTATATTTTATTATGTAAAATAGTATATATACTATTTTACATAAGAAATAGTATATGTCCACATATGATATTTACCTACATAACAGATAGAAAAAAAGAACTATTAAAATGTTATGATTTTAAAAGAAAGAAACATACGTTTGATATTTCCGTACATAACAGATAAAAAAAAAAAATATTAAAATGTTATGTTATGAAAAGAAAGAAAAAACAAGGCAGTGTATGAATCAAAGTTTTTAAAAGGTCGCATTTTAAGTGGAAATAAAGAACATTATAAAGTTGCAATATTTTTATTTAAATTTTGAATTTAGCTATGCAACGTTTTCTTAATTTTTCAAAAATTTTGCCGCATTATGATATAATGCAACACTGAGAAGTTCAGCTCATAATATAGATGCATATGTATATGAATGAATATACGGCTATTTATGTATGTAGTTATAGATTTATTATTTTTTAATATGTAAGCAACAGTTATATTTATATGAATGGACGGTAAACATAAACGAACAAAAAAAATTTTTATGTATGCGTATGAATGGACGGTAAATATAAACGAACAAAAAAAAATTCAGAATGTTCTATAGGTTATAATTTATATTTTTTAAATATAATGCATGTATAAATTAAACATTTAAAAAAAAAAAGAAATACTTACCGTACCTAAATAACAGAAAACAAAAAAAAAGGAAAATGTAATACTGGAAGAAAAATAAAAACGAATAGAAAAAAAAGAGAACAAAAAATGTTATTTTGATTGTGTTTAAATATTTTTAAAGTCATAAGAAATAGTCATAAGAAATCGTATATTTTATTATGTAAAATAGTATATATACTATTTTACATAAGAAATAGTATATGTGCACATATGATATTTACCTACATAACAGATAAAAAAAAAGTACTATAACATGTTATGATTTTAAAAGAAAGAAACATACGTTTGATATTTCCGTACATAACAGATAAAAAAAAAAATATTAAAATATTATGTTATGAAAAGAAAAAAAAAACAAGGCAGTGTATGAATCAAAGTTTTTAAAGGGCCGCATTTTAAGTGGAAATAAAGAACATTATAAAATTGCAATATTTTTATTTAAATTTTGACGTTTTCTTAATTTTTTAAAAATTTTGCCGCATTATGATATAATGCAACACTGAGAAGTTCAGCTCATAATATAGATACTATGTATATGAATGAATATATGGCTATTTACGTATGTAGTTAGAGATTTATTATTTTTTAATATGTAAGCAACAGTTATATTTATATGAATGGACGGTAAATATAAACGAACAAAAAAAAATTCAGAATGTTCTATAGGTTATAATTTATATTTTGTAAATAGAATGCATGTATAAATTAAACATTTAAAAAAAAAAAAGAAATACTTAGCGTACCTAAATAACAGAACACAGTCATCGACTAACCTTCGTAACGAGTAGACGTTTCTTTTTTAGTGCCAATCAATAATTTCTTCTATTATATTTTATTACTATAGTCATCCTTTTCGTTCTTATACAACTTCTCACACTTTCATATCAAATTTAACCTAAAAAATAAAAACAAAAATTCATCTTAGTTATACATAAAAATTAAAATTTAAATATATATAAAAAATTTTTTTTTTTGTGCAAAAACAACACATTCTGATCCAATAATAGTGCACCATGCCGAAAGAACGGCCGATCCCTTCGGGGAATCGGTTTGCAGATTTGCAGGATGATGACACAGGCCAACCTGGCCCAAAATCAAAACGAGGAAGAGGTAAAGATATTACAAGCGATGTCTTCCCAATCCTACCTCAGGTAAATTTAAATCAACAAAAATGTCCCAAATTCGTCGTTATCGAATCCACCCAAAAAGACAAACCACTTTCTTCATTCAGTGTATTTGCCAAAAAAAATGCACTAGACTGTATTAGTACCGAAATTGATTCCGTAAGCCTTCTTCGTGATGGCAATCTTCTTGTACTCACCAAATCCCAAAAAGTGGCAGACAAATTCCTCAATACAAAAAATTTTGGTGGTTTATGTACCATAACAGCTAAACTTCATGCTACACTGAACTCCACAAAAGGCACAATATTTGATAGGAATTTAATTCCAACAACTGAAGAAGAAATATTAAATGATCTCAAAAATCAGGGTGTTACTAATGTCTACAAATTTTCTAAATTAATTGATAACAAAAAAGTTTATACTGGCCTTATTCTGCTCACTTTTGACTCCTACACGGTTCCAAAAAAAATTGACATCGCTTGGTATCAAATTAAAGTTCAGGAATATTTCCCAAATCCCATGAGATGCAAAAATTGTCAGCTCCTCGGACATACGGCAAACAAATGTAACAATCCATCAAGCTGTGTTAATTGCAATCGTCCACCACACTCACCACTGCCATGCACTCGAACACTCTGTTCTAATTGCCTTGGAGATCATCCATCTTCCTTCAACAAATGCCCAAAATTCTTGCAACAAAAAGAAATCTTAAAAATAAAAACACAAAATAAATGCAGCTTTGGTGAAGCGCGAAAAACTTATAATCAGAATAATTTAAAAACAACAAATAATTCACAAACCTTCTCCTCTATTATTATAAATAGTACATCACAACAAACGAATATTGCAGCATCCAAGCAAAACTCAAATATTCCAAAAAAACTTGATGAATCACCTCTTTCTCCTTCTAATAATCAAAATAAAAATTCACTAATTGACAAACAGAATAAAAATTTAATTGATAATGCAAATAAAAATCTAACCTTAAATTTTCCAACTAATAATTCTTCTTCTCTTTCTCCTTCAACTTGCAATAAAATTCAAAGCACTTCTATATTATCTCAAAATAATGTGTCTCCTTCTTTTACATTAAATCAAACAACATATAATGATAATCAAATGCAAAGTTTTAATTCTTCTTTTCTCACTCCTACAAATAATCAAACAGAAATCAATAACAATCACTCTCAATGCACTAATTTCACCAATATAGAAAAAGATAACCCCACTTTCAACAATAATTCATCTGCAAACCTGCAAGACAACAACTTTTCACTCAAATTTTTTCACTCAATCAAACCGACTCAATCCAACTTAGTTTTGAACAAATCAAACTTAAAAAATACAAATTCACCTGTTTTATCGGTAGAACTCTCAGACAGTTCTGACAATTAAATTTTAACTTTTCAAAACAATTTAATATGTATACAATTGGACCTTTTACCACTTTAGTCTTAATAGTAAATTTAGAATAGTTAACAACAATCTTCTTAATTTTTACATACACTAATAATTATGTATTATTATGTGCTCATACATTATATTAAGTTATTTAATAAAATTTTTTGTTTGATAATTGGTCGCACCTTTTTAGCTTTACTCTTTTTCTTCTTCGTTTCCAACATTTTTAGTTGTTTAATGCATATTATTCTCAACAAGAATAATCATGTCTATTATACCAAAAAATCAATTTTACTGCTAAACAAACAAATTAGTTTCCGTTTCAAACATAAACAATTTAATAAGAATTTTTTGTTCGATATCAGATCGAGCCGTTTTGCTTTTCTTCAATAAAAAAAAAAAATATAACAATTCACACTATTTGCTATTTCAATAATAATAAACTTTGTGTGTTTATAAATATTTACTTTTAGTAATTTTATATTTTTCATTTTTTATATTTATTTTTATTTTTAAAAATTAAATGACAATAAATATTATTCAATGGAATATGAAAGGCTACATCAATAACTACCAAGAAATAGAATTAATTATAAAATTACATAATCCGCACATTTTATGTTTACAAGAAACCCATATTACCAACAACACAGTAAAACCCCTCTTTCCAAAACAATACATTGGCTTTTTTCACAATTTTGACTGCAACCTCAGAGCCAAACAAGGGACAGGCATTCTTATCCATAGATCAATTCCTTTTAAAGTCATAGACATAAATACTCGGCTCTCAGTCATAGCCATCGAAGTAAACATAAAGTCTCCAATTACTTTAATTTCTATCTACATACCCCCGGAGCAATCAATTTCCAATTTTGATTTCACAAATCTAATTTCAAATATTAATACTCCCATAATACTAGCTGGAGACTTCAATGCATGGAGTCCACTATGGGGTTCACCCACTTATAATTCCAAAGGGAAAATTATTGAAGACTTTGTTCTGAGCACAAATTTATCAATTTTAAACAATGATGGCCCAACACACTTTTCAACCCACGGTACTTTTTCCAATATTGATCTAACTATATGTTCTCCTATTTTATTACCACTTTTGTCGTGGAAAATCATTAAAGATCTTCACAACAGTGATCATTACCCCATTTTTAGTAAAGTCACATTCCCTAATTATAATACATATTTAAATTCAAAACCCACACGTTTCAATTGCAAACGCGCAAATTGGCCGAAATTTCAAACTTTAGTTGACAAGCTCAATGACAAAATACTCCAAACAGATAACATAAATAGAGAAACAGCATCAATTCAAAAAATTATTCGCTCAGCAGCAAATGAATCCATCTCACAATGTTTTTATAAAAAATTAGGTCGAAATGTACCGTGGTGGACTGTAGAATTAAAAAAATTAAGAGAAGAAAAACAAAATGCTTGGAAAAATTACTGTAAAACACAAACTTTAATCAACCTTATATCATATAAAAAAAGAATGCCATTTTTAACAAAGAAAAAAAGAAAGCAAAAAAGATTACATTTAATAAATTTACAGAAACTATTAACCCTAATAATAACATAACAAAAATTTGGCAGAACATTAAAGTTTTAACTTCAACATATACCCCATTTCATATTAAAACAATTACAATGAACAATGATAGCATCAACGACCCTCAAACAATTTCTACAAAATTTGCACAACATTTTTCAAACAGCTCTAAAACAGACAACTTCCCTTCTCTCTTTAGAGAAAACAAACGTAGTGCTGCCACACTACAAATTCAAAACCCTCCGAATATAAAAGCTAAATTTCTTGAATCACAATTCAATGAACTTGAATTTGAAACATGCTTAAAAACTCTAACAGGGTCAACTCCAGGTTTAGATAAGATTTCATACCAAATGATCAAAAATTGTACCAAACAATGCAAAACAAGAATTGTACAACTCTACAATAAAATTTATCAAACTGGCATTATTCCACAAGTATTTAAAATAGCTGCCATCATTCCAATACGCAAACCTAACAAACCAATTGACGAAATTTCTAGCTACAGACCTATTTCATTAATACCATGTCTGAGCAAAATTCTGGAAAAAATGGTGTCCAAAAGACTCATGTGGTTCCTCACAACCTCCAATTCACTATCTCCAAATCAAGTCGGTTTCAGACCAAATTCGTCTACCGTAGATGCACTACTATATATAGACCACCTTATTTGCAAAAATCTATCGTCAAAAAATCACATTTCAATTCTTTCTATTGACTTCGAAAAAGCTTTTGACAAAATAGGCATCCACGTCGTATTAAAAAAATTGCAAGAATTAAAAATTGGTCACAAAATGTTTAACTTTATAAAATCTTTCTTAACGAATAGACAAATTCGGTGTAGAGTTAATAACATAATATCCCCTACTTATTCTCTCTTTAATGGGATCCCATAAGGTTCCCCTCTCTCTGTTACCTTGTTCTTAATAGCTTTCGAAGAAATTAACAAAATTATTTTAAACTGCAAAAATCTATACCATTGCATCTACGCTGATGATTTATATATAATTAGTAAAAAACATAACCAGAATGAAATTTCACAACAATTTTGCGAAATCCTAACTGCAATAGATAATTGGTCACAATACTCAGGTACTAACATTTCAGTTGAAAAAACAAAACATTTACATATTTGCAGAAAAATTAATTGTAATAATGTACAAATTAACTTTAAAAACCAAAATGTTTGTAATGTTAAAGAATTAAAAATTTTAGGCTTATACTTTGATTGTAAACATAGTTTTAAGTATCATTGTAAATATTTAAAATCAAATCTAGTTGCCAGACTAAATATCATTAAATATCTCGCTTCCTCTAACAGTTTCATGCATACTAACTCCCTCCTAAACAAGACCAAACTAACCTTATTATCGAAAATTGACTATGGTTTACAAATATACGGAAAATGTGCAAAAAGCCATCTAAATATACTAAAAGCCCCATTTCATGCTGCAATCAGAGCAAGCTTAAGGGCATTTAGAACAACTCCAATAAGAAATTTATTAGCTGAAGGAGGATTCATTTGAATAGAGGAACGAAAACTATATTTAACAAGCTGACTTACCAGCAAAATATTTTGTAGCTCAAAACACCTTTTATTCAAAGAGATTAACTTACTAAAACGCAGAACAACGAAATTATCAATGGAATCAACTCTAAGCAAGATCCTTGACATAAACTCAAAACTCGAGCCCAATATTAAACCAATGCCTATAAAACATAATAATTCTCCACCTTGGCAACAGGGATCACATTTATTTATCGATGAACTTTCCCAACTTCGAAAAGAATATACTTCAAAAAGCCAATATCTGCACCTTTACAGAGAACAATCCACCATTTTAAAACAAACCAACTGGAAAATAATATTTACTGACGGATCAAAAACTGATAATAATGTTTCGTTTGGCGTGGTTGGAGAAGATGGGAGTATCCTAGCCCAAGGACTGCTTCATGAATGCGGAAATGTCTTCGAAGCTGAAACACAGGGCATTCTTTCTGCTATAGAATTTGCAAAAGAAAACAAGGGAAAATATCTCATTTGCACCGATAGCCTATCAGTATTCCAAGCTATACAGAATACAAGAAATGAGTCCAGCCCGTTAAACTATGCAAGACAGCTAATTTTCCAAATGAAAAATAAAATTAAAATTATGTGGGTCCCGAGTCATATAGGAATATCTGGCAATGAATTCGCCGATACTACTGCCAAATCTGCTTCCAAATTTCCACTTCATACATTCATGCCATTTTCTAATGAAGCAGTTAACTATAAGGCATCTAAAACGATTTTAAAGATGATAGATACCGAATGGGCAACATACACACACCAATATAAATCTATCAATAAAGAAAGAATAGGTATTAAACTTCCAGTTACCACATCAGTCAAAATGAATCGGTGCTTTATAAGAATGAGATTAGGACATAGCAGCTTAACACACTCATACCTACTCAAGAACGAGGATCAACCTATTTGTCAATATTGTAATAGATTCCCGCTAACCATTACACATATCCTATCCGAATGCACACTCCTTACTCAAACCCGCTCTTCCATTTTCAATAACATGAACCCGGCAGATCTCCTATCTCATCCTACAGTTACAAATATTAAAAAAATACAAGATTTTCTTATCAAAATTAAAATTTATAAATTAATATAAAAAAAAAAAAAAAAAAAAAAAAAAAAATTTTCAAACAAACATTGTAAATTTAATATTGAATAAAAATGTAAAAATACTAAATTTAATAAGTTATAAAACACATTATATTAAAAATTCAAGCCGATAGCCCTGGCAGCTAGTTGCTTATAAAATAAAATATTAATTGTAATTTTAATTATGGTTAATAAAAAATAATAATAATAATAATAAATAACAGAAAACAACAAAAAAGGAAAATGTAATACTGGAAGAAAAATAAAAACGAATAGAAAAAAAAGAGAACAAAAAATGTTACTTTGATTGTTTTTAAATATTTTTAAAGTATATTTCTTATGTATATATTGTGCACATCTGATATTTACCCACATAACAGATAGAAAAAAAGAACTATTAAAATGTTATGATTTTAAAAGAAAGAAACATACGTTTAATATTTCCGTACATAACAGATAAAAAAAACAATATTAAAATGTTATGTTATGAAAAGAAAGAAAAACCAAGGCAGTATATGAATCAAAGGGTCGGGTCGCATTTTTAAGTGGAAATAAAGAACATTATAAAATTGCAATAACAATTTTATTTAAATTTTTAATTTTGCTATGCAATGTTTCCTTAATTTTTTAAAAATCTTGCCAACATATATAATACAACAATCAGAAGTTCAGATCATTATATAGTACCCATACTACTATAATATGTATATGAATGAATATATCAGTATATAATGTGTGTAGTTATAGATTCATTATTTTTTAATGCCAACAATTATATTTATATGAATGGACGGTAAACAAACGAAAAAAAAAAATGTTATTTTTGCATATGAATGGACGGTTAACATAAGCGAACAAAAAAAAATTCAGAATGTTCTATAGCTAATAATTTCTATTTTTGAAATAGACTGTATGCATAAATTTAATAATAAAAAAAAAAATAAGTTCTTAGCGTACCTAAATAACAGAAAAAAAAGTAAAATGTAATACTGGAAGAAAAATAAAAACGAATAGAAAAAAAGAGAACAAAAAATGTTACTTTGATTGTTTTTTAAATATTTTTAAAGGCTATTTCTTATGTATATGTGCACATCTGATATTTACACACATAACAGATAGAAAAAAAAATATTAAAATGTCATGCTATAAAAGAAAGAAAAAACAAGGCAGTATATAAATCAAAGTTTTTGAAGGGTCGCGTTTTTAAGTGGAAATAAAGAACATTATAAAATTGCAATATTTTCATTTAAATTTTGAATTTAGCTATGCAACGTTTTCTTAATTTTTTAAAAATTTTGCCACAATAAATTAATAATAAAAAAATTCAATATATTCTATATTATAACAGGTAATAATATAATTATAGACTGTAAGAGCAACTGTAAAAATTCAAAATTAAACAAGGAAAAAAAAAAAATATCAATTTAATACTTATATTTGTCGTTACTAAAAAGAATAAAATAAAATAAATAAAAAAAATTTTTAAATAAACAGCTTTTTTGAACTTAAAGGTAGAAAATAAATTTTTAATAGCAAATTTTTCTGTTATTTTCTAAACTATAATTGTTACAATCGAGATTTCTTTGAAAAAGTTTATTTCAATATGTCAAATATATATATAAATATAAGTATATATAAGTTTTAAAGTTTGTGAAATTAAAATAAAAGCTGGAGGCAACAAACGCATAACTATAAACTTATATTTTTAAATTTTGCCTCCAGCTTTTATATTAATTTCACAGACTTTAAAACTTATATATAATTATATTTATATATATATTTCACATATTGAAATAAACTTTTTCAAAGAAATCTCGATTGTAACAATATAGTTTAGAAAATTACAGAAAAATTTGCTATTAAAAATTTATTTTCTACCTTTTAGTTCAAAAAAGCAGTTTTTTTAAAAATTTTTTTTATTTATTTTATTATCTGTAATACTTCCATTTACCATATTAGCTGCCTTTATGAACTCTGACAGAGTGTATTCATTTTTATCATTAAATGGTGTTAACCTCCGAAAATGGTTTAACACTTGTTTCGGTGTTAATTCAAACATATTATGTTGATGTTGATATTACTGTTGTTGTGCTGCTTGTGCTGTAGTGCGATTTGTTGTTATTGTACGACTTGTTGTTGCTGTGCGACTTGTTGTCGCTGTTCTATTTGTTGTTGTTGTGCGATTAGTTGTTGATGTCGTCGTTCTTGCATAAATTCTTCTAGTTGAGCCTCTTGACGAAGAAAGAACCATTTGACGTGAAGTGAACACAGTGAACCATCTTTCATTGTATTTATTTCCCGATTTTAATCGAATATTTTTTGTCTCTGACTTTTGTTTATGCATTAGGTATATTTATTTATATATTTTTTTTATTATTGTAATTAGCTTATTTACAACATCACTATTTATCGTTTTTTCTTAATTATTTTTAATTAATTTTAACAATAAATTATTAAAAAATTATTTTTATTATATTCAATTTCTAAAAAATATATATATTATGTTTTATTACATTGACAATAGAATATTTAACACATTTTTTTTAAACTGCCTGTTAGGGCAGTTAAAATTAGAACTTAAAAATTAAATTTAAAAAAAATACAATATCAAAAATTGTATTATGAATATTTTGACCTTGTATTATAAAATTGTTTTGATATTTTGACGATCTTTAATTTTTAACAGCTTTTTATTAACTTGGTTGGGTAAAGGATGGAATCTTAGAAGCCATTTTAAACACACTTTCCGTTGAGCTAGAGACTTGAAATTTTCTTCATTAGATCAGATCCCGATGACAATACATGATATTAAAATAATAATATCGAAAAACATTAGAGAAATTAGCTTAATTTCAAAATTAAATTTTCATACAAAGATATAACAGAATTTTTAACAGAATTATTACAGAACCAAAATAAAACATTTTATCTAAATTTACTAAACTTACCAATACCAATACCAATACGTATACGTAATACATAAATGTTTTTTTTTTCTATAAAAGCCTATTGTGTTTTATGTAGCCCATTGCATTGTATTCGTACATATACATAGGTACATACTTCAAAATATGTAATAATATGTGCTTCGAAAATATTTTTGGTTTGAAAGCGATGAATTTGAAAGATATGAATGTGTAAACAAATTAATGTGCCGCACTTGAGAACACAGTGTAAAATTTAATATTCATTTACTTAAAATTTAGTAAGCAAGTGTTAAATTTAAGTTTTTTTTCATCAAATCAATAGATTTTTAGTATACATTTTTATTTATAAAAGCAATGTGTTTATTTATAATATTTATATAGATATGTGTTTTTCCTTTCTTAATTATAATTAAAATAGGGCTTTTCTTTCGAAACTCTTAACATATTAAAAATCGCATATTAAGATCTATTAGGGAATGATAATCTGCACCACTAATGCCTTTTTCTGAAGTATAAAAACTAAGAATGTATTTCCAATTATGTAAAAACATTAAACAACAAATAGAATATAATATTAAAAATAAGAAATCCAGTCTTTTTTAAAAATAGTAAATAACAACAATATTTTTCTTTTCAATAACAATAATTATGAATTAATCATAAAATATATGTTATGTACATACATACATATATATTTATTTACATCGTCTAGAAAAAGCAAAATAATTTTTTTTTAATTCAAAAACATTAGCATTTAGAAGTAAGCAATTTAATATATTCTCAATTACATACTTTTAAAACCAAATTTTTTTACTACATATGTAGGTACAAACATGTACAAAAATGGTATGCATATTTTTATGTGTGCTGTACTATTAAAAATCTGCTAACACAGTCACACCAAATTCCCAAATTCCCAACTATTATTATTTAGTTGATTCATCGATTTATTATTTTTTAATATGTAGGCAACAGTTATATTTATATGAATGGACGGTAAACATAAACGAACAAAAAAAAATTTTATGTATGCATATGAATGGACGGTTAACATAAACGAACAAAAAAAAATTCAGAATGTTCTATAGCTAATAATTTCTATTTTTTAAATACAATGCATGTATAAATTAAACATTTAAAAAAAAAAAAAGAAATACTTAGCGTACCTAAATAACAGAAAACAAAAAAAAGTAAAATGTAATACTGGAAGAAAAATAAAAACGAATAGAAAAAAAAGAGACCAAAAAATGTTACTTTGATTGTTTTTAAATATTTTTAAAGTCATAAGAAATAGGCATATGAAATAGTATATTTTATGTAAAATAGTATATATACTATTTTACATAAGAAATAGTATATGTGCACATATGATATTTACCTACATAACAGATAGAAAAAAAGAACTATTAATATGTTATGATTTTAAAAGAAAGAAACATACGTTTGATATTTCCGTACATAACAGATAAAAAAAAAAAATATTAAAATGTTATGTTATGAAAAGAAAGAAAAAACAAGGCAGTGTATGAATCAAAGTTTTTAAAGGGTCGCATTTTAAGTGGAAATAAAGAACATTATAAAATTGCAATATTTTTATTTAAATTTTGAATTTAGCTATGCAACGTTTTCTTAATTTTTCAAAAATTTTGCCGCATTATGTTATAATGCAACACTGAGAAGTTCAGCTCATAATATATATATATATGTATATGAATGCATATACGGCTATTTATGTATGTAGTTATAGATTTATTATTTTTTAATATGTAAGCAACAGTTATATTTATATGAATG
Organism: Poecilobothrus nobilitatus; assembly: GCA_947095535.1. Lineage (NCBI taxonomy): Eukaryota > Metazoa > Arthropoda > Insecta > Diptera > Dolichopodidae > Poecilobothrus > Poecilobothrus nobilitatus. The sequence goes on from OX352772.1 coordinate 197,229,928, forward strand.
GACGGTAAACATAAACGAACAAAAAAAATTTTATGTATGCATATGAATGGACGGTAAATATAAACGAACAAAAAAAAATTCAGAATGTTCTATAGGTTATAATTTATATTTTTTAAATATAATGCATGTATAAATTAAACATTTAAAAAAAAAAAGAAATATTTAGCGTACCTAAATAACAGAAAACAAAAAAAAAAGGAAAATGTAATACTGGAAGAAAAATAAAAACGAATAGAAAAAAAAGAGAACAAAAAATGTTACTTTGATTGTTTTTAAATATTTTTAAAGTTATAAGAAATAGACATAAGAAATAGTATATTTTATGTAAAATAGTATATGTTCACATATGATATTTACCTACATAACAGATAGAAAAAAAGAACTATTAAAATGTTATGATTTTAAAAGAAAGAAACATACGTTTGATATTTCCGTACATAACAGATAAAAAAAAAAATATTAAAATGTTATGTTATGAAAAGAAAGAAAAAACAAGGCAGTGTATGAATCAAAGTTTTTAAAGGGTTGCATTTTAAGTGGAAATAAAGAACATTATAAAACTGCAATATTTTTATTTAAATTTTGAATTTAGCTGTGCAACGTTTTCTTAATTTTTCAAAAATTTTGCCGCATTATGATATAAAGCAACACTGAGAAGTTCAGCTCATAATATAGATGCATATGTATATGAATGAATATACGGCTATTTATGTATGTAGTTATAGATTTATTATTTCTTAATATGTAAGCAACAGTTATATTTATATGAATGGACGGTAAACATAAACGAACAAAAAAAAATTTTATGTATGCGTATGAATGGACGGTAAATATAAACGAACAAAAAAAAATTCAGAATGTTCTATAGGTTATAATTTATATTTTTTAAATATAATGCATGTATAAATTAAACATTTAAAAAAAAAAGAAATACTTACCGTACCTAAATAACAGAAAACAAAAAAAAAAGAAAATGTAATACTGGAAGAAAAATAAAAACGAATAGAAAAAAAGAGAACAAAAAATGTTACTTTGATTGTTTTTAAATATTTTTAAAGTTATAAGAAAAAGTCATAAGAAATAGTATATTTTATTATGTAAAATAGTATATATACTATTTTACATAAGAAATAGTATATGTGCACATATGATATTTACCTACATAACAGATAGAAAAAAAGTACTATAACATGTTATGATTTTAAAAGAAAGAAACATACGTTTGATATTTCCGTACATAACAGATAAAAAGAAAAATATTAAAATGTTATGTTATGAAAAGAAAAAAAAAAACAAGGCAGTGTATGAATCAAAGTTTTTAAAGGGTCGCATTTTAAGTGGAAATAAAGAACATTATAAAATTGCAATATTTTATTTAAATTTTGACGTTTTCTTAATTTTTTATAAATTTTGCCGCATTATGATATAATGCAACACTGAGAAGTTCAGCTCATAATATAGATACATATGTATATGAATAAATATATAGCTATTTACGTATGTAGTTATAGATTTATTATTTTTTATTATGTAAGCAACAGTTATATTTATATGAATGGACGGTAAATATAAACGAACAAAAAAAAATTCAGAATGTTCTATAGATTATAATTTATATTTTGTAAATAGAATGCATGTATAAATTAAACATTTAAAAAAAAAAAGAAATACTTAGCGTACCTAAATAACAGAAAACAAAAAAAAAGGAAAAAGTAATACTGGAAGAAAAATAAAAACGAATAGAAAAAAAGAGAACAAAAAATGTTACTTTGATTGTTTTTAAATATTTTTAAAGTATATTTCTTATGTATATATTGTGCACATCTGATATTTACCCACATAACAGATAGAAAAAAAGAACTATTAAAATGTTATGATTTTAAAAGAAAGAAACATACGTTTAATATTTACGTACATAACAGATAAAAAAAACAATATTAAAATGTTATGTTATGAAAAGAAAGAAAAAACAAGGCAGTATATGAATCAAAGTGTTTAAAGGGTCGCATTTTTAAGTGGAAATAAAGAACATTATAAAATTGCAATAACAATTTTATTTAAATTTTTAATTTTGCTATGCAATGTTTCCTTAATTTTTTAAAAATCTTGCCAACATATATAATACAACAATCAGAAGTTCAGATCATTATATTGTACCCATACTACTATAATATGTATATGAATGAATATATCAGTATAAAATGTGTGTAGTTATAGATTCATTATTTTTTAATGCCAACAATTATATTTATATGAATGGACGGTAAACAAACGAAAAAAAAAAATGTTATGTTTGCATATGAATGGACGGTTAACATAAACGAACAAAAAAAAATTCAGAATGTTCTATAGCTAATAATTTCTATTTTTTAAATAGACTGTATGCATAAATTTAATATTAAAAAAAAAAATAAGTTCTTAGCGTACCTAAATAACAGAAAAAAAAGTAAAATGTAATACTGGAAGAAAAATAAAAACGAATAGAAAAAAAGAGAACAAAAAATGTTACTTTGATTGTTTTTTAAATATTTTTAAAGACTATTTCTTATGTATATGTGCACATCTGATATTTACACACATAACAGATAGAAAAAAAAATATTAAAATGTCATGCTATAAAAGAAAGAAAAAACAAGGCAGTATATAAATCAAAGTTTTTAAAGGGTCGCGTTTTTAAGTGGAAATAAAGAACATTATAAAATTGCAATATTTTCATTTAAATTTTAAATTTAGCTATGCAACGTTTTCTTAATTTTTTAAAAATTTTGCCATAATAAATTAATAATAAAAAAATTCAATATATTCTATATTATAACAGGTAATAATATAATTATAGACTGTAAGAGCAACTGTAAAAATTCAAAATTAAACAAGGAAAAAAAAAAAAATATCAATTTAATACTTATATTTTTCGTTACTAAAAAGAATAAAATAAAAAAAATTTTTAAAAAAAACAGCTTTTTTGAACTAAAAGATAGAAAATAAATTTTTAATAGCAAATTTTTCTGTTATTTTCTAAACTATAATTGTTACAATCGAGATTTCTTTGAAAAAGTTTATTTCAATATGTCAAATATATATATAAATATAAGTATATATAAGTTTTAAAGTTTGTGAAATTAAAATAAAAGCTGGAGGCAACAAACGCAGAACTATAAACTTAAATTTTTAAATTTTGCCTCCAGCTTTTATATTAATTTCACAGACTTTAAAACTTATATATACTTATATTTATATATATATTTGACATATTGAAATAAACTTTTTCAAAGAAATCTCGATTGTAACAATATAGTTTAGAAAATTACAGAAAAATTTGCTATTAAAAATTTATTTTCTACCTTTTAGTTCAAAAAAGCTGTTTTTTTAAAAATTTTTTTTATTTATTTTATTATCTGTAATACTTCCATTTACCTTATTAGCTGCCTTTATGAACTCTGACAGAGTGTATTCATTTTTATCATTAAATGGTGTTAACCTCCGAAAATGGTTTAACACTTGTTTCGGTGTTAATTCAAACATATTATGTTGATGTTGATATTACTGTTGTTGTGCTGCTTGTGCTGCAGTGCGATTTGTTGTTATTTTACGATTTGTTGTTGCTGTGCGACTTGTTGTCGCTGTTCTATTTGTTGTTGTTGTGCGATTAGTTGTTGATGTCGTCGTTCTTGCATAAATTCTTCTAGTTGAGCCTCTTGACGAAGAAAGAACCATTTGGCGGAGAATTTCTAGTTCATCTTTCATTGTATTTATTTCCCGATTTTAATCGAATATTTTTTGTCTCTGATTTTTGTTTATGCATTAGGTATATTTATTTATATATTTTTTTTTATTATTGTAATTAGCTTATTTACAACATCACTATTTATCGTTTTTTCTTAATTATTTTTAATTAATTTTAACAATAAATTATTAAAAAATTATTTTTATTATATTCAATTTCTAAAAAATATATATATTATGTTTTATTACATTGACAATAGAATATTTAACACATTTTTTTTAAACTGCCTGTTAGGGCAGTTAAAATTAGAACTTAAAAATTAAATTAAAAAAAAATACAATATCAAAAATTGTATTATGAATATTTTGACATTGTATTACAAAATTGTTTTGATATTTTGACGATCTTTAATTTTTAACAGCTTTTTATTAACTTGGTTGGGTAAAGGATGGAATCTTAGAAGCCATTTTAAACACACTTTCCGTTGAGCTAGAGACTTGAAATTTTCTTCATTAGATCAGATCCCGATGACAATACATGATATTAAAATAATAATATCGAAAAACATCAGAGAAATTAGCTTAATTTCAAAATTAAATTTTCATACAAAGATATAACAGAATTTTTAACAGAATTATTACAGAACCAAAATAAAACATTTTATCTAAATTTACTAAACTTACCAATACAAATACCAATACGTATACGTAATACATAAATGTTTATACCCGTACGATAGAATCGGGTATAATAAAATTACTCCTCCGTTTGTAACACCTCGAAATAAGCGAGCTAGATATACCTTCAAAGGTATGGATCGGATCAGAAAAAAATTCTAAGACTTTTGAGCCATGTCCGTCCGTCCGTCCGTCAGCACGGTAACTCAAAAACTAAGAAAGGTAGAATCTTGAAATGTACACAAAATATTCTGGGAGTAATTTGTAGCTTCCCTATTTGTTTTGGTTGAGTTTGGACCAAAACTTAGGGTAGCTCTCGAGCACCTAACTTTTAGATCCCCACATTGTTTTTGAAATAGAGCTATGAAATTTTAACTGCTGATAGATGTCACAAAAATATTAATTTTATTTTTAATAACTTTTTTTTGTAGCCCCACCCGTTACGGAGCTACAGCTCCCCAAAAGTTCAAAAAAGCTCTATATTTAAATTGTTATAGCACAAGTTGTATAAGGTATATCTTCATTTTGAAAACGCCAAACGATTACTACTTTTATTAGCTTTAAAAGAATATATAAAATAAATATATATTTGTGGCATACGGTGTCTTAATTTACCGTTATGTGAAACTCAAATTTTGCAAAATCCTTCAACCCTTCTATCTTCTAAACGGTTTAAGTTGGAAACTTGAAATTTTGACAAAAGTTAGATCTTTGAAAATAAGTATGAGTCATTTCAGAAATTTTTTTGTATCACTCCCCGTTTAGGAGCTGTAAGGGGTCAAAAACTGAAAATTTCCTATTTTTAAACACCTGTAACTTGAACACCTGTTAAAATTTTTTTGAATTAATACACAAAAATTAAAGCTTCAACATTATACTCTTACTTCTGTTAACAACTTTTTTTAATAATGTAGGGTTACCTTATAATTGACGAAAGTGTTAGTTGATTTTTTCAAATTTTCTAACAAATTTCTTTAAAACGAATTTTTTCCATTTTGTTTTACTCGATAATTTGAAATTGTTGAGGATATAATGCGTAGTATAAAAAAATGTAAATAAATAAACAACATAACGGTTGCTTGAAGAATTTTTATTATTATTTATATGATATTGATATATATACATACTTATATAATATCATGTTTATTTACATATCGTATATGTCATTAGTGAATGAATGATAAGAGTATATATGTATATTATATAGCGCCGTATTTACATACATATATGTATTTTATTGTACTTATAAGAAATGATTCTGTTAATGGAATATTTAAATATAATATAATATAATATTTAAAATTATATTTACTATTTTGTACTAAGTAAATTTAATATACATTTACCGCTTAGTATTAAATGTTACTATAGAATATTTGAAAAAGTTTTGGATTGATAATCGTTATGTGGAAGGTTAGAATCTGCTTTAGAAGAATGTACATATAAACATATAGTTTGAATATATGTACAACCCATAAGTTCTAGAAATTATAAAATTCACCCAAATTATTTTAAAATCTAAAATATTAAAAAAATAATATTGTAGGCAGAGTGACTGTGAACATACTAACGGTTCGTACGGGTATCTAAGAGTTGACAAAGTCAACTGTATTCTTCCTCGTTTTTTTTTTTTTTCTATAAAAGCCTATTGTGTTTTATGTAGCCCATTGCATTGTATTCGTACATATACATAGGTACATACTTCAAAATATGTAATAATATGTGCTTCGAAAATATTTTTGGTTTAAAAGCGATGAATTTGAAAGATATGAATGTGTAAACAAATTAATGTGCCGCACTTGAGAACACAGTGTAAAATTTAATATGCATTTACTTAAAATTTAGTAAGCAAGTGTTAAATTTAAGTTTTTTTTCATCAAATCAATTGATTTTTAGTATACATTTTTATTTATAAAAGCAATGTGTTTATTTATAATATTTATATAGATATGTGTTTTTCCTTTCTTAATTATAATTAAAATAGGGCTTTTCTTTCGAAACTCTTAACATATTAAAAATCGCATATTAAGATCTATTAGGGAATGATAATCTGCACCACTAATGCCTTTTTCTGAAGTATAAAAACTAAGAATGTATTTCCAATTATGTAAAAACATTAAACAACAAACAGAATATAATATTAAAAATAAGAAATCCAGTCTTTTTTAAAAATAGTAAATAACAACAATATTTTTCTTTTCAATAACAATAATTATGAATTAATCATAAAATATATGTTATGTACATACAGCTCCTAAAGGGGGATGATACAAAAAAAATTTTTGAATTTTAGGTATGCTAAGAACTTATTTTTTTTTTTAATATTAAATTTATGCATACGGTCTATTTAAAAAATAGAAATTATTAGCTATAGAACATTCTGAATTTTTTTTTGTTCGTTTATGTTAACCGTCCATTCATATGCATACATAAAATTTTTTTTTGTTCGTTTATGTTTACCGTCCATTCATATTCAAATACTAAAATATTAAAAAAATAATATTGTGAGCAGAGTGACAGGCTGTGAACATACTAACGGTTCGTACGGGTATCTAAGAGTTGACAAAGGCAACTGTATTCTTTCTGGTTTTATTAAAATTTTGAATTTAGCTATGCAACGTTTTCTTAATTTTTTAAAAATTTTGCCGCATTATGATATAATGTAACACTGAGAAGTTCAGCTCATAATATAGATACATATGTATATGAATGAATATATGGCTATTTATGTATGTAGTTATAGATTTATTATTTTTTAATATGTAGGCAACAGTTATATTTATATGAATGAGCGGTAAACATATAGGAACAAAAAAAAATTTTATGTTTGCATATGAATGGACGGTAAATATAAACGAACAAAAAAAAATTCAGAATGTTCTATAGGTTATAATGTATATTTATACCTGTACGATAGGATCGGGTATAATAAAATTACTCCTCCGTTTTTAACACCTCGAAATAAGCGAGCTAGATATACCTTCAAAGGTATGGATCGGATCAGAAAAAAATTCTAAGAATTTTGAGCCATGTCCGTCCGTCCGTTCCTCAGCACGCTAACTCAAATACTAAGGAAGCTAGAATCTTCAAATTTACACAAAATATTTTGGGAGTAATTTGTAGCTTCCCTATTTGTTTTGGTTGAGTTTGGACCAAAACTTAGGGTAGCTCTCGAACACCTAACTTTTAGATCCCCACATTGTTTTTGAAATAGAGCTATGAAATTTTAACTGCTGATAGATGTCACAAAAATATTAATTTTATTTTTAATAACTTTTTTTTGTATCCCCACCCGTACGGAGCTACAGCTCCCCAAAGGTTCAAAAAAGCTCTATATTTAAATTGTTATAGCACAAGTTGTATAAGCTATATCTTCATTTTGAAAACGCCAAATGATTACTACTTGTATTAGCTTTAAAAGTGTATATACAATAAATATATATTTGTGGCATACGGTGTCTTAATTTACCGTTATGCGAAACTCAAATTTTGCAAAATCTTTTAACCCTTCTATCTTCTAAATGGTTTAAGTTGGAAACTTGAAATTTTGACAGAAGTTAGATCTTTACGAGAAAATAAGTATGAGTCATTTCAGAAATTTTTTTTGTATCACCCCCCGTTTAGGAGCTGTAAGGGGTCAAAAACTGAAAATTTCCTATTTTGAAACACCTGTAACTTGAACACCTGTTAAAATTTTTTTGAAGTAATACACAAAAATTAAAGCTTCAACATTATACTCTTATTTCTGTTAGCAAGTTTTTTAATAATATAGGGTTACTTTATAATTGACGAAAGTGTTACTTGATTTTTTCAAATTTTCTAACAAATTTCTTCAACAAATTTTTTGCATTTGTTTTACTCGATAATTTGAAATTGTTGAGGATATAATGCGTAGTACAAAAAAATGTAAATAAATAAACAACATAACGGTTGCTTGAAGAATTTTTATTTACTTATATGATATTGATATATATACATACTTATTTACATATTCACATATTTTATTTACATATCGTATATGTCACTAGTGAATGAATGATAAGAGTATAGATGTATATTATATAGCGCCGTATTTACATACATATATGTATTTTATTGTACTTATAAGAAATTATTCTGTCAATGGAATATTTAAATATAATATAATATAATATTCAAAATTATATTTACTATTTTGTACTAAGTAAATTTAATATACATTTACCGCCTAGTATGAAATGGTACTATAGAATATTTAAAAAAGTTTTGGATTGATAATCGTTATGTGGAAGGTTAGAATTTGCTTTTGAAGAATGTACATATAAACATATAGTTTGAATATATGTACAACCCATAGTTCTAGAAACAATAAAATTCACCCAAATTAATTTAAAATACTAAAATATTAAAAAAACAAGTAAATGTAACAGTAAGTCGATGCAACCGACTTATTAATACCCTACACCTGAATAATTCGAATTAAATTAAAAATCCATAAGTGTTTTTGGCAGCTGCTTGAACTTCTTCCCTTTTCTGTCTTATTCAACTCGAATTTCAAGAACGTAAAAGAGGCATCCGCTTGGGATATGCTTGACACCCTTGTATAAAATTTTAAGTTTCTATCTTAATTATTTTCGAAGATTGGTAGTCCTTGGGATGTTTGTGTCAGCTACCCGAATTGCCACTCCAATTCATCGAATCCATCTCAGGAACATAAAGAAAACTTGCCAGAACACCATTCTATTAAATTTAAAGGTTCTACTTTTGTTGGTTTTGGAGATATACTCGTTGCTCTTGTACTCGTCCGGAAGTTTCCAAAATACGAACCCATGGTTCAAATTCTTTCAAATGTCAGTTTCCAATTTTACAGAAAAGGAAACATAACAGAACACCTTTGTACTAAAAATAAAAGCTCTATCTTTGTTGGTTGTGGAGATATACTCGTTTGCTCTGGGGCTCGTCCGGAAGCTTCCGAGATTTGAACCCATGGACCAAATCCTCACAAATTTCAGAAACATAAATCAAACATGAAGGAACACCATTCTGCCTAATTTAAAGGTTATATCTTTGTTGCATTTGGAGATAATATCAATTGCTCTGAGGCTCGTTCGGAAGCTTTCAAAATCCGAACCCAAGGACCAAATCCTCTCAAATTTCAGAGGCCTAAATCATACATGAAAGAACACCATTATGCCAAAAGTAAAGGTTATATCTTTATTGGTTTTGGAGATAATCTCATTTGCTCTGGGGCTCGTTCGGAAGCTTCCAAAACCAAACCCATGGACCAAATCCTCTTAAATTTCAGAGACATAAATCATACATGAAAGAACACCATTCTGCCAAAAGTAAAGGTTATATCTTTATTGGTTTTGGAGATAATCTCATTTGCTCTAGGGCTCGTTCGGAAGCTTCCAAATCCAAACCCATGGACCAAATCCTCTTAAATTTCAGAGACATAAATCGAACGGGAAGGAACATCATTGTACAAAATTTAAAGATTCTATCTTTGTTAGTTTTGGAAATAATCTCATTTGCTCTTTTGCTCGTTCGGAAGCTTCCAAAACCCAAACCCATGGACCAAATCCTCTTAAATTTCAGAGACATAAATCGAACGGGAAGAAACATCATTGTACAAAATTTGAAGGTTCTATCTTTGTTGCTTTTTTAGATAATCTCGTTTGCGGAGATTATCTCCAAAAGCCCGGAATCATTCGGAAGCTTCCAGAATCCGAACCCATGGACGGATTTTGTCCAGATTCGAACTTAGCCTTTCTTTCGTAATTAGTAACCTACTATATAAATTTCATCAAGATAGCATCATTATTTTTTGAGTTATCGTGCGTACGGACGGACGGACGGACGGACGGACATCGCTAAATCGACTCCGGCGGTGATCCTGATTCAGAATATATATACATGTCTATACCTAACTCGCTTCCTTTTGGTGGTTACAAACACCATACCAAAGTTAATATACCCTATACTTTAGGTGTAGGGTATAATAATATTGTAAGCAGAGTGACAGGCTGTGAACATACTAACGGTTCGTACGGGTATCTAAGAGTTGACAAAGGCAACTGTATTCTTCTTCGTTTTTAAATAGAATGCATGCATAAATTAAACATTTAAAGAAAAAAGAGAAATACTTAGCGTACCTAAATAACAGAAAACAAAAAAAAAGGAAAATGTAATACTGGAAGAAAAATAAATACGAATAAAAAACAGCTTTTTTAAACAAAAAAGTAGAAAGTAAATTTTTAGTAGCAAATTTTTCTGTAATTTTCTAAACTATATTGTTACAATCGAGATTTCTTTGAAAAAGTTTATTTCAATATGTCAAATATATATATAAATATATTCAAAATTAAACGAGGAAAAAAAAAAAAATATCAATTTAATACTTATATTTGTCGTTACTAAAAAGAATAAAATAAAATAAATAAAAAAAATTTTTAAAAAAACAGGTTTTTTGAACTAAAAAGTAGAAAATACATTTTTAATAGCAAATTTTTCTGTAATTTTCTAAACTATATTAGGCAACAAACGCATAACTATAAACTTATATTTTTAAATTTTGCCTCCAGCTTTTATATTGTTGACTTATTTATATTAAACATTTTAGAATTACTTAATGCTAAGATAAACATTTCTGAATATAAAAACAATAATATTACTTAATACTAATTAAGAAATGTTTAACAAATATCAATGTACATTTATTTAAAATTTATTAATGAAAAATTAATTAACAGAAATGTTTTAATTTAAAATTAATTAACAGAATTCACTAAAATACTTTATTTATAAAAGATGAATAAGCTAATAATTGATATTTAGATTATCATTATTATAATGTTAACATTACATAACATTAACATTTACATTATGTTCATATATGTAACTCATTATCAAATTCATGTTTATCTTTGTACAAATAATCTTTGTTTTTTTAACCGCACAATTAATATTTTGAAGAACCATATCTACAATTTGTATGTACTGAATACAATCATCACATATAAATTTAATGGTCAAATGTCAGTTTAATATACTGCTTGCTGCCTGGTCAAACTAAGAGCACTTAGAGTCACTGTGGAAAATCTTTCCACACACTCCGACACACCGAATTCCGGTTTCACCTCTTATTTTCGTCCGGCTTTTATATCAGTCAGCCATATAGTTTAGTTGTATGACTAACTGTTTGAGAACTAAAACATAAAATTTCTTTTTAATTTTTTATCAACCGAGAGTCAAAAACACGTCAGATCGCGATGAAAGTTTTAATTTGTATGTTACCTTATCGGAAGTATTAATTCTTATCGGAATAATTATATAAACGATCAAATTGATCTAAAAATGTTTAAACTTTTTAAATTAATAATATTAAAGTATAACTATTTTTTTCAATAGCTTTGTTTTATTTATATAATTCTCAAACCGCCATTCGCCAGAAATTTTCCTTATCCTTGGGAATCAAAATTAAACATTGTTTTTAAATTTAGTATTTAAATTTAGCGTTATATACGAAATTTTGCATGAGTTTTCTACCTTCATAACTGCGGCACGCGTTTTGTTTTAAGTTTCTTCACGCTTTTGTGTAGAGTTCCAGAGTTACAGCCCCTCAAAATTACAAAAAAGCCCTATTTTCACATGTATATTTCTCAGGCTTAGCATAGTAATTTTACAATCTAAAAACGCTAGAAGACTGAAAATTCTTTTACCACAAAACAATATCAAAATTATGCAATATTTTGTAATTTACTACTACTATGTGAAAACTAAATTGTGCATGATATTTCTTTTATCATAACTCCGACACGCTTCTAAATAGGAACTTGAAATTTTTGAGACATTTTAAGAAATTTTGAAACAAGAAAGAACTTTTAGAATTAGTATAAGCCTCTTCAGAAAATTTGTTTGTACTAATAATCCCGGTTTAAGAGCTATTAGGGCTCAAATATTTGCTATTTTTAGACACCTTTAACTTAGGCACCTGAACAAATTTTTTTCGGTTTGAAAAAAATTAAAACTTTATGAAGATATTTTTACATGTGTTAACGGGTCTTCTTAATTATATAGGGTCCGGACTTGCAGCCTCTCAAAATTGCAAAAAAGTCCTATTTTCACATTTTTTCTTATTATATGAAATTTTTAAATTTTGGTGCAAGTCACAATTCTAAACAGTTTGTATTGTCTTTTGGAAATGTCCGCTTTTAAAAACCGTTGGTATACATATCCAATTCTGCATAATTACTTTGTTCTTTACATTTGTTGACAATAGCTCATATGAACTAAAGTAGAATTATTTTCGACTTTAGTTCATTTAGATGTTGTTAGTTCCTTCTAGAAAAATTCATACAGCCAAAATAATAATTTTAGAAAAGAAAAAACATTTTCAAAAACGTGATATGAACAAGAACATGAAAACAAAAAAAGCAAGAGTAAGAAAAAAAATATTTTATTTTATATTTAATTGTGGTTATACATATATAATGTTATATCATAGTGTATGTACCGCACCCTAGTTACTATCGATATCATTTTCACAAATTGTGAGTCGTGGCTCATAATTTTATAGCCATATCTACATAGTTATGAAATTGTAATCGACATTTAGTTTTGCTTTTGCAACAGTTTCACGTATATAAGTTAAATATGTAAATTTTTACATTTTTACAAGTTTTACACAAAATATAAATGAAAGAAAAAACTTTAATTTATGAGCGAATGCGTTTCAACATGATATTCATGCCAACATTAACATTCTTATTTTTTTAACTTTAAAATGAAGTTAATTTTGGAGAGTTTCGTCCACCCAAACACTACTGGACTCCTCAGTAGGTAACTTGTAGTGTTGAACTACATAGACAACTTCAACTAAATATTTATCCACCGCAGTGCTTTATATAAAATTTTAATAAAATTAACTGCGAGATGTAAAATCAGAATAAAAACTAAAATTTTACTTTTACTATCTGCGAGATGTAAAATAGAATAAAAATTTTGACAAAAAAAAAAATTTTAAAATAATTCAATAGAATTTAAAAATACCTAAAAATTCTAAGCATCCAACAAATTTAAAATTATCAGTATTTCATTCCATGATTAATAGATTAATTAATATTCCATTAGATGAATTTGCTTATAAAATAGAACTTCACACAATAATAAATATAGCTTTAGAAAATGGGTATAAAGAAAAAATTATCTATAAATTACTTGACAATAAAACCAAAAAACTAATAAACAATAAAATTTACCCTGCAAATTACATAATAAATGACAACAAAAAGTATGTAAAAAAAAATTATATAGGTTCTATTTCTAATAAAATCGTTAATATAATAGAAAAAGAAACGGATTTGAAGGTAGCTTTCTATAACAACAATAACATAGATAAAATTATAATAAATAATAAAGAAAAATTAGATAAATAAAAAAATTCAGGTGTATACGAAATTAAATGTGATAGATGTGACAGTGTCTATATAGGACAAACAGATAGAAATTTCACGATTCGTTATTCGGAACACATTAGAGAACTTAATAAAATCGATTCCAAATCCAATTTTGCCAATCACTAAATGAAAAAAAAACATTCTAGCGATATGAATAACCTTAAAATCTTACATATTGATAAAAAAGGTAAAAAGTTGAATTTATTGGAATCTCTAGAAATTAAAAAAGCTATAAAACAAAATAAATCAATTTTGAACGAACAATTAAAATTGCGAAATTCATCTATGTTAAATATTTGTATAGATTTGTAATTAATTAGTAGGTATAAATGTAATATTCAAAAATAAGAAAATTATTCATGTTTAATATTCAATTGTATTCGCCCTGATGATGGCAGTGATGCCGAAATATATATAGGCTTTAAAATAAATAAATATAATATTTTAAGAATTATAAAAATAGAATATTAATAAAATTATTTTGTGGATAAAAAGTATAAATAAAAACAATTTTTTACTCAATAAATCTAATAATGATGTTTCACAAACTTACGGTAGAAAAAATTCAAGGATATAAAACTGCTTGTACAGCAAATTTAACCATAAAATACAAAAAATACATGGATAAATCGAAGAAAGTCAACAATCAGATTTGGTTTAACTCACAATGTAAAAAACGTAATGTTTTTCCTAATTACATAAAAATAAAAACTAAGGACAATTTAAATCATCATGTACTAAAAATTATTACTAAAGCAAAATAAAAATGGCTATCAGGAGAAATAAGGAAATTATACTATACAAGAGATGACCATTTAAAGGTAATTCATAGTGAACTGACTTATAGATTACATGTCATAGTTTTTGATAACTTACAAGAAAAACTCTTCGAACAAAGCACGAGAGAAAGCAATTAACATCTTCACTTCTTACAGAAAAATCTTTTCTCTCTAACAAAAGAAAAAACGACATCAATTTCAACAGAAAATGCAAGTGTTATTCAAAACTTTTACCCTAGAATTAAAACTTTCACTAATACATGTTTCACGAAAGCATAACTTAATATTATGGAATATGGATTAAAATATTGCCCGCCAACTATTAAAAATAAAAATGACTATACGGATCTTGCCTTAGACACAAAAATAGCTTTAGAGATTATTTAGAGAAGAAAATATTTAGAAGAAGCTGCCCATATACAGGATACCTAGGTTTTTGCTGTTATTGGACGCTTCGTCTTCTGCTTGCTTGGAGGTTGCAATCCAGGGCCATGCGACTAATGTTGTACTGGTGTTTCCTTAGCGTGTGGTCTGTCCACCTCCATTTTTTCTTTCTTAATTGCCTCAGTATGGGTTCCTCCCCTGCGAGTCTCCATAGATCTTCGTTGGTTATTATGAGCGGCCAGAATATTCTGCAAATTATGCGCAGACAGCGGTTAGTGAAGACCTGTATCTTTTGAATAATGGTGTTAGATAACATCCATATTTCGCTCCCATACATTAGTATGGCTTTCACGCAAGCGTTGAAGATCCTTAATTTTGTATCCTTCTGATTCGGGTGTTTTTCCATACTATTCGGGTGTTTTTCCATATTTCCATGCTTACAGTACTGTGTCATCTGCATAGTCTATGCGTTCTAAGTGACGAGTGAAGCTCCATGTTATACCTCTTTTTTGTTTACAAACTTCGGATATTTTAGGACGAATATAGTTTACAAACTTAGGGCGATATAGTTGTATATAGTCTACGTATATAAGTTGTTCTCTTTTTTTTGTACCGAGTTTGTTTCTCGCAATCTCATAGACGGCTTTACTAAGTTGATTCCAATCTTGTTCGTTGTTTAGGCATCTTTTTCGAATTGTGGTTATCATGCTGCTTTTGGTATGAGGATGTTGAAGGCTCCGGAGATTTAACCGTTGTTTCCTGCTGTGACTCTGTTTGACGCATTTCAATTTCAAACTGATGTCGCTTATGATAAGTTTGTGGTCGCTATCTATGTCAGCTCCCCTTTTATTTCGTACATCTAGCATACAACTTCTCCATTTTCTACTTATACATATATGGTCTATTTGGTTAGGTATTTTTATGTATTTATTTTATGGTCCACGTGTATTTGTGAATTTCCTTTTGGGGGAAGATAGTGCCGTCAATGGTCAGTTGAAACGTTTGACATGTCTCGATTTCTCCGTTTTTGTTCCTTATTCCGCCTCCATGTTTTCCCATTATGTTTTCTAACCCAGAATTTTGATTTCCCACTTTCGCATTTAAGTCGCCCATTAGAATCAAGATGTCGCCTTTCCGGATAGTGTTAAGAGTATAAGTGAGCTGTTCATAGAACTCGTCTTTCGCTATATCATCGGCATCTTCTGTTGGTGCATAACATTGTACTAGGAAGATATTTCTAATTTTACATCCGAAACGGGCTATAATAATCCTATCTGATACGGTTTCCAGCTCTGCAGGGAGTTACACATCCTTCTAGCTATTATTATTCCCACACCATTTGTTTCACCTATTTCTTTACCGCTATAGAACAGAGTGTTTCCATTAGCTGTGCTAATTTCGCCATTCCCATTGCATTTCACTTAATGGAGCTTCACTAATTTCACTTAAACCCATAATTTGTACTCTATATTCTGTCATTTGTCTTTCTACTTGAGCAAGCTTTGATGTTTCTCGCATTGTTCGGACATCCCATTGTGCAATTCTAGTCATCGTTTGAGCGTCGAAGGTTTTTGCCGTGTTATCTTGCCTATTGCATCCGATTTGTCTAATTTCATTTTCTTTACTCGCTTATTCTTTCTAAGTAGGAGATTAACCTACTGTAGAAGTTGCCTATTTTGTTTTTTTCCTACATAACGCCTAATAGGAGAGACGATGTCATTTGTTCTAGCATTTAAGATTTCACATGTAAATCCGCCTTAGTGGGGAAGACGGCGTCAACTTTTTTTCGCCAGATGTCAGTTTATTCGGTCAGATGTTGCTGCGAAATTTTTCCGCCATTTATAATTTAAAATTATCAATATTTCATTCCATGATTAATAGATTAATTAATATTGCAAAATTTGGTTTTAACAAAATGGTAAATTTAAATAGTAAATTAGAAAATATTACATAATTTTGATAGTGTTTTATAGAGGCAAGAAAATTTTCGGTCTTCTAGTGTTTTTAGATTGTAAAACTACTACGCAGAGCTTGAGATATATGTATCTGAAAATAGGAGTTTTTTTGCAAATTTGGGGGGCTGCAACTTAGGAACGCGATACAATTAAAAGAAACTATTATCACACATAAAAACACACATATAAATGGAACATTATCACACATATAACTGGAGCTTTAATTTTTTTGTCTTGCCAAAGAAAAATGAGTACAGGTGCCTAAATTAAAGGTGTTTAAAAATAGCAAATTTTTAATTTTTGTGCCCTAATAAACAGGGGATTGTACAAAAAAACTTTCTGAGCAAACTTATACTAATTCTAAAAGTTTTTTCTTGTCACAAAATTACAAGGCTCTATCTGGAAGCGTGCCGGAGTTATGAAGGTTGAAAAATCATGCAAAATTTGGTTTTCACATTTGAACTAAAATCAACCAAATCAACCACATCAACCAAAATTTGCACGATTTTTCAACCTTCATAACTCCGGCTTGCTTCCAGATATTTTTTTCAGCAGTTAAAATTTCATGTCTCTATTTCAAAAAAAATGTGGGGATCTAAAATTTAGGTGGTTGAGAGCTACCCGAAGTTGTGGTCGAATCTCAACCAAAAACAAGGCAGAATGTATACCAACGGTTTTTAAAAGCGCACATTTCCAAAAGATAATACAAACAGTTTAGAATTGTGACTTGAACAAAAATTTTAAAATTTCATGTACAAATAAGAAAAAATGTGTAAATGGGACTTTTCTGGAATTTTGGGGTACGGAACCTGTAAGTACGGAACCCTATATAACTAAGAAAAGCAGTTAACACATGTAAAAATATTTTATTGAATCTTTAATTTTCATGTCTTCCCGAAGAAAATTTTTTATAGGTGTTTAAGTTACAGGTGTCTAAAAATAGCAAATTTTCAGTTTTTGAAGAGTAATAAGTATAAGCTGAGGAGCTGCTACCAAAATATTGTCTGACAAAACTTACACTAATTCTAAAAGTTCTCTCTTGTCTCAAAAGTTCAGGTTCCTATCTCAAAGCATGCTGGAGTTATGAACGAAGAAATATAATGCAAAATTTAACAAAATGGTAAATTTAAATAGTAAATTGCAAAACATTGCATAATTTGATATTGTTTTATAGAGGCGAGAAAATTACCGGTCTTCTAGTGTTTCTAGATTGTAAAATTGCAATCAAATTTTCAATATCAATGTTATAATGTCTGTTATTTTTTGTCTTATTTTTATTTTTTTTTTAAACATGTACATACCTTGCGTTGGTAATTAAAATAAAATAAAATAAAAATTAAATAAAACTACTAGGCAGAGCCTGAGATATATACCTCTGAAAATAGGAGTTTTTTGCAAATTTGGGGGGCTGCAACTTAGTAACGCTATACAATTAAAGGAAACACATAATCAACACATTTTATGTGTAATAAACACATAATTATCACACATAAAAATATATTACTGGATCTTTAATTTTTTTATCTCGCCGAAGAAAAATGAGTGCAGTTGCCTAAGTTAAAGGTGTTTAAAAAAACAAATATTCAATTTTTGAGCCCTAATAGCTCATAAACAGTCAATAAAAAATTTGTTTTTCACATAACGGTAAATTTAAATACTAAATTTAAAACAATTGTATAATTTTGATACGAAGTTACAAATTTAAAAAAAATACCTGTCGAATGACGCTTTCTGATTGAAAAAATCTTAAGCAGAACATGAGACATATTCATTTAAAAATAGGGCTTTTTCAAAGTTTCAGGGGTTGAAGCTCCGTAACGGGTGGGGCTACAGAAAAAAGTTGTTAAGAATAAAATTAATAGTTTTATGATATCTATCAGCAGCTAAAATTTCATGTCTCTATTTCAAAAAAAATATGGAGATCTAAAAGTTAGTAATATGATCCATATGTCCGCTAGTAGAGGTGAAATTGGTGAACCCATTGGACAGCCTTTTAGCATTGTGTAAAATTTGTTTTCGAATTTAAAATAATTTCGGTCCACACATAATTTGAATATTACTTTAATTTCTCTTTTAATTTTTTGCCGTTGACTGTTGTATTTATTATGTTATATACTATTGCTTTTAATTTATTAATTGGTTTAGAAGTGAATAAGCTTTTTACATCTAACTATATTAAAATTGCATTGGCTGGTATATCAAGATTTTTTATTTGGTTGCATAAATCAACGCTATTTTTTATTGTGTGCTGTGGTTTAAATTTCGTTTGTTTTAAATTTCTTTTATTTTAAATTCGAAAACAAATTTTACAAAATGCTAAAAGGCTGTCTAATGGGTTCACCAATTTCACCTCTACTAGGGGACATATTTATGGATCATTTAGAGAAGAAAATATTTAGAAGAAGCTGCCCATATTCAGAATACATAGGTTTTTACTATCAATATGTTGATGATATTTTATGCTTGTGGAAAAGAGATGAAGAGAACCTGAACAACTTTTTAATATGGCTTAATAGTATTAAATAATTAAATAATAAATAGTATAAATAATTGTAAGAATAGTAGATTAAGTTTTGAAATATATAGGAAAAACACTTATTCAGATTTTTTTTTCTCATTCTGTGAGGTTACACTGACATTCTCCGCTGTGAGGTTACACTGGCTATGTTCGTTTATTATGGTGCGTCTCTAGGTGTTATTGGACACCCGTGTCTTCTGCTTCTTTGTGGGTTCCACTTCAGGGCCATGCGACTAATGTTGTACTGGTGTTTCCTTAGCGTGTGGCTTATCCACCTCCATTTTTTCTTTCTTAATTGCCTCAGTATGGGTTCCTCTCCTGTGAGTCTCCATAGATCTTCCTTTGTTATTATGAGCGGCCAGAATATTCTGCAGATTATCCGCAGACAGCGGTTAGTGAAGACCTGTATCTTTTGAGTGATGGTGTTGGATAACATCCATGTTTCGCTGCCATACATTAGTATGGTTTTCACTCAAGCCTTGAAGATCTTTAATTTTGTTTTCCTTCCATACTGGGTGCAATCGTCCGAATTATGCCCTTCCTTTGTTAAGTCTGTTGTTCACATCCGCACCACCATCTGTAGGCATTATACTACCGAGATAGTTGAACTGGTTGTCTTATTCAACTGGATGCGTTTTCAGCATGATGATATGGTTGTTGGTGCTGTTGGTTTTCATCGCCTTAGTTTTGCTGATGTTAATTTTAAGGCCTACGTTAAGTGCTAGCCTTTCTAGGTGTTCTAGTTTGGACTGCATATCGCTAACCTTGTGTGCTAGCAATACTGTGTCATCTGCATAATCTAGGTGTTCTAAGTGAGGAGTGATGCATGTAATACCTCGTTTTTGATTACAAACTTCGGATATTATATAATGTAGGACGATTATGAATAGTAATTGTGATGTTGAACACCCCTGTTCGACGCCGGTGTTGGTTTGGAAGGGATCGCTGATGTTTCCGTTGTAAGTGTCCAATTCGGGGTTTCCGTACAGCGCTCTTATTAGCCGCATTATTTTGCATGGTACGCCTTTTTCTTTTAATGCTCTCCATATGGCAACTCTTTTTTCAATGTCGAAGGCTTTCTTAAAATCAACGTATAGCAGGTTGAGGGGAGTTCGCCATTCAATCGATTGCTCGATGATGATCCGAGCGTGTTTGATTGGTCTACACAGCTAGTGTGGTGGCGGAAGCCTGCTTGCTCGTCGCGTATCTCTGGTTCAATTTTCTCTTGTAATATGCCTTGTATGATAGTTGCTATGCTATTTGTACACTGTATTGAGGAGAGTGATTCCACGCCAGTTGTTGCAATCTTTGAGGGCGCCTTTCTTCGGTAGTTTGACTATTGTACCCTTTTTCCAAGATGTAGGTAGCCTTTCATTTTCCATTGGATCTATGATATGATGTCTCAGAAGTTCGGCTGATGTAGTTTGGTAGGCTTGTAGAATTTCTGCTGGATCAGACCCAGCTGCTTTGTTTCTTCTTAATTTTGGTGATGGCCTCTTTGATCTCAGTCATAGTTGGTGTGGAAGTGCTAATACGCAGATTGTTTGTGCCATTTTCCGCTAGTGGTGTTTCTTCTGCTTCGTTTATTTCAATGTTGCTAATTTCATGGAAATGTTCTCTCCATTTTTTTGTTTGCTCTTGGATATTAGTTATTTCACTGCCATTTTTATCTTTTATGGGATGTGATGCTGAGCTCTTTCTGTGGGTGAGTTAATTCGCAATTTGGTAAAGTTTTCTCATATCATTTTGTCCTGCAGCTGTTTCTGCATCTGAGGCAAGTTTCTCAAGGAATTTTCTCTTATCTCTTCTGGATGCACGTTTTACTTTCTTTGCTAGCGCTGTGTATTGCTCCTTGGGGACAATTCCGCTTTCTAGCTTTTGCTTCGCCTCTTGCCTCTGTGATATGACGTCTCATGTGTTTTCAGATAGCCATGGCGTTTGTTCTCTTTTCTTTGTACCGAGTTTGTTTCTCGCAATCTCATAGACGGCTTTACTAAGTTGATTGCAATCTTGTTCGTTGTTTAGGCATCTTTCTCGAATTGTGGTTATCATGTTGCTTTTGGTGTGAGGATCTTGAAGGCTCCGGAGATTTAACCGTTGTTTCCTGCTGTGACTCTGTTTAACGGATTTCAATTTCAATCTGATGTCGCTTATGATAAGTTTGTGGTCGCTATCTATCTCAACTCCTCTTTTATTTCGCACATCTAGCATCGAACTTCTCCATTTTCTACTTATACATATATGGTCTATTTGGTTATGTATTTTCCCATTTGGTGAATCCCATGTTTTCCCATTATATTTTCTAACCCAGAATTTTGATTTCCCACTTTCGCATTTAGGTCGTCCATTAGAATCATGATGTCGCCTTTCTGGATAGTGTGAAGAGTATAAATGAGCTGTTCATAGAACTCGTTTTTCGCTATATCATCGGCATCTTCTGTTGGTGCATAACATCGTACTAGGAAGATATTTCTAATTTTACATCCGAAACGGGCTATAATAATCCTATCTGATACGGTTTCCAGCTCTGCAGGGAGTTACGCATCCTTCTAGCTATTATTATTCCCACACCATTTGTTTCACCTATTTCTTTGCCGCTATACAACTTTTGCGAAAATTTTTTCCTAACCCTACCTTTGACCTTAGATAGTGTCAAATTGATTTCCTTTGACACCTGACATATTGATAATAATTATTGTTTATATTTTATTATTATATTAAGGTTATTACTGGAACATGGTAATAGACTTGAATATAGGTAATTTATTTATATTATTTATTACTAATTGTTATTTTATAATTTTAGATATTGTTATAAAGTGACTATATTGAATTATTTGTTATGGGATATATTTTATATTTTATCCCCATATCGAATCGAAGCCAAGACCACCGCACTGGTAAGCACACATTGCTGCGGCTTTACCAGCTAGGCTGAGGACGAGATCTTATTCAGATATAATCATACCTAAAAAAATACCTACATTTTTTTTATAAACATACCTAGAAATTCTAAGCATCCAACAAAATTAAAATTATCAGTATTTCATTCCATGATTAATAGATTAATTAATATTCCATTAGATGTATTACCTTATAAAAAAGAACTTCACACAATAATAAATATGTATAGCTTTAGGAAATGAGTATAAAGAAGAAATTATCTATAAATTACTTGACAATAAAACCAAAAAAACTAATAAACAATGAAATATACCCTGCAAATTACATAAAAAATTACAACAAAAACTATGTAAAAACGAGGAAGAATACAGTTGCCTTTGTCAACTCTTAGATACCCGTACGAACCGTTAGTATGTTCACAGCCTGTCACTCTGCTTACAATATTATTTTTTTAATATTTTAGTATTTTAAAATAATTTGGGTGAATTTTATAATTTCTAGAACTATGGGTTGTAGATATATTCAAACTATATGTTTAAAAGCAAATTCTAACCATCCACATAACGATTATCAATCCAAAACTTTTTCAAATATTCTATAGTACCATTTAATACTAAGCGGTAAATATATATTAAATTTACTTAGTACAAAATAGTAAATATAATTTTAAATATTATATTATATTATATTTAAATATTCCATTGACAGAATAATTTCTTATAAGTACAATAAAATACATATATGTATGTAAATATGGCGCTATATAATATACATATATACTCTTATCATTCATTCACTAGTGACATATACAATATGTAAATAAACATGATATTATATAAGTATGTATATATATCAATATCATATAAATATATAAAAATTCTTCAAGCAACCGTTATGTTGTTTATTTATTTACATTTTTTTGTACTACGCATTATATCCTCAACAATTTTAAATTATCGAGTAAAACAAAATGCAAAAAATTTGTTTAAGAAATTTGTTAGAAAATTTGAAAAAATCAAGTAACACTTTCGTCAATTATAAAGTAACCCTATATTATTAAAAAAAGTTGTTAACAGAAATAAGAGTATAATATTGTGGCTTTAATTTTTGTGTATTATTTCAAAAAAATTTTAACAGGTGTTCAAGTTACAGGTGTTTAAAAATTGGAAATTTTCAGTTTTTGACCCCTTACAGCTCCTAAACGGGGGGTTATACACAAAAAGTTTCTGAAATGACTCATACTTATTTTCAAAGATCTAACTTCTGTCAAAAGTTCAAGTTTCCACCTTAAACCGTTTAGAAGATAGAAGGGTTAAAGGATTTTGCAAAATTTTAGTTTCGCATAACGGTAAATTAAGACACTGTATGCCACAAAAATATATTTATTGTATATATACTTTTAAAGCTAATAAAAGTAGTAATCATTTGGCGTTTTCAAAATGAAGATGTACCTTATACAACTTGTGCTATAACAATTTAAATATAGAGCTTTTTTGAACCTTTGGGAGCTGTAGCTCCGTAACGGGTGGGGATACAAAAAAAAGTTATTAAAAATAAAATTTATATTTTTGTGACATCTATCAGCAGTTAAAATTTCATAGCTCTATTTCAAAAAAAATGTGGGGATCTAAAAGTTAGGTGTTCGAGAGCTACCCTAAGGCTTGCTCCAAACTCAACCAAAAAAAATAGGGAACCTACAAATTACTCCCAGAATATTTTGTGTAAATTTCAAGATTTTAGCTTTCTTAGTTTTTGAGTTAGCGTGCTGACGGACGGACGGGCGGACGGACATGGCTCAAAAGTCTTAGATTTTTTTTCTGATCCGATCCATACCCTTGAAGGTATATCTAGCTCGCTTATTTCGAGGTGTTACAAACGGAGGAGTAATTTTATTATACCCGATCCTATCGTACGGGTATAATAAAATATGTAGGTTCTATTTCTAATAAAATCGTTAATATAATAGAAAAAGACACGGATTTAAAGGTAGCTTTCTATAACGACAATAACATAGGTAAAATTATAATAAATAATAAAGAAAAATTAGATAAATTAAAAAAATCGGGTGTATACGAAATTTAATGTGATACATGTGACAGTATCTATATATGACAAACAGGTAGAACTTTCGAGATTCGTTATTCGGAACACATTAGAGAACTTAATGAAAACGATTCCAAGTCCAATTTTGCCAATCAGTTAATGGAAAACGAGGAACGATACAGTTGCCTTTGACAACTCTTAGATACCCCTATGTTCATATCCTGTCACTCTGCTTATAATATTATATTTTTAATATTTTAGTATTTAAAAATAATTTGGGTAAATTTTATAATTTCTAGAACTATGGGTTGTACATATATTCAAACTATATGTTTATACATTCTTCAAAAGCAGATTCTAACCCTTCACTTAGCGATTATCAATCCAAAACTTTTCCAAATATACTATAGTACTATTTAATACCAAGCAAAATATGCAAAAAAATCGTTAAAAAAATTTGTTAGAAAAATTTTGAAAAATGAAGTCACACTTTCGTCAATTTTAAGACAACCCTATATTATTAAAAGAAAGTTGTTAATAGAAATATAAATATAATGTTCGAGCTTTAAGTTTTGTATATTACTTCAAAAAAATTTGTACAGGTGTTCAATTTACAGGTGTTTAAAAATAATGAATTTTTTAGTTTTTGACCCTATACAGCTCCGAAAAGGGGGGCGATACAAAAATATTTTTTGACATGACTCATATTTATTTTCAAAGACTTAATTTCTTCCAAGTTTTTAACTTAAACCGTTTGGAAGATAGAAGGAATCAAGAATTTAGCAAAATTTGAGTTTCGCATAACGGTAAATTAAGACACCGTATGCCACAAGTATACATATATTTCTTGTATATATATTTTTAAAGATAATAAAAGCAGTAATCGTTTGGCGTTTTGAAATTGAAGATATTACATATCTTCAATTTATACAACTTGTGTTATAACAATTTAATATAGAGCTTTTTCGAACTTTGGGCAACTGTAGGTCCGTAACGGGTGGGGCTACAGAAAAAGTTGTTAAAAATAAAATTAATATTTTTATTATATCTATCAGTAGTTAAAATTTCATTGCTCTATTTTAAAAAAAATGTGGGGATCTAAAAGTTAGATGTTCGAGAGTTGCCCGAAGTTTTGGTCGGATCTCAACCAACAACAAGGTAGAGTGTAAAGCAACAGTTTTTTGCACATTTCCAAAAGACTTGAACAAAAATTTTAAAATTTCATGTAAATAAGAAAAAATGTGTAAATAGGACTTTTCTGGAATTTTGTTAACACATGTAAAAATATATTATTGAACCTTTAATTTTCATGTCTTGCCGAAGAAAAATTTTTACAGGTGTCTAAAAATAGCAAATTTTCAGTTTTTGAGTCGTAATAACTCTTAAAGAGGTGGTGCTACCAAAAAATTACCTGAAAAAACTTACACTAATTCTAAAAGTTCTTTCTTGTCTCAAAATTTCAGGTTCTTATCTCAAAGCTTGCCGGAGTTATGAAAAAAGAAATATCATGTAAAATTTGATTTTAACAAAATGGTAAATTTAACTAGTAAATTACAAAATATTACATAATTTTGATATTGTTTTATAGAGACAAGAAAATTTTCGGTCTTCTAGTGTTTTTAGATTGTAAAACTACTACGCAGAGCTTGAGATATATACATCTGAAAATAGGAGTTTTTTGCAAATTTGGGGGGCTGCAACTTAGGAACGCAATTAAAAGGAACCATTATCACACATAAAAATATATAACTGGAGCGGGGGTGTATATAAGGCGGGGCTGTATTAAAATATATAAAAAAGGGGGTGCTACCTAAAAATTATCTGAGGAAACTTACATTAATTCTAAAAGTTATTTCTTGTCTGAAAATTTCAAGTCTCTATATGGAAGCGTGCCGCAGTTATAAAAGTTGAATAATCATGTAAAATTTGGTTTTCACATAACGGTAAATTTAAAACAATTGTATAATTTTGATACGAATTTATAAATTTAGAAAAAATACCTGTCGAATGACACTTTCTGATTGAAAAAATCTTAAGCAGAACATGAGATATGTAGGGCTATAATAGGGCTTTTTCAAAGTTTGAGGGGTTGTAGCTCCGTAACGGGTGGGGCTACAGAAAAAAGTTGTTAAGAATAAAATTAATATTTTTATGATATCTATCTGCAATTAAAATTGCATGTCTCTATTTCAAAAAAATGTGGGGATCTAAAAGTTTGGTGTTCGAGAGCTACCCGAAGTTCTGGTCGGGTCTCAAACAAAAAAATAGGGAACCTACGAATTGTTGTAAAAATATTTTGCGTTAATTTCAAGACTTTAGCTTTCTTAGTTTTTGAGTTATCTTGCTGACGGACGGACGGACGGACAAAGCTGAATCGACTTTGAATTTCGACCGATCCATACCTTTGAAGGTATATCTAGCTAGCTTATTTCGAGGTGTTACAAACGGAGGAGCAATTTTAATATACCCGATTCTTATCGTACGGGTATAAAAACCATTCTAGCAATATAAATAACCTTAAAATTTTACATATTGATAAAAAAGGTAAAAAGTTGGATTTATTGGGATCACTAGAAATTAAAAAAGCTATAAAACAAAATAAATCAATTTTAAACGATCAATTAGAATTGCGAAATTCACCTATGTTAAATATTATAAAATAAACCTAATAAACCTATATAAATATAATATTAAAAAATAGGAAAATTATTCATGTTTAGTATTAAATTGTATTCGCCCTGATGATGGCAGTGATGCCGAAATATATATAGGCTTTATAATAAATAAATATAATATTTTAAGAATTATAAAAATAAAATATTAATAAAATTATTTTTTGGACAAAAAGAATAAATAAAAACAATTTTTACTCAATAAATCTAATAAGAATTTAAAAATGTTCAATATTTTCCTGTTGAAAAGAAAAGTTTTGATAATATTTCTATTTTATTATGTGATAAGTATGGTAGTCCAATGAATTTCTCTACTAGTATTATTCCAACAAAAGTTTTATTGCACTTTTAATTGTATTAGCCAATTTTAATTGTGTATATTATTTAATTAAAGTTATGTAAGATTAAAAAATCGGTAAAATAATCAGCGTCTCCTTGTTGATTCTTTATATCCTCAATTTCTTCTTCAAAATCGTTTGCATGTTGGTCCTTCTCCTCCAATTCAAGAAGCGGCGGCACAAACTCTTCTGTATCTGCCAACTCCTCATCATCCACAGTGAATTTAATTTTGTCTTCTTGAATCTGACTTTGTGTATTTATGTGCTCAGTTTCTTCAAACGGAAATGTATTTTGGAATGGAAAAGTTTCAGAACGGAGAATCAGCTTGCATTTTAGCACTTTGTTGGATAAAAATCAGAATGAAAATGAATTAAAATTGAAAATAAAACCCAACTTATATACTCTTGGATGGAGAAAAGTATAAAAGCAAATTAAACTCAAGGAAATGGTTAGTTTAAATTATGCTTTGGTTTATTATTTTATGTATAATATATATAAAAAACGTCAAACTGTCAAAATGTCGAATAAAGTGAATTGTTTTCGATGCAATAAAAATATTAATTTTCGAAAGGATAAAGTTATACAATGGTAGTTGCCAAAAATGGTTCCACAGTAACCGCTCCGGGCTGGACGTTGAAGATTTTAATAAATACTATGACGATCCACAAAAAACATGGTTTTGTATAACCTGTTGGGTAACATCCATAAAGATATTAAAGAATTTAGAGAAATTCTGAATACAATCGTAGAGGAAAATGTACAACTAAAAAATGAAATTGCCATACTAAAAGATCAGGTACACAATAAACAAATAGCAATTGAAGTAATAAAACAAAAAAAGTTCAAAAAATATTTTGAAATTTCTGGAGTAGGTGAAGTTTCTGAAATTGATGCAGAAAAAACTGTTCAAAAAATTGTTGCTGAATTATGTACATTGGAAGCTGGGAATATAAACAAGTACATATAGCTTTATATCCAAAGGTACAAAAAATTCAGGTGGGCCAAAAAGAATAAATGTCAAGTTAAAAAACATTGAAACAAAAAAGAAATTTTTTAAGGCTGAAAAACACAAAACATTGCTATATAAAGATATTTTCAAGGCCCAGGAAGAAAGCATTGATAATCGAATAATTTTTATCAATGAAAGATTAACGTCATACTTTAGTCTACTATACAAAAAGGCTAAGGATTTGAAAAGACAAAAATTAACAACATAATATGCATAGATAATGATGGTAAAGTGTTTGTAATACAATATGAAAATTCTAAAATCATACGAGTGTTATCAGATAAAAATGTTCAAGAATTTAATGCAAACTAATAACATAAAATACAATACTTTACCCGTATTAATGTTATAAAAATTTGAGTAATGTAAATAATGGAATTTACTTTGGTAAGAAAAGCAAGCTGTTTATAAGAAAGACCTCAAAAAATAAAATACTTAAATGTTGAATAGTGTGTCATACAACTTGTACAAAACACTTATCAATAAATGCACAAAGTCTTACACATAAAATTGATGGTTTAACATACATGCTAGATAAGCTTAACCAATTCATTCATGTAGATGCAATAACGGAAACTTGGATTCTCGACAATGAAGTTGACTTTATAAATATTAATAACTAATCTAAAATATATTCCTACAGGAGTATTAAGCGTGGAGGAGGTGCTGGAACATTTTGTACATTAATATTGAAATTGTTGGTGTAAAACATAAATATAACCTAACCACTATTTACAGACCTCCTGATACTGATACAATTCTTGAGAACTTAAAAAATAAAAAAAGTATGTTGATTGGAGATTTCAACTTCAATATTCGAGATTCAGATGATGTAAATGAGCAATCCTACAAAACAACAGTTGAATCGAATGGATTTTTTTATCTGCAGCTATGAAATTACTATACCAACATCTGGTACATGTCTTGATCATGTTATTATAGGTAATCCTGATACTAAGGTTTCAATGTCTTTATTCCATCATGACCTCTCGGATCCTCTTGGTATTGTTGTTGATTGTATAAAAATTATTCTATAACGCAGCAGTTTTATAGCGAAATAAATTATAATAAAGTTAAAAGTGGTTTACATAACCAAAATATTGTATCAACTGATGTCAATCAAATTGCAAATGAACTGGTGTTAATATGTCAAAATGTAATAAAAAAAATATTAAAGATAGTGAAAGATGGTGAAAAATATTAAAGATAGTAAAAGCAGTAGATTTATAGCTGCTTGGATTGACAATGAATGTGCGAACATAATAGAAATCAAATAATACTGGTACAAAAAACATGTGCAAAATAGAAATTCTATGCAAATTAAATATAAATATAAGTACTGGTTAAACAAAGCAACCCTGATTAAAAGAAAAAAAGGGAGACAATATGACTAGAGACAATTTGAAAAAGCAGAAAATGATTCAAAAAAAACTGGCGATATATTAAGAAGTTAATTGGTGGAGAAAATAAAAATGATAATGAATTCTTTGTAGGTAATGAACTTAGAAATCAAGAAAAATATGATAACCTAAATAAATTTAATGAGTTCTATGCAACTATTGGGGCAGAAATGTCTGTAAACTTTGAAAGCGTTTATTTGCCTAAAAGCAGAACTGAAAAAGAATTCAAGTTTAAAACAATCATAATGATTGCTTAAAGCTAATTAATCGCTTATCAAATACTTACTCTGCGGGTGGCGATCAAATTTCCCCACTGTTAGTCAAAATCTGTAAAAATGCCATTGCAATAGAAACGTTGGTAAATAATCAAATCACCGCTCATCTGTATTTCTCAAAAAACGTTGCTAAACAATATATGGTTTTAAAACAAAATCTAGGACACAAGCAGCGTTATTTGATGTAGTTACAAAAATTCATTCTAATTTCGAGCTGGGTAAAAAAGTCGTAATAGTTTCGATCGATGTTAAAAAGGCTTTTGACGAATACTTTGTGAGCACGGTATGAAGGGTAATAAATATAAATGGTTCAAAAGCTACCTCAGCAATAGGATTCAGTATGCAAAATATGGTGATTTTAAAAGTTGTTCTAGGCAAAATGGTTCTGGAATTATACAAGGAAGCTCAGTTGGACCAACATTGTTCTCCATATATATCAGTGGTCTATTAAACTTAAAAATTAACGGAAAAGTTTATTTGTATGCTGATGACTTGGCAATAATATAATCTGAATCTGCATGCCAAAAGTTACAAGATATTATAAATGAAGACTTAGAAAAAATTCAAAAATGGATGAACCAACATAAACTGCATTTCAACACGAATAAAACTCTTAATGATATTCAAAAGAAAACTTGATGACCAACTACGGATTAAACTTAATAATAATCACTTGGAAATGATCAACCATATTAAATACTTGGGTGTAATAATTGATGAGAAGTTCTCTTGGGAAAATCAAATTAGGGAGCACCTCTCAAAAGTGAGAAAAATTGCTGGTATATTTAGATATATCAATAACAGAGTTCCATACAGTATGAAAAGGGCAGTGTATTTTAGCATGTTTCACTCAACCATTACATATGCCATAATTATTTAGGGAAACCCGTATAGCAAATATATTAAATTACTTCAAATTGTTCAAAATAAAGTAATTAAAAATATATTTGGATATAAACGCAGAACGGCAACACGTACAATTCATGTAAACTATCAAATACTGCTAATACATTTGTTGATAAATAACTAGCTTGCTACATAAGGGCATTTAATTAGTCATATAACAACTTAAATACAAACATAAAGCCTATTTTGAATAGTGAAGTACACTCTTGTGCAACAAGAAATGCTGATAATATTCGTATCACTTCGTCCAGAATAATAATCACGATGCTATACATAACAAAGCTTATAAAATCTACAATGCGTTGGCCTCTGAGATAAAAAATATATATCTATATATATATTTAGCAAAACTTCTAGTTTATGTTAAAATATTTTACTTTTAATTTTCTTGTTTTAAAGTTTTTATCATTTACTGTCTAGGTGTTGTGTAAAATTACAATTTACATATTGCTTATAATTGAATTACTTAAAATTGCTTAAAATTAAATTACTTATAATTGTTTTTTTCTTTTCTTCTCTCTTTATATATAGTATTTGGCCTGTTATCTTAATATAGTAATTGTTATTTTGTTGTTTTTATTGCTTTGAAATTTTTTTTTATTTTTTTTTGTATATTGGCATTTGATAGTTCTTTAAGTTTATTGTTAAATTGAATTACACTCTGTACGAGCTGAATAAACTCATTTAAGTAAGAATGAAACAAATATATTAAAAAAAATAATAATTATTATTATCCCAATACCTTTAACATTTTTAAAACTAGTTGACATAGTTCTTTAATATAAATATAATGTCAAGAGACCAAATATTAGCTGAAATCCATAGACAGGGAAGACGTAAATTTCTTTGAAAATTCAAACACAAGTACAAACATGGCAAATGGATCATTGACACTTTTTATAAATATGTCTATGTTTAACCCGTAAAAACAAAAAATGCTGAAGATGTTTTAAATGCTTTAAATTCAAATATTAGTAGAGCTAAGGTTATAGCAAAAAATATTCACTCTGATCAAGAAAGGGAATTTTTTAATTCACAATTTCTAAATTATATGAACGAAAAACAATCAATCATTATCATACATTTAGCGAATTAAAAGCATCAATTGTCGAACGATTTAACCGCACATTGAAAAATTCCATGCGGGAAAAATTTAGTTTAAACGGAAATTATAAATGGTTACCTATTTTACAATCATTAATGAAAGAATATAATTCAACATAACATAATAAAACGAAGCTTTTTCCTATATATATTGAACATAAGATATCGCAAAAAAACAAATATGAAGTTGCAAATTTTGTAAGAAAAAGCAAATATAAAGGTCATTTAGAAAAAGGTTATCAACAGAATTAATTGTTCAACAGAAATATTTAAAATTTAAAATATCAATAAAACTTATCCTACTACATATCAACTAACATATTAGGTACACTGACACATCAATTTCTGGAGGCTTTTATGAAGCTGAGATTATCCATACACTTACCTTGTAAAAAACAACTCTGAAAAAACAAAGGTAATAGAGTTTTTGTTAACTGGCTAGGTTTAAAGATATTGTTTTTAAATAAAAGTACAAAACATAATTTAAAAAACTCATTTTTCTTATTTTTTTTTCAATTAATAATTATCAAATACTATAACCTAATGTAACTTTTTTCTTTTATACCCATATGACAAAGAACTGTGATCTTCTAGTATTAAGCGCTTTTCTGATTTTGGTTGATATCGTTTTGTTTCAGTTGTGGTAACCACATCATGATTTTTGGTCCTTTTAGTATTGTCTGAAATTACAAAAATATCTTTCGGGTTTTAATAATTCAACATAAGGGTCTTTATAATACAACATTCAACATTTTAATACTATCAAAGTTTACTTGGTTAGAAGCATTATAATTTAATGAAATACGTGAACTTTTATACCGCTTGTACAGATTTATCTTTTGTGCAATGTACTTTATATGCATAGTTTTTTGGTCTACCACTAAGAAATTCTGTAATATAGCTGCCAGAACCATAACATTCTAATTCGTCAGTCATACCACTAATGTATTCCTCCACTCCCCCACTATTATGTTTTCTTTATTTATAGCTAATATTCTTCTTCTTGTTTAAGCTGCGAACTATACGGAAGGATTTGTTAACAACTCATACAATTGGAAAGGTTGACTTATAATTATACCCGTACGATAAGTATCGGGTATAATAAAATTACTCCGTTTGTAACACCTCGAAATAAGCGAGCTAGATATACTTTCAAAGGTATGGATCGGATCAGAAAAAAATTCTAAGTTAATTGAGCCATGTCCGTCCGTCAGCACGCTCATTTAAATACTAAGCAAGCTAGAATCTTGAAATTTACACAAAATATTCTGGGAGCAATTTGTAGGTTCCCAATTTTTTTGGTTGAGTTCCGACCAAAACTTCGGGTAACTCTCAAACACCAAACTTTTAGATCCCCACATTTTTTTCGAAATAGACCTATGAAATTTTAACTGCTGATAGATCTTATAAAAATATTAATTTTATCTTTAATAACTGTTTTTTGTAGCCCCACCCGTTACGGAGCTATAGCTCCTCAAAGGTTCAAAAAAGCTCTATATTTAAATTGTTATAGCACAAGTTGTATAAGGTATATCTTCATTTTGAAAACGCCAGATGATTACTGCTTTTATTAGCTTTAAAAGTATATATACATAAATATATACCTGTGGCATACGGTGTCTTAATTTACCGTTATGCGAAACTCAAATTTTTCAAAACCCTTTAACCTTTCTATCTTCTAAACAGTTTAAGTTGGAAACTTAAATTTTGACAGAAATTAGATCTTTGAAAATAAGTATGAGTCATTTCAGAAATTTTTTTGTATCACCCTCCGTTTAGGAAGCTGAAAATTTCCTATTTTTAAACACCTGTAACTTGAACACCTGTTAAAATTTTTTTGAAGTAATACACAAAAGTTAAAGCTTCAACATTTTACTCTTATTTCTGTTAACAACTTTTTTTAATAATATAGGGTTACTTTTTAATTTACGAAAGTGTTGCTTGATTTTTTCAAATTTTCTAACAAATTTCTTTAACGAATTTTTTCCATTTTGTTTTACTCGATAATTTGAAATTGTTGAGGATATAATGCGTAGTACAAAAAAATTTAAATAAATAAACAACATAACGGTTGCTTGAAGAATTTTTATTTATATGATATTGATATACATACATACTTATATAATATCATGTTTATTTACATATCGTATATATCACTGATTAATGAATGATAAGAGTATAATAGATGTATATTATATAGCGCCGTATTTACATACATATATGATGTATTTTATTGTACTTATAAGAAATTATATGAATCTATGAATGGAAATATTTTTAAAGAAATATTGCAATGTATGGCGATATACTTATAACAATATAAATATACTATGTGCGTATTAATATTTAAAATTGTATTTACTATTTTGTACTAAGTAAATTTAATATACCGCTATAATTACCGCTTAGTATTAAATGGTACTATAGAATATTTTGAAAAGTTTTGGATTGATAATCGTTATGTGGAAGGTTACAATATGCTTTTGAAGAATGTACATATAAACATATAGTTTGAATATATGTACATATGAAATTATAAAATTCACCCAAATTATTTTAGAATACTAAAATATTAAAAAAATAATATTGTAAGAGTGACAGGCTGTGAACATACTAACGGTTCGTACGGGTATCTAAGAGTTGATAAAGGCAACAGTATTCTTTCTCGTTTTTGTTTGTTGTTTGTTTTCTCGCTGTTTATTATTATGTTAGCAAATCATATTAAAATAGCATATTAATTTAGCAAATCATCTTAAGTCAGGGTTATTATGGATTTTTTCGTATTCTAACTTGATTTCTTCTACATTTGGAAAATGTTCTATATAATTTTCTTTTTCTTCTTAAGTTTGACACATGAGAGGCCAACCAGAAGCTTCTTGTTTAATTTTTATATATCATCATCCCTGTGAATATTCCGTCAATGGAATTAATTTTATCGTATTTTACTGTTTTGTATTCCCAAACTTCGTAAATATTTTGGAGTTCATAACTCTTTTCAATAGATTTTATGACTTTATTTATCACCCAAGTTCCTATTAATGATCTTTCATCATCATTATGATAACAACATTATGCTTGGTATTTTTCTAGACTATAACTTCTGCAAAGAGAACATTAATTTATTATTTTGTTTTACTGGAAAAACAGGATGTAAAAGATGTGGTGCACGTAAAATTTTACATATAATTATTCCATTAATGACCGATATATTCAATTTAGAAGCATTCTCTCCAATGTAAACTGTTGGATGCTTAATAGGAAATTTTCCACGTTTGCAGATATATGGGTAAAGAGAACATATATGCATATATTTAATATTTCTCCAGGCTTACATTTATAGTATGTGTAAACATTTCCAGTCCTACCTCCATAAAATGTATCTTGAGGATTTAATGGAGTTGTGTTCAGTACCGGGTGGTTCAGTACCGGTTGCAAATAATCCATATTTTTATTACGGGGCATTGGCTCGCGAAATTCACATTCCCACATTTCAATTATGTTGTATCCAATACATTTTAAATGATCTTTTTTTACTACTCTTCTTTCATATCTTGGATTAAGTGTATTATCATTGCTATTAAATAAGTTCGTATTTCGATTGGTTGTTGAATATTGCGGATGTCTGTGGTAATAACATTCATAAAATTCAAATATTTCATTGGTTTCTTCGCAAAAACCATCTTCTTTAAAGCGTGCTATAATTTGTTCTCTACTATTTAATGCACATTGTAAATTAATTTGAGGTGAATATTGTTCTCAAATTAACCACTGCATGGCAATTTTTGACTGTTTGTCTGTTAGTCTATACCTAATTTAGTCTAATATAATTTTAGGAATAATACCAATTATATTAGGTTTTAGAAAATTTCGTCGATATGCAAGATTATATGCAGATGCTATTAGAGTCGATTGCAAAAACTGTTCAATTTTGCATTCTTTTTTCCTAAAATTCAAAAATACTTCAGCCAAAATTCCTTGGCGCAATATTTCGTATTTTTCTTTTCGATATTGAAATTGTATTACACATTAATTGTATGTACACAGTTTTATTTAATAGGTATTTTAAAACGAATTGATGATCAAAAGCCTGCCCATTGTGGGCAATCACCATAATTTGCTTAAATATTTTTCTAAATTTCAAAATATGTTCCATTAACTTATCTTTTATATTTTTTTTTTTCAAATGTTTTTCTCTAAAACCACACTTTGAGCATCTATGCAATGGTAGTTCTTGCAGATTATGTCATCTGAATTTGGCTCGTGTTGTTTTGTTTCTGTTAACAAATTTTTTTCTTGTCTAGTCTCTAAATCATAAAATATGTACAGAAACTTTTCAGAATTAGCCTTATTTTTGTCTTGTTGAATGTAGCATATATGATCATCTGGAATAAAACTGCTAATTTTACAGTAGACTACTTCACATGTATGTTTCTTGTTTGCTTTATAAACTTTGATATAGATTTTACATTTTGTAATTTCCCCACGTGTGCTTATTTTGGTTGAAGTTGAGGTATTGTAATTGTCCAAACACGTTTGACCTCGAAAGTAACGATTGCAATCGACACCAGTGACGAAGGGTGACTTTTTTAAGAACGGTAGCACACTACGTTATGATCTTTTTTTTTAGGCTTTTTATTTTATTTGCCACAACACACAACCATTTTTACATATTTTGTTTTTCTTCGAAACCTCTTCAAGAAAATGGTCGTTTCAAAATATCTTCTATCATACAGTTGCAAGAATCCATCTCGAATATTCTCGGTATGTATAAAATTAATATAAAATTAACTTGTTTATTTTGAATTTTTGAACTTTACCATTACTTGTTTATTTTGAAAGTTTAAACAAAACTGGTATGTACCTAAATATTGCAATATTTTAAGTAACTTGAACGGGTAATGCAAATTTATTTAGCAGTACTCAAATATACTAAATAATGCAGCACCGTATTGAATGAGTAAAAATATTGTATGTTTTATTAATATAAATTTAAAATAATAATTAATATTAAATTAACTAATATCTGATAACTAATCAATAGTCATGTAAAATAGCCAAAAAATGTAATCAAAATAAAAAACAAAACTAAAAAAAAAAACAAACAAAGGCAAAAAAATAAAGAATGCTTAAAACTAACTCTTTATTTGTTTGCTGTTTTTCTTCTTTTTTACCTACAAAAATCAAAATCAAGTATCAAAAGTATCAATATCAACGGCTAGTCGAATTCTAGACTTCTAGTTCTAGTAGTACATATTACATTTACATAATATTATTCTTATTTCTTTGCTATCAATTATCATGATTCATCAACCATCAACCATCACCTTTCACCCACCTAACCAATCACCAATCAATCAGCAATCGGAGAGAAAAATTAATAAATACATATAAATTATAATACTAATTATAAAGAACAACAAATATCAAAAAGAATAAAGAAAAAAAAGAAATTAAAAATGTTTAGAAATTTAAAACTATGAGACATTGTTTTTTTAATGTATGTAAATAATGTATGATAAACAAAACATTAAAAACAGAAGAGAATTTTATGCTAGACAAAATTAGTTTAAAATTATACTTTTTATTTGTACCTATAACAACATAAATTATTGTAATATGCCACTCCAATATACTAAAACCATAACAATAAACATTATATTAATTTTGTATTTCTTTTTACTTTCAATTTCTTTTCTTTTTAACTATAAATAAACTAGGTTAAAGCATGAATAATGTAACATATGGTTTACATATGCTTAAAATTAAATATCATATTGCAATATTGAACCCAAATAAACTAACTATAAATAATAAAGGTTACTTCAAAATATATAAACAAAGAAAGTAGAATTAAGTTATTATATTGCAATATTGAACTAAAATATTTTGTAAATGCATACTAATAAATAGATAAATATGTCAAATATCATGCTGGTTTGCATTTTTCTAAAAATATTACATTGCTGTCAGGTTTGGGATCTGGAATGTATTTGTTCTAGACGTCAATAAGTTTCATTAAAAAAAATTTTTTTTTTATCAAAAAAAAAAAAAAAAGTGTAATAGTTTTATAATACGGTACATCTATGGATGTGCTGTAAAAAAAAAAATAAATTATATATAATAAATTTTTTTTTTAATAAATTAATAGCTTATAATAACTTTAATAAAAAAAAATATAAATAAAAAAAATGGGTGAATAAAATTATTTAGACTAAAAAAAAAAATAGAATACCAATATTTAATAAAAAAAAAAAAAAAAAAAAACGAAACTGAAAATAATTATATGCAGAGCCAAAAGAGCCATTAAACATCGTAATTTTGTGTTTAAAACAAAAAAAAATTTTTGAAACGGAGGCCAAGAGCGCCGTTTTCAATCAATTTAATGAGTTCAGCACAATGAGTATCGTCCAAACTCTGGCCTCATCAAGAAAGTAAGAGCATCTCAAGATCCACTGGTTTAAAAAAAAAAACAAGGTAGAATGTAAACCAACGGTTTTTAAAAGCGCACATTTCCAAAACTCAATACAAATTGTTTAGAAGTGTGGCTTACACAAAAATTTGAAAATTTCATGTAATAAGAAAAAACTTGAAAATAGGACATTTTTGAGATTTTGAGGGGCCGTAAGTCCGGAATCCTATATAACTAAGAAAAGCTGTTAACACACGTAAAAATATATTATTGAAGCTTTAATTTTTATGTCTTGCCGAAGAAAAGTTTTTACAGGTGCCTAAGTTACAGGTGTCTAAAAATAGCAAATTTTCAATTTTTGAGGCGTAATAACTCTTAAAGAGGGGGCGTTACCAAAAAATTTTTTGAGGAAACTTATACTAATTCTAAAAGTTCTTTCTTGTCTCAAAATTTCAGATTCCTATCTAAAGGGGTGCCGGAGTTATGAAAAAAGAAATTTCATGCAAAATGTGGTTTTCACATAACGGTAAATTTAAATCGTAAATTACAAAATATTACATAATTTTGATATTGTTTTATATAGATAATAAAATTTTCGATCTTCTACCGGTTTTAGATTGCAAAACTATTACGCAAAGCCCGACATATATACATCTGAAAATGGAGCTTTTTTACAATTTTGAAGAGCTGCAGCTTTGGAACCCTTTACAACTAAAATAAACCTTTCACACACGTAAAAATATATTATTGTAGCTTTCATTTTCATGTCTTGCCGAAGAAAAATTTTTACAGGTGCCTAAGTTACAGGTGTCTAAAAATAGCAAATTTTCAATTTTTGAGGCGTAATAACTCTTAAAGAGGGGGCGTTACCAAAAAATTTTCTGAGGAAACTTATACTAATTCTAAAAGTTCTTTCTTGTCTCAAAATTTCAGGTTCCTATCTAAAGGGGTGCCGGAGTTATGAAAAAAGAAATTTCATGCAAAATGTTGTTTTCACATAACGGTAAATTTAAATAGTAAATTACAAAATATTACATAATTTTGATATTGTTTTATATAGATAATAAAATTTTCGATCTTCTGCCGGTTTTAGATTGCAAAACTATTACGCAGAGCCCGAGATATATACATCTGAAAATGGGGCTTTTTTACAACTTTGAAGAGCTGCAACTTTGGAACCCTTTACAACTAAAATAAACCTTTCACACACGTAAAAATATATTATTGTAGCTTTAATTTTTACATCTTGCAGAAGTAAAATGTGTGCAGGTTCCTAAGTTACAGGTGTTTAAAAATAGCAAATTTTCAATTTTTAAGCCCTAATAGCTCATAAACAGGGGGTGGTCCGAAAAAATTTTCTGAGCAAACTTATACTAATTCTAAAAGTTCTTTCTTGCCTCAAAATTTCAAGCTTCTATCTAGAAGCGTGCCGGAGTTATGAAAGTAGAAAAATCATGCAAAATTTGGTTTTCACATAACGGTAAATTTAAATACTAAATTTAAAAAAATTGTATAATTTTGATATTAATTTACAAAGATAAAAGAAATACCTGTCGAATGACGTTTTCAGATTGAAAAAATCTTAAGCAGAACATAAGATATATGCATTTAAAAATAGGGCTTTTTCAAAGTTTGAGGGGGTGTAGCTCCGTAATGAGGGGGGCTACATGAAAAAGTTGTTCCACAAAATTATTTTTTTTATGAGACCTACCTATGGTTAAAATTTTTTTTCTCTATCTTTAACGGTGTAGAAGTTTTGTAAACAGACGGACGGACGGACGGACGGACGGACGGACGGACGGACGGACAGAGTGAAACTAATAAGCACATTTTTTCAAAATTTTTTTGGAAATGTGCTAAAAAGTAAGTTATAATTTTTTTTGATAAAGTAAAAAAAAAAAAAAAATTTTTTTTTAAAAAGAGAATAAATTTTCTTTACGCATATAAAAGTGAATAAAAACATTTTTTTAAAAAAAGTTTATATTTTTAAAAAATAATTATAAATAATAGTACAAATAAATTATTACTATTTTCATAAAAAAAAACAAGTAAAAGTCGCAGTAAGTCGATGCAACCGACTTATTTATACCCTACACCTAAAAAATTCAAATTAAATTAAAAATCCATAAGTTATTTTAGTTAGGTATTTAATATAACTAAGCTAAAAAAATTAATGCTTTTACAACCTTTGTACAAAATTTCAGATTTCTATCTTTATTAAATTCGAAAATATGCTTGTTAGGTCTTGGGAAGTGTGTGAAGGCACGCGGACCACCACCCCAATTCATCTCAAATTTTAGAAACATCAACAGGGTAGAACATTCTTATATCCAATTTCAAGTTTATATGTTTATTAATTTCGAAGATATGCTTGTTTGGTCTTAGGAGTTGTGTGGCAGATGTCCGAACAACCATTCTAATTCATCTTAAATTTTGGGCAAATCAGGGATTCAGAAAACAACACCCTAGTACCAAATTTGAAGTTTCTATCTTTATTAATTTCGAATATATGCTTATTCGGTTTTGGGATTTGTATGGGAGGTACCCGAACAACCACTCCAATTCATCTCAAATTTTGGAGATATCAGGGATTCAGAAAAACACACCCTCGTACAAAATTATAAGTTTCTATCTTTATTAATTTCGAAAATATGCGTATTAGGTTTTGGGAGTTGTATGGGAGGTACTCGAACGCATGGTCCGATTTCGCCCATTTACAATCCCCGTCTTACCTTAGTCATTCTTAACCTACAGTATAAATTTCATCAAGATAGCATCATTACTTTTTGAGTTATCGTGCGTACGGACGGACGGACGGACGGACATCGCTAAATCGACTCAGGCGGTGATCCTGATTCAGAATATATATACATGTCTATACGTAACTCGCTTCCTTTTGGTGGTTACAAACACCATACCAAAGTTAATATACCCTATACTTAAGGGTATAAAAAAAGGAAAATTATATTTAATAAAAATAAAATAATAAATATAAAATCTCTTTGCTATTTTGTTTTTCATGTAAAATGTATTTTGTTTGAAGAAGAAGGAAAGGGATTAAATTAAATTTTTTTTCTCAATCCTACTATGTTGTCAAAATAAAATATTTACATTCAATTTTTTCTAAATTATAAAAAAAAACTTTGTATGAAGTTTAAGAACTAGACAAATTCCTAAATCAACTGACGAAAAACTAGTTCCTATGCCTATTTCTCGTTCTCCAACGAAGCCTTCGTCTTCCACAGCTAAAGTTAATACAGACCCATTAATAAATACTGAACAAGGCATAATTAAACCAAACGATCAAGACCACTTAGACAAAATGTCTCAATTCGACATCGATCGGGCAAATAAAATGATTCCCGTATTTAGATGAATCAATTGTAATGAACAATTTTATAAATAGATTATTGGATCCCCTAAGAATAAATTAAATGTTAACACCAATTATAAGGGTAGTAATCAAAATAGGAATTATTATAATGATTACCAGTAACATACCATGATTACCATAATGAATAACAGTAACAGAACTCCTTACTGTAATGTGTGCAAAACAAATACCCATCATACCAGAGATTGTCGAAAGAGCAGTCAAAATTTTAATCCTAATTTTAATCAAGTAACTAACCTAAATAGTTCCGCAAAAATTTAATAATGTTCCGTGGTA
Organism: Poecilobothrus nobilitatus; assembly: GCA_947095535.1. Taxonomy (NCBI): domain Eukaryota; kingdom Metazoa; phylum Arthropoda; class Insecta; order Diptera; family Dolichopodidae; genus Poecilobothrus; species Poecilobothrus nobilitatus. The sequence continues at coordinate 197,272,133 of OX352772.1, forward strand.
TACAAACCCAAGTGCTAGCCCGCGAGTCAATACACTAACGCAAGAAAAGATTTGTCGTTACTGTAAACATCCTGGACATACTCTATATGAATGCAAATAACTAGCATTTAATAGAAATAAAAAGAATAGTATTGACCTTTCTCAACCTTATACAAATGAGGGAAACTACCAGCAGCCTGGTCCATCGGGTTTCAGGACACAGCCGAGTCAATTAAAATAGAGCGCCCAAATCTAAATCGACTTAAATCAAATATCAAATCGAATACTAAATCGAAATCGGTAGTTGAAATTGCGTAGAGTGGGAGGAAGCTTGAAACTTCAGTAGAGATGGTATATGGTATGTATCCGTCGAAGTTGTTGATGAGTGAACCCGTCGAAGTTGTTGGAAGCATATATTGGATATTGAGTAGATTATATTATAAATGTAAAGATGAAGTGAAATTATAAAAATACCCTATAGTATGTAGTGAATGATTGTGGTTTTGTGATAAAAGTTTAAAATTTAAAATTTAGAATTTCGTTTTGCTGTTTTAATTGTTTTATTATTTAAATGGGGGGTGAATGGATGTTTGTATGATTGTGTCAGCAAAATAGAAATTTTATGTAAAGTATCTGTAAAAAGAACGATTTTGAAATAGAAAAATGAAAAAATGAAAAATTGCGATTTTAATTTTTTTTAAGTTCTTATTGGTCTTATATATATGAATGATATTATATGAAGCAATAGTGGAAAATTAAAAGTGTGCTTATAAGAAAATAAAAATTTTTTTTCTCTTCTCTCAACTTAAATTAATTGTACTGATAACAAAATAAAAAATTTTTAGAAGTAGTAGTTCTTCATCAAAAAAATCAAAAATTACGTCAGGGAATTCCTTTGATTAAAACAATTTAAAGAAAAAGCAACGAGATGTATACTACAAAATTTTTTTATTTATTTTTAATGTTTTTCGATATTTACATTTTTTTTCTTGAAATTTCTTTACAATTTTACCTAATCGTAATAGGCATATCTTAGGAAATTTGATTGAACTCTGAGTAAGTAAATCTGTCCATTTATCATCTTTATCTTCTCTCAATGAATTGAATTGGATCAATGTTGACTCAGCATAATTTCCCAAAAAATTTATATGATATTGAATTTCACGTCTATATTTCCTTCTAAAATTTTTTTTATTTTCAAGAAAAAATTTATTAAATACGATAATTGTTCTTGGAAACTCCATTGTAAGTTGAAACTAAAGAAAACTAATTAAGCCATTAATTTAAAAATAAAATATGAAAATACTGAGAATTAACTAAATCTTCTGTGGGTAGGAGTGTTAAGGGGTATAGATATCTATTAGGTAAGTTTATGAATGTTTAGGTTCAATAGCAATCCTATGATCTTATCCAGAGAAGATGTGTTTTTTTCTAATAATCTTATATTTATTCAAAATTGTATAAAAGGTTAATTTTAAGATTAAAAAGTGTTATAAGACGGTAAGTTTAGCAACTGAAAAGATCAAAATGTTTTGGGCTGATCACATTTTACATGGTTATAAATATTGTATTTGTGGCCGGAAATGGACTTCAATCAAGATAATTAATTGAAAAATATTCCATGATTTTTTGGAGATGTATCTAACACCAGAAGGGGGGGAAAAGGCATGTGTTTTAAAAATTAGAAATGATGAGTCAACAAATAATAAATTATTTTTATCTCCATTGGATTGGCAACATATTAAAACAGAAGTATAATGCGATGATATTTCCATTATTGGTACAATCAGACAATCATCAATCAAAAATCAAGTATCCAACAGTTTTGGTGGCGATTGTCCTTTTGCTGAAGAAGATAATTGGGAGTTGATTGAGAAAAATATTTCAAATGTATTATCAAAAGATAAGAATAAAAGAATTTCACAACATATTCAATAATTTTCCATGAAAACAAATATGAAGAAAATCCAAACGACATGAAAAAATCTATGATAAGGAAACGAATTGATGATGGAATTATATTTATATCATCAATAGAGAATACATATAATGAAAAAAATAATAAATCAAAAATTGGGGATAAGTCAACTAATTTAAGAAAATTACTTGAAAGTTTAAAAGAGGAGAATTTAGATTATATGGAAGCTTTTTCAGATGGGAGAGATCGTTATTTACCACTTTTTATATATGTTTGTACTATTATAAGTCAAGTAAAGTTTGTACATAAAAAAGAAATTTCGAGAAAATAAAAAGTATACATAATATCATATTTATTTTCGCTTTGTCAACTATACAAACCAATTCAATCCCAATTATCCTAATGTCAAGTTAGATGAATCAGCTTTTGGAAGCACTTATTTTAATATATTACTTTCAAATAATGAAACCGTTAAAATAAATTTATCAGTTCAGCTTTTAAAACTTTCAATTTCTCATGAACTAAACAAAGTATCATCAATTAGTACAACTATATCCACACCAATAACTACTTTCAAAGCAGATGATTATTTACTTGGAGATAAAGCTGATTTTAATCCTCAATATGTATCTATAGATGAAGCCATTGAAGCTTTTAGACAAGAACTGATATTAAAAGAACGTAATATAGGTGGAATAATAAATGGCTTTTATGTGTTCTACAGACATTTTAAATTAGAATATGCTGTTGATAAAGAAATTCATATCCGATGTGCATATGATAGTAATTTCAAATAAAAATTTCTCAAAATTCAATGCTTGGAATACCGCGAAATTTTAGCAGATAGAATACCAGGTACTGGAGAGCTAGAATCAGTTCCACTTATGGATACAGATTATAAATCTGAATACACAGTTCTAGATTTGCGATCAATAAAACAAAAGTCAACATATCAAATGGAAATTTCATAATTTTTAGAAATAAAATAAAATAATATATTACGTAATTGGAAATTAATTAAAATAAAAAAAATTTTTTTTTATAATACATCATTTTTATTTATCCATGAATTATGAATGTAGAAAATCCTAACCACTTAACAAAACTTTTATCACCTTTAGTTTTAAGAATTTTTTCAATCAAGTATACATGTTTTTGATTAGCTTTTAATAGTTCATATTCATAGAAGCCTCCTTGTATTGGTTCTTCTAATAAATATGTTACAGGGTTGGTAACCTGAACTTTCTTGATTTTAAATATTTCAGTTGTCCAATTGGGTGTATAACCTTTTTCAAAAATATGTTTATATTTGCTTATTCGAACTGGATCATCAACTTTAAATTTAGCAAACGGAGATGTTTTAATATGATTGTATGCAGTTTTGAGTAAATCATTAGCATTATGTTTATTAACATCTGAGGGATTTTTCTTAATTGTTCGATGTTTAGTATTGTTGTATTGTTTGACTAGTTCATCAATTATATTAATCCATTTGTAATTTCCTTTAAAACTAAATTCTTTCCACATCTTTTCTTTTACAGTTCTATTAAAACGTTCTACAATAGATGCTTTTAATGTGCTATATGTTGAATAATGGTTTATATGATATTTATGCATTAATTTTTGAAATATTTTATTAAAAAATTCTTTTCCATCGTCGGTTTGTAAATTTTGAGGTTGTCTTTAAGAATTTACAAAAATATTTTGCATTGCTTCTGTAACGTTCTCCTAAGTTTTTGTTTGTACAGGGATTACCCATGAATACTTAGAAAAGATGTCAATGACAGTTAATAAAAATTTAAAACCTTTGTTCTCTTTAGCATATAAACCCATTTCTACTAAATCAGCTTGACAAAGATCATCAAATCCTTTTATTATAACTTTACGTCCTTCAAAATTTCTCCGTGCAGGCTTATGAAGCTCTTCAACAACCTCTCTTTTACTCATTTTTAAATAAAATAAAATAAAATGTATGTAATTATTATATAACTAATTAGAAAATCCTTAATTGAAAATGATTTCCCGATGATTACTATGTAGAATCTGAGAAATAATAATATCAGTATTTTGAATTCTTTTATTAAATCTATAGCGATCCAGTGCTATAACTTCCCAACATTTTTGCCGAGCTAACTTATATGCTGTATTCCATTTGTATAATATATATATGCAGCACCGGCGCTAGAGTTTCAGATGATGTGTGAAAATTGCATATTACCGCCTTCGCATTCCATAATAAGAGTAAAAAAAACGATAAATGCATACATAACAAAACAATATAACTTTATTACTTTTAATTTAATTCATATTTATTATAAAAACATAAAAATCTTAATATATAAGCAAACTATTTTGAAAAAAAAGCTTTTCTGGCTTTCATTCGAGAAAATTTTAATCGCAAATCTTCAATATTCAAATCATTCACAATGTCGCTTTCAATCGAAATCGTAGCCAAATTGTTCAGTCTATCTTGACTCATGCTCGATCGTAAATAGTTTTTTATAATTTTAAGCTTTGAAAAGCTTCTCTCAGCACATGCTACAGTAATTGGCAATGTAAGAAGAATTCTTAATGCAACAGATACATTTGCATAGATTTCGTTTAAATTATTTTCATACAAAAATTTTAAAGATTTTTCTGGTCCCAAATTTTCGCAAAATTGAGAGGAAAGGGATTTAAGTTCAAAATGTAATTCTGCTCCTGAAATATCCTTTTTAGTTCCTTCAGTCAGTTTAGTTTCCAATCTGTTGCAACAAATTTTTATATCTTCATCCGGCATCAAAGAGAGACTTTTGATGTCGAATAAAAATTTGAATGGTTCAATTCCAGCTTGAAAGGCTTCAAATCTATCTTTTATCACCTTTGTAGCACATTCAAACATCTTATCGAAAACATTTTGCTTGTATGTTTTCTTTGGACATAAATTTTCTTCTATAATTTCTCGCTCGTCAAAAAATCTTTTTCTTTTTCTTTCCCTTCTAGCGGATTCTATGGGAAAACAATTATCCACTTTCAAAATATAAGCAAGTTCTTGAGCTTGTAAAATAATGGTATCAAATTTATTTTGGTTATAACTTTTCTTCAAGAAAGTCATTGTTCTTTCCAGTGAAGTTGAAGCCTCCATAATATTCATTTGAATTGATTGAAGTTGTTTGCTTGCCAAATTAATTTCAAATAAAAGTTCATACCAAATCTTGATTGAACATAGGAAATCGAAACTTGTGATTTTTGAAGCAATTGATTCTGCTGTAATTTTCACAACTGCTTCGTGTGTTGATTTAGCAACATCTTGAAGTGCTTCATAAATTTTTGGCAGTTCGAAGTGAAGAGTTTTTATAGCATTGATGTGACTTTCCCATCTCGTATCGCTTAGTGGTTTAAGAGTTAAAGATGGACATTTTGACTGCAAAATTACCCATCTTTTTGTTGACGCAGAAAAGAACTTATAAACTTCTTCAATCATGTTGAAGAATATGGCAATCTGGGATGAACACTTTACTGTATCTACCACTACTAAATTTAAAGTGTGACTGCAGCATGGTATATAAAATGCTCGGGAGTTTTTATTTAGAATTTGAGCTTGAACGCCCTTTCTAACGCCCTTCATATTCGCTCCATTATCATAGCTCTGGCCTCTGATATTTTCAATTGATAAGTTATAGTTTTCTAGAGAATCGATTATCGCTTTTGTTAATTCAATTCCGGTTGAACCATCTATCAAGTGGAATCCAAGAAAACTTTCATTTATATAAATTTCGTTATTAATATCCACGTCTACATATCGAATCAGCATCGACATTTGTTCCTGGTGGCTGATGTCTGGTGTACAATCAACAATAATTGAAAAGTACACGGATTTTTTGACCTTCTCTAAAATTTTGTTTTTTATGCAATTGCCAATCAAGTCCATAATTTCATTCTGGATGCTTTTTCCTAGGTAGTGCACAGATTTTGGGTTTGCTTTTGCTCTTAACAAATGTTTCTCCATAACCGGGTCGAATTCGGCTAGAAATTCTAAAATTTTTAGAAAGTTTCCGTTATTGTCTTCATAAACTTTGTCAGAAGAACCTCTAAATGCCAAGTTTTGTTTTGCCATCATAATTGTTAGAGAAATTAATCTTCTTAGCACGTTGTCCCAATGTTCCACCTCCTTTTTTAGGCTTTTGTCCATTATGGTATCCACTGATGTTCCCTTCTGTAATCTATTTTTTAGTTCCATCCATTTGCTGAAATAGTCAAAATGTTCAACACTTCGCTCGTGTCGTTTTAAAAGCTGTGAAATATGTCGCCAATCATTAACACCATTGCGAGCTAACATAACAGCAACAGGATTTAAAACAAATAGTTTGCAGCAAAAACAAAAAACTTTGTTAGTTTTTTTGGAATAAACTAACCACGATCTCTGATTTTTTTCACCATTATCCATAATTCTGTAGAAATAATGATTAGAAAAACTTAAATTTTCCGAGTTTTTGGGATACTGGCTCAAATTTTCTTTGAAATTGTCGGGTCCTTTAATAACAGTATGTTGAATGAAGTCTTTGTTAATAGCTTCTGGCCAGTCACTGATATCATCAAAACATAATGCAGTAACAACTGATGCAGTTGCCGGTTCAATTGTTGGCCTTATTTCAATTGTATCAGCAGAGTCATTAGAGTTGGCTACACGTACAGTTGCCGGTTCAACAGAGTCACTTGTTTGTATTAATGTTTCTGTTTCAGATCCCACTTCAATATTTTGAATAATGTCTATTTGATTTATATTGGCCAATACATGACGACGAGGTTGCAACAAAAAGTTTCCCAACAATGTTTGATTTTTCTTCATTTGCTCCTCTTTTTTTTGTCGTTTTTGTTTGTATTCCCAACCAGAAAGTTTTCTCTTTTCCATAGTTTTCTTAGATAATAGTAAAAATACTTATTAAAAATAATAAAATTTTAAGTTTAAATTAATTTGATTTACTTACAAATTTCTATTCTTTAAATTTACGACAACAAAATCCTTTTTTTTTATATTATAGATTAAAGTTAATATCTAAAATTTATAATGTTTGCTAAAAAATTAAAATGAATTATATAATAAGCACTGACTAGTGACTACTTACCAGTATGTGGAATCAAACTAAACTAGAATGAAAATTCGCTGCAAATAAGAAATTTCTTTATAAATTTTCCGCCTACTTAACTATTTTTCAAAAATGATTTATTTATTTTTCAAATTGGACACATTCACACATTATTAAACTAAAATGGAAATTGCACTGGAAATAAAAAAATTCTTTAAATTTTTTCGCCTACTTAACTATTTTTCAAAACAAAAATATTTTTCACAGATGGAACAATATTGTTCAAATTGGACTAGTTATTAAACAATAGAATGGAAATTGTTATGAAAATAACAAATTTCTGTACAATTTTGCCGCCTTTTGTATTTTTCCGCCGTGGCGCCTGCGTGAAAATCACGCATCGTACGCGCCTCACGCCGGCCCTGTATATATGCATTTGAGGCTTTAACATAAATTTGACTCTCTTTTTTACTTTTTTTTCATCATCATAATCCTCTTCCTCATGACTATCCTCAGATAAATCTGAAATTTCACCAGAAGTAACTGAAATATCATCTTCCTTTTCATCACTCTAATCAGACGAATCTGAAGCTTCAAGCCAATCGAATAAATCTACAACTTCATCCTTACTCATTTTTAAAATAACTAATTAGAATATATGTATTCTCTTTCAGTTATTTATAAATAAAATAAAATAAAATAAATAAAACGAACAATAAATGTTCAATGTATTAAAATTTATATTCTTTATTTGTATAAGAGTTTACAAGTATGTTTACTTTTATTATAACCTATTTTTTATTCTTTTATATAATTCCATTAGTTTGGTGCAGTGTAACATAAATTGTTCTGCTTAATGGCATGGGCAAGTATCTGGAAAACTTTTAATATTATCTAATGTATAGGGATATATATCCCAATGATATCCATACTTCTTCGTTTCAATTTGTAAAGAATTTTTAAATAATTTTGAAAATTTGAAATAATCTTTTAACTGCTCATAATGTTCCTGCAATAAAATATCTTCATATTTATTTAAAAAAATATTTAAAGAGTATCCTATTTGATGTATATCCATTTTGGAAGTTAAATGAAAACTAATCACAATTAATTTCTTGAATTATTAATTAAATCTAACGCTGATTGAGCTTTGGCTTCAGCTTTTTCTAATCTCGCATTAATAAATCTAATTGGTTTTTTAATTTGAAATTCAATAAAATCATTCATTTCTGAAAATTTTTCATTTAACATTGTAGAAAATTGATGATGTACTATGTCTAAACTATCTTGTACTTGTTCTTCTAATATTTTTAAATTTTCTTCTGTTAATTTAAGTTCACTAGTCAAATTGATAAACATTTCTCCTATGTAGTTTTTTATTAGTTCTTTATGAAAGAAAATTTGGTTATTCACAAATGTTTGTGTTGCTGCATCATTTCCGTTAATTTCATCTTGAACATTTGATAAAATTTTATTATCTAAATCATAATTTCCTTCAAAAGTTAGTTTGAAACCTAAACCAACAATACCTGGAGGACCTTGAGTGTGCAGTTTTCTAGAAGAAGCTGTACTACGTCCAAACTTATCAAGTGACATATTGATTTTTACTGATTGCTAATGTAAAATACTATTGAATTATATTTGCTTCTCTAAATTCTTCAATTATAGATACAATTTCATTATGATGATTATTGTTACCAGCTGATTGTGATGCAATTAGAAGTCTTAATCTATCAACTAACTCATTAGGATCATCCCAATAAACATATTGATTTGATTGATTTGTATAATTTAATTGGGTTTCTGGTGTTAAAGATTTATGAGAAAACTGAGTAAAATTTTTATTCGTATGACCTGATCCAGTTTTCTTGTGTCTTATGTCTATGTTCATATAATTTTCTTAATATATTCTTGAATATAAAACCTTTGTTTCCCTTTATTTGTTCTAAAAGATTATAATTTCTTCTATGTGCATTCGTTCTGTTAAGAATTTGATGATACGTACTTAGATCACTTGCAGTATATTTTAGAGTTTTTTTTTTAAATATTAATTCATATAGACCATCAGTACCTTCAAAAACTTCCTTATCAATCAAAAAATATTTTTATTAATTTCATCTATTTCAAAATTAGCATTACCAAGTTTTCGCACATTTAATGATTCATCAAAATAGGGTCCATATTTCTTATTGAGGTTTGACTTGTTTAGAAACAAAAATTGTGAAATTGATGGTGATTTATCATTATCAAATTTTACAGTATTCGGTGTTGAAGTTTTAAATTCATTGAAAGTATTACTTTTGTTGCTAGGTGTTTTAACTTCCGTCCTAAATGACCTCATTATTATTTTTATCATTATCATCACCCTATTCAATTTCCGGTTTGATATCTGGAATTCGTTGTTGTTTAATAATATTTGTTAATTATTTTAATGGTTTTGTAATTGGAGTAAAGTTTTCTTCCCGATTATCATCTTCTGAAAGCTTCTTAATTTTTAAAAATTGAAATTTTCTTTTTAAACTTTTACGTGTTTTAATTAAATCTTTCAATTGGAATTTTTTTTTTTAACTTTTACGAGTTTTACTTAAATCTTTCATAAGTGGTTCATCCATTTTTTAATTAGAAACTAATCTATTCAATTATTAACTGCAAATTAACAACCGAACTGTTCTATTGCTAACTGCTAACTGCTAACTGTTAACAGCTAATTGCTAACTGCTATCTGCTAAATGACCTGTTCAGTTAATAACAAATTGTTAACTAAAATTTAGCAAATGCATCAAAATCTTTTCTATAACGACCATTATTTAAATTGCTATCTTTATCAATTAATAGAAAACCATATTTATCATTCCAGCAGCATGCACTCAACTTTTTAGCACATTTCCAAAAAAATTTGAAAAAATGTGCTTATTAGTTTCACTCTGTCCGTCCGTCCGTCCGTCCGTCCATCTGTTTACAAAACTTCTACACCGTTAAAGATAGAGAAAAAAAATATTAACCATGGCTAGGTCTCATAAAAAAATAATTTTGTGGAACAACTTTTTCATGTAGCCCCTCCCATTACGGAGCTACAGCCGCTCAAACTTTGAAAAAGCCCTATTTTTAAATGCATATATCTTATGTTCTCCTTAAGATTTTTTCAATCTGAAAACGTCATTCGACAGGTATTTTATCTTTGTAAATTAATATGAAAATTATACAATTTTTTAAAATTTAGTATTTAAATTTACCGTTATGTGAAAACCAAATTTTGCATGATTTTTCTACTTTCATAACTCCGGCATGCTTCTAGATACAGGCTTGAAATTTTGAGGCAAGAAAGAACTTTTAGAATTAGTATAAGTTTGCTCAGAAAATTTTTTTGGACCACCCCCTGTTTATGAACTATTAGGGCTTAAAAATTGAAAATTTGCTATTTTTAAACACCTGTAACTTAGGAACCTGTACACATTTTACTTCTGCAAGATATAAATATTAAAGCTACAGTAATATATTTTTACGTGTGTTAAAGATTTATTTAAGTTGTGAAGGGTTCCAAAGTTGCAGCTTTTCAAAATTGCGAAAAAGCCCCATTTTCAGATGTATATATCTCAAGCTTTGCGTAATAGTTTTGCAATCTAAAACCGCCAGAAGATCGAAAATTTTATATCTATATAAAACAATATCAAAATTATGTAATATTTTGTAATTTACTATTTAAATTTACCGTTATGTGAAAACCACATTTTGCATGAAATTTCGTTTTTCATAACTCCGGCAAACTTTTAGATAGGAACCTGAAATTTTGAGACAAGAAAGAACTTTTAGAATTAGTATAAGTTTCCTCAGAAAATTTTTTGGTAGCACCCCCTCTTTAAGAGTTATTACGTCTCAAAAATTGAAAATTTGGTGTTTTTAGACACCTGTAACTTAGGCACTTGTACAAATTTTTCTTCGGCAAGGTATGAAAATTAAAGGTTCAATAATATATTTTTACGTGCGTTAACGGCTTTTCTTTGTTTTATAGGATTCCGGAATTACGGCCCCTCAAAATTTTAAAAATGTCCTATTTTCACATTTTTTCTTATTACATGAAATTTTGAAATTTTTGTGTAAGTCACACTTCTAAACAGTTTGTATTGAGTTTTGGAAATGTGCGCTTTTAAAAACCGTTGGTTTACATTCTACCTTGTTCAAATCATTATAAGACATATCAGAATTTACATGATCATTATATAGATGTTTTAAATTTAAATCACTTTGTTTGAAGATAATCAAAAAGTTGGCGTTATCTCTAATTAAATGGTTTGGAATTCTTGTATAAGACTGACACAGATAAAAGCTATCTACTTCTTAATGTCGCCCCATGCAAAAATAGTTTCGTATGCTATCTTGCTTATCGGAAGCTACATCATCGAACATAAATATTGAGTGCGGTTGTGAGGCTGAAGGTTCAATTACATCAACGTTATTTGAAAATTCGTTATATCCAATTCCTTTGATTGGTTTTATTAATTTTCTTAAATATTCATATTTAGGTTGATGTAATGATCTCGAGTAAATATATATATTTTGAAATTTAAGACCTTTAGAATCTAAAAGCATACTTATCATAACATTAGTTTTACCACAATTTGACGGTCCGACTATTAATCCTCTTATACTGTCTGGAAAGCACTCACCATGCTTTTTATTTTTTTTTTCTGAATTTTGATCAAAATTTTTAATTTTAACTGCGTTATGTAATTTTATAAATTTTATTTCTTTAACTTAAAGAAATAATTCTTGTTTTAAATGATGATGAATTTTTTAAAAGGTAATTAATGTTTGATTGACTTTCTTAAACTAAACTGCATATTATGTCTCTTCACAATAAATTTTGAAACAGTAATAGACAAACCATTAAAGGAAGAGGAATTGTTAACTCATTAATAAATAAATTACCATTTGAAGCACATTTACCTGGCTATAATTATTGCGGACCGGGGACAAAATTAGCAAAACGATTAGCTCGTGGTGATAAAGGGATTAATGGTTTAGATGAAGCTTGTCGAGAGCGTGATATAGCATATTCGAAATCTTCTAATCAAAATCAGCGTCATATAGCTGACAATATACTAGCAGAAAACGCTTGGCAAAGAGTTAAAGCTAAAGACTCAAGTTTTGGTGAAAGGTTAAATTTATATCTAGTTACAAACGCAATGAAAGCTAAAGTTAAACTTTTATTGGTATTAAAAAAGAAAACAAAAAAAATAATTCAAAGAAAAAAACCTTTGAAAAATGTTATAAAAGAAGTTAAATTAGCTATTAAAACCACAAAGAAACCAATGAATGATAAAAATATTATAAAAATTGCTTTAAATGCAGCTCGAAAGTTTTCTAAGAACCAGAAAAAAAAGTTTTATATCTCTCGAATAATTCCGGTACCAAAAATTGGAGGAGTTTTACCGTTAATCCCTATATTTGCTGGTTTATCAGCTATTGAAGCACCTTCTGGCGGTGCTGCAGGTATAGCAAAAGCTGTAAATGATGCTAAAAGTGCTCGTAAACAATTACATGAGAGTGTGCGTCATAATAAAATGATGGAAGCAATAACATTAAAAGGAGGAAAAGGATTACATTTGAAACCACATAAAAAAGGTTTAGGTCTGTTTTTGAATCCAAAAAACCATTAAATGAGCTACCCAAAAGAGCACTCACCAATTATGAGAAGAATTTGGAAGAAAGTATTTAAAATATTTCCGAGGAGTTTTTATGAGAGATAAATTACCGGCACATAAACCTCGGAAATATAAAACTGGTATAATAAATTTAGATAATTGTATTGGTAATGGAACGCATTGGGTAGCTTATTACAAGAAACCGCAAATTGTGCAATATTTTGACAATTTTGGAAATTTAAAACCCCCATTAGAAGTAATTCAATATTTAGGAGATAATATTGTGTATAATTACACAAAATATCAAAACTTTAATTCATATAATTGCGGTTATCTATGTTTAGAATTTTTATTTCATATTGTTAACAAAAAAAATTATCAGTAAATAAAACATGAAAAAATAAAAAAAAATTGTTTCTTTATTATTAGTCTGATTTAATTAAAAACTAATCTACATTAATAATTTTGTTCAAGTTCAAGATTCAAAAGAAACAAAAAGTACTGATTAGAATTAGAAGATTCAAAAGAATAATTAGAATTTATCACAAAAAAAATTTAAAGAAAAATTGAATTGAAACATATTATATATGCATATATATATATAATTTTTTTTTTATTGTGTTGAATAACCTTGAAAATCTATAAAAGCGGAATGCATTTCTGAAATACCTCATTATTTCAATTAAAAATATGTCAATAACATTAACTTTAAACGGAAACTCTTCTATATTGACAACTAATTATTTTCCTCCAATAGACCTAAAGGGGAAAGAATATACGTGCGGTTTAGTAGATTTTCAAACCTATAATTCAATATCCAATATAGATGAGAAAAATAATAAATTTATTATTGATGATAAACCTATTATAATTCCAATAGGTTCATATGAAATTGAAGATATTGAAACAATTCTCAGAAAAACGTTAAATATAACTAAAACAGATAAGGAAAAATTAATTTTAAGAGCAAATAATAATACATTAAAGTGCGAAATTTTTGCTGATAAAGAAATTGATTTTTCAAGAGAAGAAACTATTGGAGGATTATTAGACTTCAGTAAAAAAAAATTATCAGCTAATAAATGGCATACTTCAGATCTTTTTGTTGATATTAACAAAATAAATATAGTAAGAATAGAATGCAATATTATCTTCGGAACTTATATAAATGGAGAGGAAGCATGCATTTTACATGAATTTTCTATTAGTGTTAGTCCTGGCTATAAAATAATTGAAGTTCCTAAAAGTGTAATTTATCTACCTGTAACTGTTGATCAGATAAAACCTATCACTATTAAATTACTTGATCAGAACGGAAATTTAATTAATTTTCAAGGAGAAGCAATAACACTTAGATTGTATTTAAAAGTTTAAAATGTTAGTGTTTAATCAAAATCAAGATTCTTATATATATTGTCAATGTCGAACTTCGCATTGCAATATATTAAAGTCAGCAGGAGGAGAAGGAACACAACACTACAAATCAAGAAAAAAATTAACTGTCGAAAATCAGCAATATCTAAAATTACTTGGATATCAATTAAAATGAACCTTTTGGTGAACCTGTTTTTAATGAAACTATAATTAGTGCTAACTGGCATACATATTATCCATTCCACATAACCAATACAAACACCAATAGAAATATAAGAATACTAATACAAAATCAGAATTTAAATATATTACTTTCAACAAGTTTTATTTATATAGAAGGACATCTATCAAATCACGATAGAATGACTCTTAGAAATACTAAGCTAGTTAATAATGCTGCACCATTTCTATTTGAGAGAATTGCTTATACGTTTAATGGTAAGGAAATTGATCATAATAATAAGGTTGGTATAACTTCAACGCTAACAAGATATTTCACTTAATGAAAACGAACGCAGTGCTTTATTCAATGCGAATCGGTCCCCAAAAACATCAATTCAGTTGGAAGAGCATTATTTCAGTTTTTACGTTCCTTTAAAGAGATTATTAGGATTTGCGGAAGATTATAAAACTATATTCCTAATGCACAACATGAATTGATATTAACACGCGCTGGAAGCAACAACAATTCATTAATATGTTCAAATGCTACTGAGAAGCCGGATATTACTATTACAAAACCAGGTTGGAGAGTTCAACATGTTAATTTGATGGATGCACCAAAAGACCAATTATATAAAAGTATTGGTAATGGTTCTGTTATGAAAATGGGTTTTAGAAGTTGGGACTTAAACGAGAATCCATCATTACCGCCAGCAAATCACTTCATTTGGAATGTTAAATCATCTTCACAATTAGAAAAACCTCGTTTTATTATTTTCGCTCTACAAACTGATCAACAAAATGTCGAAGAAAATCTTTCAAAAGACCCTTCAATGTTTAATCATTGTGATGTTTCTAATTTAAAAGTATATTTAAATTCTCAAGTATATCCGTATGAAGATATGAATTTAGAGTTTTCAAAAAATCGTTATGATTTAGCATATGAAGCATACTCGAATTTTCGAAGTACTTACATCAAACATCAGAACCTTCAGTTTCATGGGGTAATTTTAAAGATTCATCTCCAATTTTTATAATTGACACCTGCTACCAAAATGAAGATCCTAAAATGGGTCCAGTTGATATAAAAATTGAGCTGAAAACTATCAAAAGAATTCCAGAAAAAATTACCGCTTACTACTCTTATTATTCATGATCGCTTAGTAGAGTTTAAACCGTTAACAGGTGAAGTAAATACAATTATTTAAATTTCTAAATAAAAATAAATGAAATGATCTTAATTTATATAATATAGAACTTGTATACAAATAAGGTAATATTAATAAACTCAAAATCTTGCGTTTATGATTGAATTACTCTTTTTACTCTTCTGAAACATAAAAAATGGAATATGTAATAATCGATATACAAGGTTTTCTAATAAAACCACCTTATGGTTACGATTATTTAGATTCAAAAGCAAAATATACAAACAAATGGCTCACTAAAAATCATCACGGCTTACAATGGTCGGATGGTAAAACATATTTTTGTGATGTCATCAATTTTATAAAAATTTTTATATCTAATCAAACAAAAGTATATGTTAAAGGAGAAGAAAAACAATCTTGGATTATTAACATATTGAAAAATAATAATGTTTTGGATTTGAATAATCGTGATTCTACATGTTTAAAAATGTTGAAGAATCAACAAATTCATTGTTCTAAAAGATGTTCTTTTAACCATATTGGTGTGTGTGCTTTGGAAAATGTTTACTTGTTAAAATTGCTGATTTAGGTAATTCAAAAGTATTTAAGAAGAGAAATTATTTGAAACATATTCATTTCACTATTGGCTATCGATAGTTTTAATTAAATAATTTAAAAAATTAATATGGATAAAATACAAAAGGTTTTCAATAAAAATCAGTCTTCAAAAGATTATGAAAGATTAAAGGATACTTCAACGGAATCTACAAAGAAATGGGGGGAAGAAATGAGAAGTCAATATCATAAAAAGAAAATTAGTGAGCAGAATCAAAAACAAACTAAATAGCTAAAATAAAATAAATAAAAATATAAAATTGCTAAAAATAAAAAACTAAATTAAAATTAAATGTTTATCTTTTAATTATTTAAAAAATTTAACATATGTGTATATATATATTATATATTTATTCCAATTCTATAGAGGAATCATCATCTTCATCATAGAATTCTTCAATTTCTGCTCTACTGAATTTAATTTTATGTGTTGGACCACATTCACCTTATTTTATAACCACGTAATTTCCATTATCCAATCTCCTCATTTCCTTTTCTGTTAACTTGTTATATCTTATGGGTAGGAATATTTTAAACTTTTTAGTCGTTAAAATTATTCTTTCCCCATATTTAGTAAGAATTTTATTCAAGTTAATAATTTTAAAACTTTTATTTTGTTTCATTTCAGAAACTTTTATAGTTTTAATGATAGAATTAAATTTATTATTTATGTCATCAATAAATGTATCCATTTTATTTTTTTAAATTTTTTAAATCTTAAATTTAAATTTAAAAGTCTAGTTCGGTTGGCTGTTTTAAAGAAATTAAGTTATATTATTTTAATTAGAATAACTGAATTTAAATAGAAGGATGTATGTGGTTTTATAGTATGCTAATATTTTAAAGAAAATTTAAAGCAATTGCTAGAATTGTGAATTCAATGCAAAAAAATATATATTTTGAATTTGTTTATGAAGATTATAAAATTTAAATTAACTAGAAAGTTTTTTTTCATACCACTATTTCATAAGTTCATGTTAAAACCTAAATTTATTATAGAATGTTTGCGGTTAAACAATTTTTATCAAATAATTATGTTTACAGTTATATATAAATATAAATATATATTATGTTTACAGTTATATATAATTGAAAATTTCTCAAAGGCTAATTATTGTAAAGTATTTTAATATTTGAAATCTTTTTCCAAAACTTTTTAATTTAAATTGTTTTATCATAGCTACTAATTTATTATGGGCATGCTTCAATTAGAAAGTATCAATTGTGTTTGATTGTCTTATATTTTAAATTTTTATTTGTTTTTTTTTGAAAAAATGCCAAGCAATATTGAAATTATGAAAATGGGACATTCATGTTATGGATTTCCTTGCAACTATCAAATACTAGAGTGCTCAGAATTTGGAAAACCGTGTTGTGTGGTTTATAGATTCTTCGATTTAAGAGTATCTATATTTAATTGCAGCTATGAATTTGCGGAAGCTTGCATCTCAAATCCGCAAGAAATGGTGTTTTGTTTTCATTGTTTTTTACGTAAAAACGAAGAAGCGCAGCGTCACAACAACAAATCTTGCGCTGGAAGTTTTAAGTTGCTGTATCATACTGCCGGCTTTGGTTCTGTAGATGAAGCCAAAGATTTTATTGAAGAAATGGGACCTCTATGTATAAGTTGCGGTGTAACAAAAAATTACTGCAAAATCTTTTCTATATAAACAGTTTCTATAATCATCGATAGTGAAATCAATACATTTCTTAACACCTTTAGCTTTATTTATTTTTTTATTTTCAATATCAATTGAATACATCTTAGATCTTAATCCTAAAAATTCTTCAATGATTCATCCATTACACTCATCCACCAAGTACCTTTTTATTTTTTCTAGGAATATTATAAGGATTATCAATAGAATATTCTAAAGTATCATAGAAATTTTGTATGTCAGGTAATATATCCGTATAAAAATCTTTTGTTTTTATAGTATAAATGAAAGAGTCTGTATCCATATAATTTAGAGAAATATTATCATTATATTTTGGTTTGATATAGCTATAATGAAAATCATACATTTTTAACTTAGATAATTCTAAAACAGTAAAATCTGCATATAATGGTTTATTATAATATGTGCTTACTCTACTCATTTGAATAGCAACCATATTATTTGTAAAATGTGTTAAACTATGAAAATTTGACATTTTCCATTGTTTTACCAAAAGTTGCGTTATTTATTAATTTAAAGAAACTCTTATCGAATTCATTTGTAGCTTTGGTTCGATATAAATTATTGAAATCAATAAATTTTTTTAACCAACATGATTGTTTAAACATTAAAACTCTATGAATTTTTTTTAATTTTAATCCGTTTTTTAAGCATTGCTTTACATTTCTATAGTGAATAATATAATTATTCTTATCCTCTACATCTGCAATTAATTTTGGAATCTTTATTTCAGATGTTTTTTTATTTTCTGCACAAAATGGTAAATTGCTATGTTCATCATGTATTGAAATAGGATATTCCAAATCTACTTCCAAAACATACCCTATTTCCGAATCATCAGCAATATTTAATACATCAATTTCAGTATTTTCACTCCATTCAAAATTTGAATGAGGTAAGTACTGAGAGTGAGTGAAACCATAGAGATTATTTACATCAAGATATACTATATATGATAATGGTTCTGACTCTTTAAAATTAATCATATACTTATTATTAGCAACTGAGTGTCTTAATGAACACTGTGTTAAACCTCCTCTATTACCAATTTTTAAAAAATTGTACGTACTAATGTCTGTTAATAATTCAAGCTCAACTCGTGGTTTTTTAACATAGCATTCCATGCTAATCCTGGAATTGTAAAGTATTGACAGGAATCTAAAGAATATATCTGTTTGCAAATTTTTCGAAAATTTTGAAATATATCTGTTAATAAGAGTACATCAGATTTTAAATAAATTTCTAAATAATCTTTCAAACTTTTACATTTAAATTTTTCCTACACATTTTTAGCGTAAAGATAATCTGATTCTGAGCAAATACTATTTGTAAATTTATTATTAAAGCATTCTTGTACAATTCTATTTCATTTAATTTTTCCCATGAATCTAAATATTTGTAAGGAAAAATTCCTTTCCGTCTAATAAGACTAAACATATCATTTGAGGGAAACATTTTTCTAGTATTTATTAATTCTACATCTTCTAAATTAGATGCTAGCGATTCTAAACTTGATGCCATAAATCTAAAAGAGTCTAAAAATCTCAATTCAAACGACATTTCATTTTCAATTTCGATCCATTTTGATAATGAAATGTAATGTTCTTTACTAGATGGAATAACTTGAATTTTCCCCGGATAGTCATTTAATACTTTGATAAATAAATGACAATCATATCCTGAAAACTTATACAAGAAAATTGGAATAAAATTTGGAATAGAATAATTCAAATTACAAATAGAGTGTGCTGGACCTCGATACTTGCCAGTTAAATAACAATGATTAATTACCCTATCTTTATCTAATTTTTGTTCGCAAATGTGACAAATTTTACAATCTAGCTGTGTTTTTAATTCTAAAGATGTTAATGGTTTCATCTTGATTTTATTTCTAATATACTTACATACTAAAGTGGTAGTATCCTTTATTAAATTCGCTATAAAATCCTTTTCGCAATTCTTCTTTGTATGCATTCTAAATATATCTAATGTATCATCAAAAGAACATTTTATATAATACGCGGAAGAATAGGGCACATGTTCTTGAATGTCTGTTGTTGATGATGATTTCGGATCTAGCAAACAAGTATCTATACTTTTAAGTATGCATTCGAAATCTGCATAAACAGTAAATGGAAGATCAATCTTTTTATCAAAATTTTTAAATTTTAATATTTTATTTTTAACTGATAGCATTGTTGTAACAATTTTGTTGCACTCGTTCTAATGTTGTTTTAAAGATGTTTCACTATAGAAATTCAATAAGCAATAGTTACACAAATAAGTGCGAACTTTACTTTTAGTAATTTGGGATTTTATTAACCTAGAAATATGTTTAATCCAAACATAGTGACTTTTTTCTTCATTTTGAATTATTTAAAGATTTATATGAATAGGTTTCTGCTTCATTGTAGAATAATATGGTCCTACTATTTGGAAAAAATCATTATCACGTATTTCGACTCTTTCAAAACCAAAAACATTCACGCTAATTGTAGGGTTTAATTCCTCAAATAATTTAACTTTATTAACTTTAAGAGGAAATTCCATTCCATCAAAAATCAACTCTACATTATTCTGTAAGACTATTCTATTTGGAGCTACATCTCGGATTCTATATGTTAAGGTTCTTTTCAGGGATTTCATTACTTACAACCCTCATTTTGGTATTAAAGGATTTGATTGAAAGAAGTATATTATCTTCATCTCCATCACTAGTTTTTTCAGGTTTTCCTACTTTCATATATTCAGCAAACAACTCCATATTAAATTTATACGCACGATGTTTTGTTATCATATTTTTTAATAATTCTATTATTTTATCTTTAAAATTATGTAGAAACTCTTCTGGTAGTATATGCTTTCATCCTTGTTTTCTAAAACATATGTTTCTACACGCTCATCAAAACTACTTTTAATAGATTTCCTAGAATTAAATATTAGTATATTATGGTTAGAAGTAATTTATAAATAAGTTCAACAATACACTCTTGCTTCTAAAAATTTTTTATTTTCTTACCAGCACAATTTTAATTTTTCACAATTGTTTCATATAAGACCAATAAGAACTTAAAAAAAATTAAAACCGCAATTTTTCATTTTTTCATTTTTCTATTTCAAAATCGTTCTTTTTACAGATACTTTACATAAAATTTCTATTTTGCTGACACAATCATACAAACATCCATTCTTCACCCCCCATTTAAATAATAAAACAATTAAAACAGTAAAACAAAATTCTAAATTTTAAATTTTAAACTCTTATCACAAAACCACAAACATTCACTACATACTATAGGGTATTTTTATAATTTCACTACATCTTTACATTTATAATATAATCTATTCAAAACCCAATACATGCTTGCAACAACTTCGACGGATACATACCATATACCATCTCTACTGAAGTTTCAAGCTTCCTCCCACTCTACCCCAATTTCAACTACCATTTCAAAACCTAATACTTCCGAAATCAACAACTGCGTCTACACCGGCAGCTCTAGGCACTACAACTTCAACAAATAACATTCTCTCATTTAATTGAATAATTCAACCTTCTAATCCTAAAATCTATTTCATTATACCTTACACTTAATTCTCACTTTCAAATTAACGAACACTGTATTCAAAAACTTTCAAAATAACGAACACTTGATTCAAAATAACAACTGTCAAAATATTGATGTCACCTGACAGCCCCAGAAACCCCATATCCTATCTACTAATCTTTCCTATGATTAATTGGATATTATCGTAAATTCATACCAAAATTCTCAGCTATAGCACAACCATTGAATAAATTGTTGAAAAAGGATGCTAAATTTGTTTGGGATGGGCTTTTGTTTGGGCTTCTTTCAAAAGCTTAAAAAAAGCAATAACCGAATACCCAGTATTACAATATCCTAACTTCACGAAAGAATTTTATCTTACAACTGATGCGAGCGACACAGCTTTAGGTGCCGTTTTATCGCAGCAAATATTAGAACAAGGCAAAGTAGTGGATCTACCAATCGCATACATTGGTAGAACATTAAACAAAGCCGAACGTAATTACTTCACTATTGAAAAGGAAGCTTTAGCAGTCGTTTGGGCAACGTCTTGTTTTCGACCATACCTTTATGGTAGAAAATTTACGGTTGTTACCGACCACAAACCCCTTGTTTGGGTCTTGAACATAAATAATTCAACTTTTAGAATTATGCGCTGGCGTATTAAATTAGAAGAATACGATTATCGTGTTATCCACAAATCGGGTAATTTGAATACGAATGCAGACGCCTTATCTAGATTAAAAATATCCAATATTAATGTAATTACAAGAGCACAATCTAATAGAACAAATCACAGTCAAAACTGCGTATTGCAAGATAAAAATCTTAATAGTTCAGAAAATAAAAACTCAGATCAATAAAAAATTCATGAAAATATTGCAAATCAAAATGTTAATATAATGTTATGTTATGTTATGTTATGTTAATATAATAGAAAACCAAATTACTATTCTCTCCGAACCTAAAGAAATTAAAACAATTCGTACACTACAAAAACTTAAACAAAAGTTTTACTTTAAAAATATGAAACAAACTGTAATCAAATATATATCTTCTTGCGAAATATGTCAGAAAAATAAATTAAGCTTAAAAACTAAAATACCAATGAAAATAACAGATACTCCTAACAAACCTTTTGAAAAAATTGCTTTGGATATAGTAGGACCATTATCTACTTCTGAATCCGGTAATATATATATACTAACATTTCAAGATTTACTCACTAAATTTCTGTTAGCTATCCCTATTCCTAATCAGGAAGCTGTCACGGTAGCAGACGCTTTTGTACGGAAGATCATTTGCATTTTTGGTACTCCAAAAATAGTTCTAACTGATCAAGGTACTAATTTTATGCGTGAAGTATTTAAAAGTACTTATTCATTATTAAAAATTAAAAAGATAAACACAACTAGTTATCATCCGGAATCCAATGGTTCCCTAGAAAGAGCACATCATTCTTTGGGAAATTATTTGCGTTGTTATGCAAATAAAGATCCTGATAATTGGGATACGTGGTTAGACTTTGCAATTTTTGCACATAATACAACTCCTAGTACTTCAACAAAGTTTACGCCGTATGAAATATTATTTGGTATAAAACCTGAATTGCCATCAGCCATATCCAAAACTATTGAACCATTATATAATATCAATGATGATGTTCTAGACTTAAAATCACGTCTTCAAAACAGTTATACTGAAGCCAGAAATAATTTAATTAAATCAAAAGAAATAAATAAAGGAATCTATGATAAAAATGCTCGATTACTAGACATTTTTGTAGGAGACAAAGTTTGGTTACTTGATACAGTAAGAAAAAATAAAAAATTAACTGCATGTTACCTAGGGCCTTACGAAGTCATAGAAATAAACTCTCCAGAAAATACTACTATTAAAATTGGTAGGAAGACAAAACTAGTTCATAACAATCTTTTAAAAATGTTTGTTGAGTAAATACAAATTGCATATCAAAATTTTTTTTGAACTTAATTTGATTTTCTTTTTTTCTTTTTCCAATAAATAAAAAGTTTAATTTTTGGTAATGTAAAGAAAAAAAGAGGAAATATTATTAATTATAATTACATAATGCGGAATTTATATATTAGATAAAAAAAAAACCTTTAAGTAAAGAAAAATGAAATAGCAAATGTGTTTCAAATTACAAAATAAAAATGAAAAGAAAAAAAAAAAAACAATCGTACATTGTAAAAAAAAAAATTTATATAAAAACAAAATTTTTTTTAATATATCAATGATACAATTTATTAACAATTAACTTATAAAATGTTAAAATAATGTAATGTAATTTGAGTAAACATAAATTAAATATCATAATAATAAAGGAAAAAATAAACAAACTTATACTTAATAATTATAAAGAGAATATTTTTTTTATTTTTATATATATTAGATAATAACTAAAAAAAAAAGAAAAGAAAGAATATAATAAAAAAAAAAAACAATTATATGTCACTTGTAAAAAAAAAAAAACTAAAAATTATCACAATTTGTGACATTTTTTTTTTTCGATGGGAGAAGGTGTAATATGCCACTCCAATATACTAAAACCATAACAATAAACATTATATTAATTTTGTATTTCTTTTTACTTTCAATTCCTTTTCTTTTTAACTATAAATAAATTAGGTTAAAGCATGAATACTGTAACATATGGTTTACATATGTTTAAAATTAAATATCATATTGCAATATTGAACCAAAATAAACTAACTATAAATAATAAAGGTTACTTCAAAATATATAAACAAAGAAAGTAGAATTAAGTTATCCTATTGCAATATTGAACTAAAATATTTTGTAAATGCATACTAATAAATAGATAAATATGTCAAGTATCATACTGGTTTGCATTGCCAGCATGATACTTGACATATTTATCTATTTTGGCATCATCTATCTATCTTATCTATTTGGTTTGCATTGCCAGCATGATACTTGACATATTTATCTATTTTTATAATAATCATTGTTTTAGTCTATTTTGTAATAAATATTGTTTTAGAATGTAAGAAAATAAATTGTATAAAAGACTTTCTTTTACAAAAGGAAGCAACATTACTATTTCAAATTTTACACTGCAAGGATGTAAAACAAATAAAGTAATATTAATATAAAACAACTTCTGTGTTTAATTTACCATTGAATATCGACGATTTAATTATTATGTTAATTTATTGTTCGCTTCGTACGTAATACGTTATTGTATGTGTTCAGAATCCAACTTGTTGGATTAGTTGTATTACATTGAATAGGTAATACCAAAGAACATATAATTATAAGAAATCTCATCTCATACAAATTTTGAAAATATTTTTTTTCTCTATAGTCTCATACACAAAATAATAATGTAAACAGTAAAATGTAAATCACTCACACTGAATAGAAAGTTTTTAGCCAGTTATTTTGTTGTTGCAAAAATCTTCTATGAAAACTAATTTTGGCATAATGAAATTTGGCTAAAATTTCCGATGGGTGAAATAAAGCGGCTTTATTACGAAAAACAAGGGAAATAAAGTTGAATTAGTAATTCTATCTTATTTCCAAAAAAAAATTTCAAAAAATAAAATAAATGAAATAAAGTCGAATCGACTTTATTACCAAAAACAATGGAAATAAAGTCGAATTAGAAATTCTATATTACTTCCAAAAAAAAGTTTAAAAAATAAAGTCGAATGCAAAAAAAAGAAATAAAGCCGATTCGACCTTATTACCAAAAACAATGGAAATAAAGTCGAATTAGAAATTCTAAAAAAAATGTTCAAAAAATAAAATGAAAGAAATAAAGTCGAATTGACTGGGATACGGAGCTCATGTCGATTTTCAAAATGTCGACTCCCAAAATGTTGACTTCCAAAACTTTGGCTCCCAAAATGTCGGCAAAAATGTCGATTTGTTAATTTTATGGTTTCAATAATTTGTTAATAATTTGTTAATAATTAATAATAATTTCCTCTATTTCAAATATATGTACAATAAAAATAATTAGGAGGGATTTTAGAGTTGGTTTCAAAATCAGGGTATTCCGCTTTTTCCAGAACATTTACATATATGTATACGTGAGATTCTGAATTAGGAGGGAGTTTAGAGTTGATTAAAAAATCAGGCTTTCCCGTTTTTCCAGAATATGTATATATATATGAATAGGGATAATTTTAAATGTTCTGTTGTTGAAATTTGTATTTTATCCAAGCCGACATTTTTTTAATCGATATTTTGTCCAAGTCGACGTTTTGTCCAAGTCGACATTTTGGAAATCGATATTTTGGGAGCCCACATTTTGTACAAGTCGATATTTTGAAATCGACATTTTGACAGTCGATATTTTGAAAATCGACATAAATTCTCCGATCCACTTTTATAACTTACAAAAAAATATTAAACTGGTTTTTATTAATTTTATTAAATAATCATTAAATAGCAGGTACTACCTACTTTCATTATTTGATAAACTTTGTTATCGTTTTATTATCACTTACCATTGGTATAAGAAACAAGATATTTATTTAGGTGTGGGTCGATTTGTTGAAAAACAAAATGTCGAATTAAAAATGTTGAAAAACAAAATGATTTGAAAAAAAAAAATGTTGAAAAAAAAATGTCCAAAAAATGTTGAATGTAAAAAATGTTGAAAAAATAATGCTGAAACAAAAAAAATTAAAAAAACATTTGGAAAAAGGGAATTCTCTGATTTTGAATCCAACTCTGAAATCCATTCTAATGCTGAATCTCACATATACATATTTATAAATATTCTGGAAAAAGCGTATAACCCTGATTTTGAATCCGACTCTAAAATTCCTCCTTATTTAGAATCTCACATACACATATATATAAATATTCTGGAATAAGCGTATAACCCTGATTTTGAATCCAACTCTAAAATCCCTCCTAATTCAGAATCTCACATATACATGTATGTAAATATTCTGGAAAAAGCGAATAGGTACTCTTATTTTGAATCCAACTCTAAAATTCCTTCTAATTATTTTTATTACGTAATACATATCAACAACAAAGCACTTATAATAGTAGGGGTTGTGCCTCCAAACCCCCGCTAATCATATCATTAAAGCTCTTATTTTACATATTTTGTGAATGATAAAAGCTGATCTGTGTAACTAGCACTCAAATGTATTACTTTAAAAAAAATGTCGAAAAATTTATTGTTCAACATTGAAATTCGACATTTTTTTTTTCAACATTTTGTTTTTCGACATATTTTTTTTCAACAACCGGTCTTTCAACATTATTTTTTTCAACGTTTTATTTTTCAACATTTTTCTCTGTTCGACATTTTTTTTTCGACTTTATTTTTAGAACATTTTTTTTGGAAATAAGATAGAATTGCTAATTCGACTTTATTTCCATTGTTTTTGGTAATAAAGTCAATTCGACTTTATTTCACCCTTCCCCCCCTAAAATTTCATATTAATTAATCGTTTACTAATTTAATTTTTTTTTATTATTTATTGTAATTATAATGTTGGGCCTTTTTCCTTGCATAGGTGGTTCATCTTTATATAAATTTAGCAGTAAAATTAGGAAATTTAATAAATTTTTTTTTCCTAAGGGAGGTGGGAATCTTTCAAAGCCACCAAGAATTCCCCCTTGGTAGTGTCAGATTCTTACTGACTACTGAACCCACCTCCCCCTTTAACCAATATAATGGGATGAGACCTTTACTTGCGAACGCAGTATGTTGGCTAGGGAGTAGGGATAGAAAAGGATAGGAAATGGATACGGAAACATTGAATTGGGAGTGGGACTATATTTTTACTATTTGGCTTTTTGGTGGATAATGGAGTGTCCCGGTTTTATGTAGCCCTGGGTTAGCACCGCTACCCCACCGCTACTCCACTCCGTTACACTAGATTAACTCGAGTTTATATTAAAATATGACCCAGGATTATTGATTGTATTTTTATTTTACAATTATGAGGAACTAAGTTTTAAGATGTTTTTGTAGGAGTATTTTTTAAAGGTGCAGATTGCTACACGAAAAATATTATGTGTTTTTATTATTATTAGCTTTATTATTATTATTATTTATGATTTATTTTGTTAGATTGTTTAGTTTGGTTTAGTTTAGTTTATTTATGATTTATTTTGTTAGATTGTTTAGTTTGGTTTAGCTATTCTTATTTTTAATATTATGTTTATTTATTAGAATCATATTTATTCGGTTAGAAAATTTTTGTTTGATGGGTTTGGGTTTGTTTATATTAACCCTTTAATTTATTAGCTTGGTTTATTATTTTTAACTAATTTAATTATTTTATTTAATTAGTTAAGCTAAACAAATTTTTTTTTATTAATCTAATAATTAAAGTTTTAGCAATAAATCTTAAACCTAGTTTTGGTGCTTTCTTTTTTGTAATTCAATATTATTAAAAATGAAGTACATATTATACACATGTATGTACATAGTTTTCATTAATTTTTATCAAATAAAAGTAATTATTATATGAAAAAAATATAATTATTATATGTAACGCAAATAAATTATTAAGGTAATTAAATTTAAATTATTTATTATATTAAATGTTAAAAAAATAGAAGAGAAAAAAAACTGTAAATAACATGTACTAAATTTTTTAACTTCGTACAGCGTAAATATCAAATATGTTAATAGACCAAAGTGTCAATTTGTTTGTATAGTCATAAATTATTATATTATGAAGATTTAAACTTATATCTATTAATGATAAAATATATATATATTTTTTTTCTTCATAATCTTCAACTTATATCTAGTCTTTAATTTTTTTCTTAGGCGCCAGTTATAGATAGCTATCATTGAAATACTTCCGGAAAAAACGTTTCATTGAAAACCTATACTTTTTTGCGTATAGGCGATTATAGCAATCAGAGAAAACTGTCAGTTAAATTATCTGTTAAATGGCAAATGACAATAATGAAGGCAAAATAAAAATAAATGTAATTTAAATTTAAATTGTTGTTAGCGTTATTTCGATGTTTGCAAAATAAAGTTTTATTATTTTAATTTATTTAATTATTATTGGTAGAAAATGGTACTAATAAAGAATAAAAAAAGATTGTCTCATTTAATAATGACATTGGCTGAATTGAGAAGAATAAAAAAGTAAAAATTTTCTAGATTTATTTTTTTTTTTACTTTTTTTGAAATTTGCATTTTAAAACAAATAATTTTAAAACTAAACTTAAACAAAATAATAAAAAAACAAAATTTAAGTCTAAACTCATTAAAATACTAAATCATAATGAAATATATTAAGAATTGCATCAGAATTTTTTTCAATGACAAACTGAAATGGGAAGACATGAAACATAACATTGAAACAACTTTGTTTCATTAGTAAAATTACTGATCATTTGTTCAGGAAGATGATTACCAATCCGGAATATCATAAAATTGATTTTTTTTTTAAATATTTAAGTTTAAATTTAAAAATTCGTAGCAGAATTTATTCTTTAGAAATTATTTAATCATTAAATCAACACTTTTGTTAAATTTTATATGTCTTTGGTGCAACAAATTGAAAATAAACATTTTCCGGAAGCATTTCAATGATAGCTATAACTGGCGCCTTAATCAAATAATATATCTATGTTTCATCTTTTGTATCTATACTTTGTGTTCTTAAACTTTTATCTAATATTTAAAATAAATTTTTCTTGTTCTTCTTATTCTAATTTTTATAATTCCATTTTTGTAGTTCATAATCCTAATTATCTCTGATATATTTATATAAAAAACTTTTTGTAGAACTTAAATTAAAATTTAATGATTCATTCATTTAATATTTTTATTTCTTTTGATTTTTTATTTTTGATGTTCAGGAACTGAAAATTGGAATATTTTTAAAAATATTTTTTATTATATTTTAGGTTTGTTTTTATTTATTATGTGTTTTTTATTGTGTTCTTATGCTTAGAGTGTTGTTTTTATAAGTTGTGTTTTTTATTTTTAATTTTAGTTTGTTTTTTTATTAGATTTATTTTGTATTTTACCTTATTTCTTATTGTTATTTATTATTTTAGTTTTTGGAGTTGTTAGCTTTTCATCTCTCATTCCATATCCCATGGAAAGAGTAAAGGAATATTACTTTATAATTTGTAGGATGCTTTTTTTGGATGCTTTTTTGTTTCACATTTTTCAACAGCCCAAGAACAATGCTTTCTCAATAGAACTAGGATTGAATAATTTAATAGTTTTATCTTATGATCATAACAGTCAGTGAACCATTCCGGAGTTACCTTTTACATTTTTCGATAATAATTCGTTTAATGCCTACTGCTTGAGGATTCATATTAAATATCTGGTCAAATACTAAAATAAATTTTTTACTAACATCAAAAAATTGTTGTGATGGTGCATTTAAATTTCCAAAATCCGAAGAAGAACTATAATTTTTTTTAAAAATAAATATTTCTGATGGAGCTGTTAACACTTCATTCTCTTTTTTAATGCACAATGCATTTATCGCAATTTAGTTTAGGTAAAATTTTAAATGCTACATATCCAAAAAAGTATCTCATTGAATTTAAATCTATCGGAAGATGTTTGGATGCTCGAAATGTATTTTCTTGAAATAATTTGGCATATGCATCGTTTTGAAAGTCTATATCAATTCATTCATTATATATTTGATTCATTATATATTTCTATTTCTGTGTGAAAATTTGATGTGTCGGATTCGATATTTAACATTAGCTTACTCTCCACATCATCTTCACAGTTACTAACAGAGCTTGATTACACTATATTTAATTATATTATTCGATTTATTATTCCATTGAATTGAGCTAAAGATTTTTATTATTACCCCT
The DNA here is from genome assembly GCA_947095535.1 of Poecilobothrus nobilitatus. Lineage (NCBI taxonomy): Eukaryota > Metazoa > Arthropoda > Insecta > Diptera > Dolichopodidae > Poecilobothrus > Poecilobothrus nobilitatus. Next base: position 197,302,105 of record OX352772.1, read on the forward strand.
CTTTTGTCTTACAATAGAAAACAAATTTTCAAGTGCATCTTGGTTAAGACGTTTAGATTAAAAATAATATTTGAGATTCATTTTTGAAAATGTCTTCCGATAGTTTCAGTATAGTGTTCAACGAAATTTGCATTTTCTATTGGAGCAACTTTGATCACATGTAATTACACGTATTATTATACCAATTTCAAATAATATTTCTAAATTTTCTTTAACAATTTTAAAAAGCATTTCACCAGATAGCCAATTTTTTGTGACAAAATAATTAAACATTTCAAACCTATCATTTTCAAACCTATATATTAAATCTAATTTTTCGTTATATCTGAGTTCTTTCCGAATAGGTATTTCGTCAAATATCAGAACTAAGTTTTTTTTGTCATTTTTTTTAAGGAATCGCATTTTTTTAAATTTCTCAAAAGCACTATTTTTAAAGCCAGGTTGAAGTGATTTTATTGGACTCCATCTACGTAGCGAGCTTATGTGTGGTAAATTCAAATGCAATTTATTTCTTAAAAAACAATATGTAGACTGTGAAATATAAAATATATTTTGGGCTAAATTTTTAACGTTATCTGGATAATTTTGCTATTGAGAAGAAGTTTACAAAATATTTTCGTTTCATTACTCATATAAGAAATGGAATCAATAGAGTTTTTGATGTTGTTAATTATCGTCTTAGTTTTCTTTGCACGCTTATTTGAGATCGGCTTTTTAAATTTTTTCATTAATTTTATTTTGGCTAAAAGTGCAGTATCCTTTTTTAAAGTTAAATTATTTTTTTTCATGTAGTAATCTCTAGCTTTTACATATTTTTCATAATTTGTTGCAGACAGAGTCTATACAATCTTCACAGCTACTTAAACGTTTTTTTTTTCAGGTGGGCAAATATTTAAAAAATTAATGTTTTCAATACTTCTTCTAAATATGTACCTAATTTTACAGAGGGAATAGGGTCGGATTTCAATTTATTCTTTCCTACATATAAATGAATGTGGCATGTTTGAATACTGTCTTCACTAAGGTAAGTGTTAAAAGGTTTAACTTATCTATATCGCTTGGATAAAATGGTTATTACAAATAAAATTTTTTTTCCAACAACGAGCTCGGAATTTGAAATACCACAATTTTCGGGCCAAATTTGACCAATTATGGAATCTTGTGGAGGAAATTTAAAAAGTCTGAGTCCTCTGTTATCTCGTTTAGATTTTTTACAATCAGAAATGCAACATTTTATTTCTGATTTGTAGAAATTTTGGGGTTTTTTAATATTAATATTATTTTCACAATTCATTTTAATTTATTTTAATTGAATAACTAAATCTGAAATGTTCACGCTACACGCTTTTACAAACTTTACGCATAACTTAAATACATTTACAATTTTTGCATTTACAAATGCACTCCCAAAATTTAAATAACGCATTTCTATTTATTCTTACATGTATGTATCTATTTTACAGTGTCATGTCAAGTCAAATAATAAAAAATATTAATAAAGAAAAACAAAACAAAATAAAAAATCAAAATCAATTTCTATTGATTCTAATTCTAATTTCTACTTCTAAAAGAATTCTATTCTAATTTATCTCTGTACGAAACTAATACAATATTATCTATACACACATACATATCTCTATTGTTCTTTGTATTGTGTCACTAACCAGTAACTAAAGTCCAAACCATTAACCAATAATAAAAAATAAATAAAAAAAGTAAAATAAAAAATTTTAAAGAGAATAAGAGAATGCTTTTTTATTTTTTTTTTCCGCCGACCGTACGCAGATGTAAAAATTGAAAAAGTATTCTGATGAGACTTCTTATAATTATATGTTGTTTGGTAATACATACATAACATACATTAGTAATTATTTTTAACTGAATATTTTTTTAATTGAGTTTTTTTAGTAAATGCTTGTAAATGTTTTAATATTTAGTGGATTTTTTGAATTTTTCTACGGAAGCACTCATTCCGTTCAATATATGAAGTCTTCGTCCATGATCGACAGACAATATATTTGCTATATTTTGTGGGCATACTGGTGTTTTCTGACAGCAAGGACAGCTCTTTGAACATTTATTTTTATTTTTAACATAATATGGAATGTGGCATTGTTCACAAGAAAAATCAGACATAAATGCTGCAGTGAGAGAAAGAATAATATTATAGTTCAGCAGCATCGTACAACAAGTTAATTCTTTTACCTCCGTTTTCTCTTTCAAATATTACTTCTCTGCCTTTTGTTCCATACTTATAAACCACAATCTTATAATTTGGTAAACATTTCTGGAATTGTTTTAATTCGGTTATTCCGCAACATTCAAAAGGGATATTTACACCTGATTTTTTATCAACTATAAAGCTAATTCAATTTGAAGCTTCCCAATATCACATCGAACTTGTTTGTAATATTTATATTTTTCAGTTTTAGCTATTGAAAGAATAATTACTCGAGGTAAACATAAATTATTTTCATTTTTAATGGTAATTATTCCTATTTGCACTTAGCATTATTCTTTATAATTTGAATATTTTTTCGCCCTTCCACTTTCTACAGTTTGATATGCGTAATTTTTAAACAAAATGTGTCCATACTTAACCCCGTAAATATAAAATAAAGTAAGTAAGAGGTGACATATTATCAAAGATCTTTAAATTAACACCAGTTTTGTACTTACCTACTGAATTACTTTGAAAAACTTTTGATATTATATCCCATATATCAGAAAATTTTTGTTGATTTGCCAAAGGAATGCAGAACCTCGTTCTTCAAAACTTTCTTCACAAAATGTTATTCTCAATATATCGTTTGGATCCACATTTTTGTACCATCTTTTACAACATCATATACTGCACATTTAATCCAATTTACTGGATCTACATTATCTAGAACCGATTTATTAACAAATTGTATCTTAAGGCAGCGTCTATTGAACCGTTTTACAAACTTCGAACTTATATTTAATTTGAATACCGTATTATTTCTGAATTTACCGAATTTCACTCCAGAAATTTTTGTAAAATAATTTTTTTGGACATGTTTTTACGTAAAGAAGCTAAACACGACTTAACGAATAAAATCGATTTTTTCGTTTTTAAAAGGTTCTAATTTGCAACATGGTAGATAAAAGATATTCTGATCAATTATAGCTAAATAAAAACTAAAACAAAAAAACTATTAAGTCTAGCCAAGTCTAACTTAAAATAAAAACAGAATTGAAAGAATTCGCAATATTGTGGTCAAAAGACATTCAAAAAATTATAGTTTAATAAAATATCATAAAAAAAGTGCGAACTTAAACCAATCTTAAAATATAAAAGAATTAAAATTATAATTTGCTATAATGTTGCACAACATTTTAATAAATTATAGTTCTGTAAAAATAAAATACGATCTTAAGTTTATTTAAAGATAAAAAAAAGTGTAATTTGCAACACTGTAGTTAAATATCTAAATGTCAATAAATTATAGTTTTTGAAAACAAAAACAAAACCTGAAAAATTTTGTAAAATAGTTACAGTTTAATTCAATATTTGGAAAAAGTAAAATTGTTCTAGAATGCATTAGCCTAAGTAATACATCTAATGCTGCTGTTTCATCTATGCGTCTTTCTGGAAAAAGAAGGATGGAACAACCACAACAACAACAATAGCAACAACCACAACAACAGCAACCACCACAACAATTTCAACAACATGAACCTCAACAACATCAGTAAGAAGAGAAAATTTTTATATTTATGAATGCAATAAATGATATAAATTATTACAAGAAATTTTTGTTGTAACCGATATATAACCGAAACGGTTCTATATTATTTAGAGAATTATGAAATATGTAACAAAAGAGAAGAAGGAAAAGTGGGTTAAAAGAAAACGGAAAATTGCTGCTTTTAGAAGATACAGCTGAATATATTGCTGCTGATAGGCAATAAAAATTTATAAATATTTATTTAACTTTTTATATAAATAACTTTTTATTATAGAAACTTATTTGAAAGTTAAAATAAAATTTTAAAATAAAAATTCTTGTCTTTAATTTACTTTTTCAGCTGGGATTAGAAAGGAATAAATGGTATTCTAATTTAAGATAAAACGGGAAAGAGTGCAGTAGAGTAGACTATGTCGAGATATTTTTATGTAAATTGTGGAGTTGTATGACAGCTACCTAAATCTATTGCACCAGCACAACCAAATTTTACAGAAATTGTTGCCATAAAACTTGATTTTCATTTGCAAGATTGCAGATGCCTAGCTTCACTGAGTTCCAAGAGGTGCAAGAAGCCTGAAACGACTTCTATAGATCAACAAAATTTTACAAAATTGTTGGCATGTAACTCGACACCTTTTTACAAATTTGTGATACCTAGCTTTAATAGACACTGAGTTATTTACATTTAAAAAAAGAAATTGTATGGCAGCTACAGTAACCTGTCGCCCCAGCACAACCAAATTTTATAGGTGTTGTTCGCCTGCAACTCGACACGATTTTGCAAAATTTTTGAGATACCTAGCTTTAACAGATACTGAGTTATTTCCTTATAAAGAAAGAAGTTGTATAGCAGCTACTTGAACCCGGCGGCCAAAAAAGGTGGAGTTAAACAATAAAGATAACAATTTTGTAAAAGTACGCAAACAATTTTTTAGAGTCCTAGCTTTTTATTTTTCGAGTTATAGTGCGGACGGACGTACATGGCTTAATCGACTCAGAATTATATTATTGGTAACTTATTGGACTAACTAATTCGGTGTTTTTAAATGGAAAAACTAATTTTAACTACATTATTTACACGAACAAGTATTACACTTCAAATATGTCTGACTTTGACAGAATCGGTATCTTCGTCTTACATTTCCTCCGATTTGAATAATATTATAACCCTGGGCGTGATTTACTATAGGTAAAAATATGCAACTCGGCGATGGACCAACATTAATATTTTGCCAAATTGATTTGTCTATATTAAGATTTATACCAAATTTCATAATATTTTCTGATATTTTTGTAAAAAAGTTCCGAACTTTACAAAATTTATCAGATTAATCAATTATGTTGTATCAGCTAAATGAATAAACTGTTTAATTTTCCGATATGATGTTCTAGACATTTTTTTTTTTTATTTCATTTAAAAATTGTTAGTACATTTACAGTTTAAGCGTAAATTAAAACATTAAATATTAATATTATACAATTAGAGCGTTAGAGCCCAAGTCGAAGCTGTCTTGTCCAATTGTGTCTGATAACTATTTATATAATTTTTGTTTTTGTTTTTTTTTATTTTTGTTTTTTTTTTTTTTTTTATTTTTTGTTTTTAAATTAATCTAACTTAATATGTGTTTCTTTTATTGTTCCTATATTATTATTAAATTTTATTTTATCTTTTATATTTTTTTATTTTTATTTATTTATTTTTTTTTGTTAATAATTGCTTCTTTTATTGAATATTAAAAATTATTTTATATTACATATTTTTTTTTTTTTTTTCTCTTTGGACGGGGAAAAATCGTTAACAGATTCCTCCAGGAAACACTCCTTACGCGGGGCGAGTGATATTGGGCGGATACCGGACTTGACACACCCTCTAAAATACCCCATCCTTTTTGTACTCATTAAATCTAGTCAAAGAGTAACCATTAATTTATTTTGAGATTTATCTTCTTTTTAGAGATATCTTTGATTTACCAATATTCCATAGGAAATTTTTGATAAATAAAAGATTTTATCCTAACGTAAATCGATCGGTCTCGTGCGTTTGAGTCTTCTTACAAAGTTTTGATCGCCACATAACCGAGAAACTACGAGATTGGCATGATTGAACAAACGAGATTGGTGGCGTGGCTACCTTTTGTATCACGTCTTTTACGAATGGAATTTTCAAGTCCCTTTGAATACCGGAATTTCGAACATACCAGGGGGCCTTGACTATGCTTCGTAGGACTTTATTTTGAAAAGTTTGAATTGCTTGGATATGATGCTTTTTAGCACAACCCCATAATTGAATACCATAGGCCCAGACTGGCTTAAATATTTGATTATAGATCAAAACTTTGTTGTAAGTCGATAGCGAAGGTCCGCTTGTATTTTAATTCTAATTCTTGACTTTTTTTCTTCACATGTTCTTTCCATCTGAGTTTTGCATGTAGTGTTATACCCAAGTATTTTGCACTATTTTCGCAGGGTATTAATATCATTTATTTTGACAGACGAAGCAACATCTAATTTTCTATTTGTAAAATTAATATGAATAGATTTTGCTTCATTAAGTTTCATTTTCCATATTTTGCACCAAATCGATATTTTATTAATTGCTCTTTGCAACTTTTTTATAGCTTCTTTAATGTTTTTATCTTTTGCCATAATGACCGTATCATCTGCAAATGTGGCGAGCTTGACTTCATCAGTTTCAGGAATATCACTTGTGTAGAGAACATACAATATTGGGCCAAGTATACTTCCCTGCGGTACCGCAGTATTTACTTTTTGATTTCAGAATATTCTTCACCTTGTTTTACTCTGAATACTCTGTCTGTTAGATATGATGCTAAAATTTCTACAAAGTTTTTCGGCAACATTTTATTTAATTTATAGATAAGGCCTTCATGCCACACTTTGTGAAAAGCTTGTGCAACATCCAGGAATACAGCAGAGCAGATGCTTTTCTCTTCTAGTGATTTTTCAAAATTGTTTGTGATTCTATGAACTTGTTCGATCGTTGAGTGATTTTGCCTAAATCCAAACTGATGATTTGGTATGATCTGCCGTTCCTCTATTATAGGTAGTAGCCTATTCAATAGTACTTTTTCGAAAACCTTTGATGTAATTGGTAATAAAGATATTGGCCGCGCTAGGAACATATTTAATTTTTAAGGCGATATTTAAAATTTTTGTCAATAATGATAATGCTTTCTTTGGTAAGTGTTTTAGAACCTCTGCTGTTATTAGATCAAACCCGGGAGCCTTTTTTGAATTCATACCTTTGATTATTCTAATTAGTTCTTTACGCCTGAGAGCATTTATATGCAAATCTACGTGGGAATTTTCTACTAATTCAATATTAACATCTGACATCTAATTCAATATTAACATCTATATCGTTTGGATTGAAAGTTTCAAATACATCAAAGTTTCATATTACATATATATGTTTTTTTATTTTTTGTTTTGTTAAATTTGCTTGAATTTAAATTTTGTGTTTTGATAAAATTTGTAAATTAGTAAGCTTGTTTATAAATTTGTTCCTGCATGAATTTAGTAATACTCTTTTTGAAGTAGCTTAATCTTTCAATCGATTTAAGATTGGGCGGTAGATCATTATAACATTTTAAACTTTGATATAAACAGTTTGTTTTTTGTTTATATGTTCTAAATAAGTTAAGGTAATAATTTCATTTATTTCTGGTGTTAAGTGTTTGAATATCTATATTCCTATTGAGTATAAAGTTATGCTTAATCATATTGCGTATAATTTTGAATGCTAGTAGGTACAGCTCTCTATTACCAAGAAAATCAAGACATTGCTTCTCGAATGATAGAAAAGTTATAATCGGTTGCTTTCGTCCAACACAAATGGAGCAAAGGCTAAAATACTAGAAAAGGTCTGCTCCAGAAAAGGCTAAAATACCAAGAAATCGTTTGAGCATAGGTTCTGTAAAACGATTGATTTGAATTTTGCTAACTTTCGTACAAATTTGACAGTTGCAAAATAAGATCAATAACTGACGAATCAAAAAATACGTAAAATAAATCAAACGGACTTTTATCTGCTAATAATGTAATCAAATCTTCAATTATTTTACTCTCAACACTTTCAGGTTGGTTTAAATAATTTATTTCAATATCTTTCCAGCAAGGAGACTTATTATGGCTAGAATCATCAAAAGTGTTGACAGTTTTTCGCTCATTTTCACTTGTTCGCATTATCGCAACAGTGCCAGCTATTTCTTTTGGAAGTAAATAATCCATATCATTTACCATATCATTATCGTCGTTGCGATAATGAAGACGCTTAGGACACCACCTTCTTCTGGCGGTATATTAACGATATCAAAGTTATATTCGCTTCCTTCTTCCAAATATGCTGTAAGTTCTTCCATTGTTTTAAAAATTTTGTTTGAACTAATACAAAATAAATACATCATATATTAGGCGAAAACGCAAACGCAACGAGACGTGACGCGAAAAACAATGCGAAAACGCAACGTGAACTTTATCGTCTAAAAAAGGATGATTTTTTTACAAGTTATTAGACTTACAAATTTTTAAATATATTTTATGCACTTTTATATTTAAGAAACAAAGAAATTTAAAAATAAATATTTTATTTAATATTAGTAATACCTGGTAATACACTTTATAAAATACTTCTTTTTTGCACAAAACCCTCGTAAGAATTAATTTAAGCAGAAATGCCATATTTTGCATTTAACAAAAAAATCAATGGTATAGAGATTTAAAAATATTTGGATTTTAATTTTTAGTCGATGTTTGTTGGCATAATTGAATTTTTAGATTTTAAAATTAGTTTTAAAATCAGTGTTGCGTAAACGCAATACAGATACCAAAAGCAATTACCCTGTTTTTGATTTTTTTTCATTTCTCACAGTATAGAATGAAACGTAATAATAACAAGAACAAGTAAATCAAAGCTTTCCGGTTATTTTCTCAATGTTCTTATAGAACAGAAAAAAGAAAACTTACATAACAGATGCACCTATAATTCCATAATCTGTTTTCTCTTATTTTTTATTTTCTATTTGCATTTATAAGTTTTTAAATTGTTTGAAAGAGTCAAACTAGTTTTTACAATTTATTTTATACCAGGTAAGCCGAAATTAAAATAATGCAAAATACTTTTAAAAGTTCATGTGTATACTTACTTAATATCTTACTTTATTTTGGAACAAAATATAGTATAATGAGAAACAACATGTTTTGTTTGATGATAAACTGTTTCTTTTGTTCTGTCTAATTATTATAAATTTACATCCTTATATATAAATTAAATACTAAAATCGGCATTAATTACGCCTTGAACATCGTTACAAATTTAGTACAATTATTTTCCGTATTATAAACTTGAAATATTTTTATACTGCCTACATTACTTTAAACCTACATTAAACTTTTACAACAACAGTTAACATTACATACATTTGATATAACATAACTTAGTTTAGTTAGTACAATATTGTATTTCATTCGAACATAACGTTTAATTGTTAAAGAAATTTTACTTATTACTAAAAGTTGTAAATTTTAAATCCATTGAAGTAAATTTTCCATGATTTGTAATTAAATTCATGTAATTAAAATCGATTTGTATATTTATTAAAAAATAATATTCTTATCAAAAAACTAACTAATACAGTAATTATAATAAGAATTAGTAATGCATGATCATGAAAAAAAATTAATTGTTCTATTAAAGGAGAAGCTCTATCTTGTAAACCTAAGTTAGCTCATGTTGACATTAATTCTAATAAAAGTTAAATACTTTATATATGGAGCTTAAATCCATTGCACTAATCCGCCATATTAGAAGTTAGTTAATAAAGGTAATTCTGAATAACTATGTTCGGCTGGAGGAATATTTTGATATCATTCAATTGAAGAATTTAATTGAATAGGATAAATTACTTGTCGTTGATAATTATACTTTCTCAAATAATAAATAAAAAAAAATAAAATTCCTAATAGTGAAATAGTTGATCCAATAGTTGAAATTACATTTCAAGCTGTATGCATCAGGATAATCTGAGTATCATCGTTGTATTCCGGCAAATCCTAAAAAATGTTGAGGGAAAAAAGTCAAATTTACTCCAATAAATATAATAATAAATTGACTTTTTAATCATATTGAATTAAGTGTTAATCCTGTAAATAAAGAATATCAATGAATAAACCTATAAATAGCTATAATAGTAAATACTGCTCCTATTGATAAGACATAATGAAAGTGGGATACTACATAATATGTATCATGTAAGATAATATCAATTGATGAATTTGCTAAAACAACTCCTGTTAAGCCTCCTACTGTAAATAAAAATACAAATTCTAATGTTCGTAATAAAACTGGTGTGTAAGATAATTGAGATCCGTGTAAAGTAGCTAATCAACAAAAAAGTTTAATTCCTGTAGGAACAGCAATTATTATTGTAGCTGAAGTAAAATATGCTCGTGTATCAACATCTATTCCTACTGTAAATATATGATGTGCTCATACAATAAATCCTAATAATCCAATAGCTAATATTGCATAAATTATTCCTAAAGATCCAAATGTTTTTTCCACATTCTTGAATAATAATATGAGAAATTATACCAAATCCTGGTAAAATTAAAATATACACTTCTGAATGTCCAAAAAATCAAAATAAAGGTTGGTATAAAATAGGGTCTCCTCCTCCAGCTGGGTCAAACAAGGAAGTGTTTAGATTTCGATCTATTAAAAGTATTGTAATAGCTCCAGCTAAAACAGGGAGAGAAAGTAATAGTAAAATAGCTGTAATTACAACAGATCACACAAATAATGGTATTCGATCAAATATAATTCCTGTAAATCGTATATTAATAACTGTTGTAATAAAATTTACATTATTAATATACTTTAATATACATATACTAGCAGAGTACCCGGCGTTGCCCGGAGTATTTTATTGGCTTTATGAAATAAAAATTATTAACTTTTGTTTCTGTGTTAATATAATTTAATTAATATAGTTAACTTATTACTATGCATTTACAGATGCTGGTAGTTAATATTCTATTTTTATTACATTTAGTTAAATTGAATAAACAGAGCGAAGAATTAGAGATAATTCGTCTACAAAAACTCTTTAAAGGAATCAATAATCTATTCAGTACGCAATTACGTCAAAGTGAGTTTTCATAATATATTCGTTAATACCGAAACTTAAAATCGCATTTCAATTATAAAAGACCATAATGTAATAAATTGTTTTTCCTAAGTAATGTCACTTCATGTTTTTATGAAATATCCTTTTAAGCACATTTTGAAAAATTTGGTGTTAGGTTCGCTCTTTCCCTGCGTCTGTTTACAAAACTTATATACTGTTTAATAAAGAGCAATGAAATGTTAACTATGCATAGGTCTCTTAAAAGAGTAATGTTGAAGGACAACTTTTTTATGTACCCTCACAGCTGGAGATCCTACAGCACCAACAGCTCTTCAAATTTTCAAAAACTTCTTTTTAAATGCATACATCTCAGGTCCTGTTTAACATATTTTCAATATAAAAAATACATGACTGTTTTTTACCTTTATAAATCTAACAGCATTTTTTTAAGTTTACTTTTTCTAATTATGTTTTCAAATTAATTGGCTAAAAATATGTGTAAAATTTGTATATGGATAAGAATGTAAGGTTTTCTGTTCTTTAAATATGTATGTACTCATTTTTGATTAAATGCCGTTCAGAAATGTGAATATGTTTTCTAATTTAATTGATTAAGTTTATAGTATTTTTAAATATACGCACATTATACATACTATATGTACATATTTCAATGATATTTTATGGGAAATATGTTATACACATGCATCTTATATAGGTAGACCACATGTAAGTGATGCATTTCTGAATGATAACATGATGATTGTTGTATGTAGGAGATTGTTTCGGTTTTTTAACTGCCAAAAATGTTATGTTGTTAAGACTTAAACACAGTATTCTTAAGATTCTTAATAAGGTTATTTTAATTATTTTTATATATTAGAAATTTGCATTGAAAGGTTTTTATGGAATATTAAAAACAGTGTAGATAAAAGTAAAGAGTGTTGGAAATATCTTTTTAATAATAATAACAATACCAAAAATTGAGCAGAGTATTTTTAATAGGTACTCGTGCGGCAATGGGTTAACGAACATTAACAAAAATTTGTCACAGGCTTTATTTAGAATGGTAAATTCATCCTGCCAAATTAGACAAAAATTAGAAACAAAATATTTTTTTTGAAAGTCTATCGTGCTGAAATGGGTTAATGTATCACCGCAGAATTAATTAAATGAGCTTCTGTCGTAAAGTGCAATAATTGTGCCAATGTTCAATTGGTCAAACAGTTTAAGCACGACAACAAAAAAATTAAAAACTTCATTGAGGCTTGATGCTGAAATGGGTTAATGTATCGTAACTAAATCAACTCTGTAAGTTTCTATGGAAAAGAGCTAGAGCTTTTGTGAATTTTCAACTCAGTTGGTCAAACCGTTTAAGCGCGACAACAAAGACATTAAGAAACTTCATTGGGCGGTGGTGCCGAAACAGGTTAGCGGATCGTAACGAAGTCAACTGAGTGGGCTTCTGGGGTGAAAAGCTACACTTTTGTAATTTTTCAACTCAATTGGTCAAACCTTTTAAGCGCGAGAACAACGAAATTAAAAAATATCATTGAGCCCTGGTGCCGAAACGGATTAATGTATTGTAACCAATTCAACTCAGTAAGCTTCTGTGCTAAAGAGTAACAATTTTGCAATTTTTCAACTCAATTGGTCAAAAAGTTTAAGCGCGACAATAAAAAAATTATAATACTTCATTGGGCTCTGGTGCCGAAACGGATTAACGAATCGTAACCAGGTCAATTGAGTGAGCTTCTGGGGTGAAGAACTACACTTTTGTAAATTTACAACTCAATTGGTCAAACCGTTTAAGCGCGACATTAAGGTAAATTAAGAAATTTCACTGAGCCCTGGTGCGGAAACGGGTTAATGGATCATAACCAAATTAACCTAGTGAGCTTTTCTGCTAAAGAGCAACAGTTTTTCAAGTTTTCAAATCAATTGATAAAACCGTTTAAGCAGGACAGCAATAAAATTTAATGAACTTCGTTCGACTATCGTGCCCAAACGGGTTACCGGAACTTTACAAAAATTTGTCTCAGGGTTTTTTTCAGACCATAAAACCGCCATACAAAATTGGACATAAATCGGAAACAAAAAATTTTTTGGAAGCCCGCCGGGCCGAACCCGGGTGACATATGGCAACCCAATTCCTTGGGTACACCCCTAAAGGTGAGAAGAACATTTGTGCAAATTTTCAACTCAATCGGTCAAACCGTTTAAGTAGAACAACGAAAACACTAAACCCCTTTAAAACGCTGTCGGGCCGCAATGGGTTAATGAACCGAAACGCGATATAGCCTATAACTCCTTCCGGGGTCGTAGAAATGTTTCTGCAATCGGGTTGCAATCGGACTGGTGGTTTTTACGTGACTCCGTGCCAAACAAACAAACAAACAGAATTTCTTCCTTATATATTAGATAACGTTAACGTTATATATATATTTTAATAAATTTTAGGAAAATTTATTAAAATTGTAATTTTAGGAAAATTTATTAAAATTGTAATTAATTTTCCTAAAATTGATGAAATTCCTGCTAAATGAAGAGAAAAAATAGCTAAATCAACTGATGCTCCTCCATGAGCAATTTCTGCGGATAAAGGAGGATAAACTGTTCATCTGTTCCTGTTCCATTTTCTACTATTCTCTCTTTCTTCTAGCTAATACTTCTCTCTCTATACTTCTCTTTTCTACTAGTTAATAATAAAGTTAGAGAGGGAGGTAATATTCGGAATCTTATATTATTTATTCGAGGGAATGCTATATCAGGTGCTCCTAATATTAGTGGTACTAATCAATTTCCAAACCCACCAATTATAATAGGTATAACCACACAAAAAATTATAACAAAAGCATGAGCTGTAACTACTACATTATAAATTTGATCATCACCAATTAATGCTCCTGGATGTCCTAGTTCAGCTCGAACAATAATACTAAGAGATGTTCCCACTATTCTTGCTCAAGCTCCAAAAATAAAATATAATGTTCCAATATCTTTATGATTTGTAGAAAATAATCATTGTCGCGATTAAATGGCTGAAGTTTAGGCGTTAGATTGTAAATCTATTTATGGGAATTTATCTTTTTAATCAGGCTTTATCGTCATATAAATGATATTAGACTGCAATTCTAAAGGAGTAATAATTTACTAAGGCTTAAAAGATTTATACTTATATTTATAGCGTTGAAGGCTATTAGTTTTTTTAACTTAAAGCCTTATATTATTATAAATATAATTGAAAGTAAAGGTAATCCGAATGTAGATAGAAATGATATACTAATGTATATATTTATTATATTTGAATTATAAAATGATTCATTTATTCAATTATTTTCATAATAATTTATTATAAATGTTGAAAATGCTATTCGTAAATAAAAAAATAATGTAATAAGGGTTGTACAGATTATAATAATAGTAATAAATATTTGTATATTTATAGTTAAATATTGAATTGTAATTCATTTAGGTAAAAATCCTAAAAATGGGGACAGTCCCCCTAATGAAAGTAAATTAATCATTATTAATAATTTGGTTGTTTTAGAGGCAAATATTGACGAAAATATTTGGTTAAAATGAAATACTTTTACTATATTAAAAGATAATACAATTGTAATTGATAAAAAACAATAAAATAAGAAATATATTAATCAAATGTAAATGAATGTAAATGAACTCCGTAATATTTTTGTAAGATACCATCAAACATTTGATATTTCTCCACAGAGTGCTCTAACTGATCTTGAATCTTATGCTTCCCACGTTTCTTCTAATAGAATCGATTATCTGCAAAGGACAAGAGACAACCATTTCACGTACTTTCGTCCCCATACAAATGGGAAGAAATTTAGTTAATATTAACTCATCTCAATCTATTCTCTTTAATTGCACTCCTTCTAAATTTTCCATTTATTATCAAAATGTTAGAGGACTTCGTACTGAAACTAAAATTGTTTTTTCCAATTGTTCTCTGCTAGATTCTGATATTTTTGTTTTAACTGAAACTTGGCTTAATTCTTCTATTAATAATAATACTGTTTGTAATACTAATATATACTGTTTACAGAAAAGACAGATATGGATCAATCTTACCTGGAAATCTTAGAAAAGGTGGAGGTGTTCTGATAGCTATTAAAAATACATTTAATTCATACGAAATAATAATTCCCCCGGGTGATGCTCACGATATAATAGAAATTGTTGCTATAAAAATTCAATTGCAATCAGCTAATCTTTTCATTGTCAGTTGGTATATTCCTCCCGCTTCTAATATTGATCTTTTTATTAAGTATATTTATATTATTGAGTCAATAATTGGTGATGTTAAGAACAACGATGATATAATTCTTTATGGGGATTTCAACCTTCCAAACATTAATTTTAATCTTTTTTAATCTTCAACAGATATCATCAATTTGTAATCATCAAGGTAATCAATTAGATCTTATATTCACAACTAACTGGAATAATATTTGTTTTTTTAATTGTCCTTTGGAACTTGTAAAAATTGATGTTTATCATCCTCCTATTTGTTTGTTTTTAGCTCTTTTTTACTTGCAAATATTGAATCAACACTTTCTTATCGTTACAATTTTCTCAAAGTTAACTACGATGGTATTAATTATATATTAATCACCTATTATTTTGAGTTTTTAAATTCCGTCGATATTAATTTATTAGTAAATAGTTTTTATTCAACCATTTTTTCTATTATTTCACAATTTGTACCATTAGTTATTGACAGAAGTAATAATTCTAGTCCGCCTTAGTTCACTTTTTAGTTAAAAAGTTATCTTAAAAAAATAAAAAATAAAAAAAATAAAGCCTGGCGGAAATTTATTAAGGGTAATGATAGTTATAACTTTAACGGTTTTATCGTGTTATTTAATGAATTTAAACTATTGTCCGATAACCTTTATTCAAATTATGTGCAGAGTATGTCTTTAAATATCAAATCTAATCCTACATTGTTTTGAAATTTTGTAAACTCTAAAAGAAAATGTGATCAATATCCCACTTTTATGAATTATAATAATAATAGTAGTTGTGATTCCTCAATTATTTCCGAATGGTTTCGTGACTTTTTTTCAGCAAGCTATTCTTCATCGTTTTTCAATCCTGACTCAGTTAATTTTTCCTATTTAAATAATTTTCCTAAAACAACGCTTAGAAATATTACTATTGATCCTAATTTGGTACTATGCTACTTGTAGTCCCGGAACTGATGATATTCCCAATTTATTTTTAAAAAATTGTTCTATGTTTTTAGCAGACCCACTTTCTAAGCTATTTAATCTTTCTTTATCTTCAGGAATCTTTCCATCACTTTGGAAAATAGCTCTTATTAAGCCTGTCCATAAAAAGAACCTCAAAAATGACGTTATCAATTATCGCCCGATCGCAAAATTATATTCTATTCCTAAAATTTTTGAATTAATAGTATTCGATTCTATATATGATCATTGCACTAGCCTTTTATCATCCAATCAACATGGCTTTGTAAAAAGTAAATCTACAGTCACCAATCCTGTGGAATCCACAGCTACATTTCTGAAACATATGGAGGATGGTTTTCAAACGGATGTAATTTACACCGACTTTAGTAAAGCATTCGATTTACTTTCTCATAGTATTATTATTTTAAAATTGCAGTACCTGGGGTTTCCACTATATTTTATTAATTGGATCTATTCTTATCTTTCTGATCGTAGCTACCGTGTTTCTTTTAGATCTTCAATTTCTTCTCAATTTAAAGCTCCTTCAGGTGTTCCTCAAGGTAGCCACCTTGGACCGCTTTTGTTTATTATTGCAATCAATGATGTCACTTCCGTAATTCAACATTGTGATATTAAAATTTATGCTGATGATATGAAGATTTTCAAGAAAATTACTTCCTTCGACGATTCGAAAGGATTACAAGCTGACCTTAATTGTTTTTATAATTGGTGTAATATCAATAATCTTCAACTAAATATTGCTAAATGTGCTCATATTACTTTTACTCGCCGTTCTAATCCAATTTCATATAATTATTGCTTTAATCTTCAAACTATCCCTAAAATTAATTCTATAAAAGACGTGGGTGTATTTTTTGATAGTAAACTTTCTTTTCATGTTCATTATATATATATTTTAAACAATTCCAACTCTATGCTCGGTTTTATTAAACGATGGGCTAGAGAGTTTGATGACCCTTATGTTTTTAAATCTCTTTACACTTATTTAGTTCGTCCCAATTTAGAATATGCTAGCCAGGTGTGGAGTCCATTTTATAAAACCCATATATTCAGAATGGAATCTGTTCAAAAAAAATTTCTTAAATATGCCCTACGTCATCTCCCTTGGGTCATCCCTACGTCATCTCTCCTTGGCCTACGTCATCCTTATAATCTACCTCCGTGTGAACATAGACTAAACCTTTTACATATGTGTACGCTTGAAAAACGTCGTAACGTTGCAGACATATTATTCTTGACAGAATTGAGAAAAGGTAATATTTTATCTGCACAATTATTAGCCAACATTAGCTTTTGTACAAATACTAAGCTAAGATCGATTGACCTCTTTAATTTGAAATTTCATCGCACTAATTATGGTAAGTTTGAACCACTTAATAGAATAATGCCTCTATGCAACTTACACAAATCCCAAATTTACTTTCAACTAACCAAAGAATCTTTAACAAGAGATTTATATTCATGTCATTGAAACTGCATTATCGAGATATATTTTTTTTTTATTTATATTAATCGATGGTTAATTTTGATTTGTAATTTCATGCAGTTTGTTAATAATAACTATGATTTTAATGTCATACGTATTATTTAATTAAAAATTTTAGTTTTTTGTAATAATTTTTTATCTTTAACTTGTTCTTTTTTTTCCTTATAAATTTTATTTTTGATTAAATTTATAATGTAGTATTTACGAGTATTAATTATTATATTAAATGTCATAAAATATTTTGTAAATTTTTATTTTATAAAAATATTGTTTAAATTTAATAATTTTTTTTTTTTTTTTTTAATTGAATTATATTGTAACTTGCTTGTGTTAAGCTTGAACTAAATAAATAAATAAATATTTTCGTTAATAAATATAGCTCCTAATATTCATTCTAAATGATTAATTGATGAATAACCTATCATTTTTCGTAAAGAGGTTTGATTTAATCCTCCTAAAGATCCTGTAATTAAAGAAATACAAATAATTCTTCCTAATTCTAAATTAATATTAATTCTTAATTAATATAAGAAATTAATATTAATATTAATGAGGGCAATTTTTTGCCAGGTTATTAGAATTAATGAATTAATTCATGATAATCCTTCAATTACTTCTGGAAATCAAAAATGAGAGGGGGCTGTACCTCTTTTTAATAATAAAGCCGATAAAATAATAATTTTATTATAATTTTCTTCAATAGCAATTTGAAAAATTAAATTGAATTTTATTATATAAATAATAATAGCAAATAATAGAATTCTTGGTGCTAATGCTTGAGTTAAAAAATATTTTAACGAAGCTTCTGATGATTTTAAATTATTAATATCATTTATTAATCAAGAATTAGCTGATACTGCTATTAATGTTCCTATTATAATAATAATTAAGAATAAAATTTTAGAAGAATTTTTTTTAAATCGAAAGCATTTATTATCAATACTTCATAGATTAGAATATATTGTGTTAAGATTATTTGGGTTATTATTTATATATTTAATAATATTAGGATATCAAAGTTTTTTTACTATAATATTTTTAACTTTTAGAGTTTGTGAAGGAGCTTTAGGACTTTCTATTTTAGTTTCGTTAATTCGTATTCATGGAAATGATTATTTTCAATCTTTTAGAGTATTACAATGTTAAAATTTTTATTTTTTTTATTAACTTTAATTGTTGTTAGTTTTATAAATAATATATTTTGAATGGTTCAAAATATATTATTTTTAATAGCTTTTTTATTTATTATACATTTGCAAGCAGGAATTTATTTATTATTTTATACATTCTGCTTCTTTTTCTTCTTTTTTTACAGCTTCTTTGCCAATAATAATTGGAATTTTTTATATTTATAATTTTCGCTTTTTTAATAAAAATGCCTATATTTTTAGTTCATTTATGACTTCCAAAACACATATTGAAGCTCCTGTTTCGGGGTCTATAATTTTAGCGCCAATTATATAAAATTTAGGGGGATATGATTTATTGCGAGTATTCTCTTTTTTACAAGTTAGTGGTTCAAAATTTAATTATATTTGAGTTAGAATTAGATTAGTTGGGGGAGTTTTAGTCAGTTTAATATGTTTACGTCAAACATATTTAAAATCTTTAATTGCTTATTCTTCTTTATAAACAGATTTATAAATCTTTAATTAGCTCATATAGGTATTGTTTTAAGAGGATTAATAACAATAACATATTGAGGATTTTGTGGTTCATATATTTTAATAATTGCTCATGGATTATGTTCTTCGGGTTTATTTTGTTTAGCTAATATTTCATATGAGCGATTAGGTAGTCGTAGATTATTAATTAATAAAGGGCTATTAAATTTTATACCTAGAATAGCATTATGATGATTTTTATTAAGAGCAGGAAATATAGCAGCTCCTCCTACTTTAAATTTATTAGGTGAAATTAGATTATTAAATAGAATTATTAGTTGATCTTGACTAAGAATAATTATATTAAGATTATCTTTTTTTAGAGCAGCCTATACTTTATATTTATATGCTGTAGTCAGCATGGAAAAATTTATTTTGGTATTTTTTCTATTTCAGGAAGTTTATGCCGAGAATATTTATTATTATTTTTACATTGATTGCCTTTAAATTTATTAATTTTAAAACGTGATGTATGTATACTTTGATTATATTTAAATAGTTTAATAAAAATATTGATTTGTGGTGTCAATGATATGAAATTTTTCATTTTAGATCGTGGAATTTTTATCTATTTGTTTAGTTAGATTTACCTTTTTCTTTTTTATTAGTATAATATTATTTATTATAGCAATTAATTTTGTAATAATAGATTATTCTTTATTTATTGAATGAGAAGTTATTTCTTTAAATTCAACAAAAATTGTAATGACTTTTCTTTTTGATTGAATAAGTTCTTCTTTAGTAATTTATTATAGAAAGGAATATATATCTGGTGATTATAATATTAATCGATTTATTATATTAGTTTTATTATTTGTTTTATCAATTTTAGAATTTTATTAGGATGAGATGGATTAGGATTAGTTTCTTATTGTTTAGTTATTTATTTTCAAAATAAAAAATTTTATAATGATATTAACTGCTTTATCTAATCGAATTGGGAATGTAGCATTATTACTTTCTATTGCTTGAATATTAAATTATGGAAGTTGAAATTATGTATTTTATTTGGATTTAATAAAAAATGATTTTTCTGTAATAATTATTGGGGGGTTAGTTATATTAGCTGCTATAACTAAAAGAGCTCAAATTCCTTTTCTTCATGATTACCTGCAGCTATAGCTGCTCCTACTCCTGTTTCTGCTTTAGTTCATTCTTCTACATTAGTAACTGCTGGAGTATATTTACTTATTCGATTTAATATTTTATTATGTGATACTTGGGCTGGAAGTTTTTTATTAATTGTTTCTGGATTAACAATATTTGTAGCTGGAATAGGTGCTAATTTTGAATTTGATTTAAAAAAAATTATTGCGTTATCTACTTTAAGTCAGTTAGGGTTGATAATGAGAATTTTATAAATTAGCTTTTTTTCATTTATTAACTCATGCATTATTTAAGGCTTTATTATTTATATATGTGGGCGCTATTATTCATAAAATAAATAATTTTCAAGATATTCGTTATATAGGAGGTTTATCAATTCATATGCCTTTTACTTCTTCTTGTTTTAATGTTCCAAATTTAGCTCTATGTGGAATACCTTTTTTAGCTGGATTTTATTCTAAGGATTTAATTTTAGAAACGGTTTCACTTTCTTATGTTAATATATTTAGATTTTTCTTATATTTTTTTTCTACGGGTTTAACTGTGTGTTATTCTTTTCGTTTGGTTTATTATTCTATAACTATAACTGGAGAATTACATAGAGGAGCTTTAAATGTTTTAAATGATGAGGGTTGGGTTATATTACGGGGGATAATAGGATTATTAATTCTAAGAATTATTGGAGGAAGTATATTAAATTGATTAATTTTTCCTACACCTTTTATAGTTTGTTTACCTTATTATTTAAAATTATTAACTTTATTTGTATGTATTTTAGGGGCAATTATGGGGTATTTTATTTCTAATATTAATTTATATTTTTTTAATAAATCTTTAATTTATTATAATACTAGAGTATTTTTAGGGAGTATAAGATTTATGCCTTATATTTCTACTTATGGAATTATTTATTATCCATTAAATTTAGGGACATTAGTTTATAAGGGGATAGATCAAGGTTGATCAGAATTTTTTAGATCTCAAAATTTATATAATAATTTAGTTTAAGAGTACTAAGGGTACTAGTTTTTTACAAAATAATAATTTAAAAATTTAATTAATATTTTTTGTATTTTGGGTAATTATTTTAATTTTTATAATAATTTTTACTTAAATGTTTAAATAGCTTATAATTTGAGCATAACACTGAAGATGTTAGGGAGATATATTTATCTTTAAGCATATTAGTTAATTAATTTAAGTAATTTATAAAAGAATTTCTTTATTTTTACAATGAAAATGTAAAGTTTTTAAACTATATAAATAGAAGTATAAATGGAATTTAACCATTAAAAGAAAAAGTTAGCAGCTTTTATTTGATACATCATACTTCTTTAATTGGAGCAATTATCTCAATTATATCATTAACAGTGATATGCCTCTTTTTGGCTTCAAGTAATAGAATAAGGATGAAGACATCTAAGATTAGGTCGAAACTAATTGCAATTTATCGCTTCATATTCAAGGCAGATTGAAAAATCAATACTTTTTGAATGCAAATCAAATGTTATATTTAACTACAGCCCTATGTTGATCAATTGAAAGCTCCTTGATTTCATTCATGATAAAGTCCTACTAATAAAATAATAATAATAATTATACTAGTTAATATTCATACTATTATATTAGAAAAATTTATAATTACAATAATTGGTAAGATTAGTGCAATTTCTACATCAAAAATAAGAAAAATAATAGCAATTAGAAAAAACTGGAGAGAAAAAGGTAATGAGAAGATGATTTAGGATCAAATCCGCATTCAAATGGGGATCTTTTTTCTCGGTCAATAATAGATTTTTTAGAGAGAATTGAAGCTAATATTATTACTACAATAGAAATAATAATAATTAGTAAACCTATTAAAAAAATTAAAAGAATTATCTATACTATTATATTAATAGACCTTATGATTGAAAGTCTTATATACTTTATACTATATAGATAATTAACCACCTCATCAGTAAATTGAGATATAAAGGAATAATCATACAAAATCAACAAAATATCAATATCAAGCAGCAGCTTCAAATCCATAATGATGAGTTTTTGAAAAATTATTATTTAAATGACGAATTAAACATACAATTAAAAAAGTTGTTCCAATTAATACATGAAGTCCATGGAAAACAGTTGCTATATAAAATGTAGATCCATAAACTGAGTCTGCAATAGTAAATGGGGCTTCAATATATTCATATGCTTATAAAATAGAAAAATAAATTCCTAAAAGGACTGTAAAAAATAAACCTTGTGTAGTTTGTGAGTGATTTCCTTCTATTGAACTATGGTGAGCTCATGTAACTGTTACTCCTGATGCGAATAAAATTGCTGTATTTAAAAGAGGTACTTGAAAGGGATTAAAGGGGATAATTCCTATAGGAGGTCATGTAGCTCCTAATTCAATTGCTGGTGACAAATTACTATGAAAAAATGCTCAAAAAAAGAAACAATAAAGAATACTTCTAATACAATAACAATAAAGAATACTTCTGAAATAATAAATAAAATTACTCCTGATCGTAAACCAATTGTTACTGGATATGAATGAAGTCCTTTTCAAGAAATATCTCGTCATCATTGATATATTGTTAATATAGTAATTACTGTTCCTAAAATTAAAAGTGAGGGATTGAATTGGTGGAATCATTTAACTAGGCCTGATACTATAGTTATAGCCCCAATTGCCCCTGTTAAAGGTTATGTACTATAATCTACTAAGTGAAAGGGATGATTAGAGTGAGTTGAAATTAGTTTACTTCTCTAGAATATAGTGTTCTTAAAACTCAAATACATAAGATTGAATAGTTGCAACTGCTGATTCTAAAACAAGTAAAGCAATTTGACCAACAATTAAAAAAGTTGCAAGTATATTAGATAATGAGGGACCAGTATTTCCTAATAATGTTAATAATAAATGGCCTGCAATTATATTAGCAGTTAATCAAACAGCTAAAGTTCCTGGTCGAATAATATTTCTGTATTTATGTATTTTCAATACATACTATAAAAGGTATTAATACAGCTGGAGTTCCTTGAGGGACTAAATGTGCAAATATATGTTGTGTATGATTAATTCATCCATAAATTATAAAGGCTAATGCTAAACAAAGAGTTATATGAGCTGTTCTAGTAAAAATATAAGGGAATAATCCAAGGAAATTATTGAATATAATTATTGAAAATAAAGATATAAAAATAAATGTTCTCCCTCTATGACCAGTTGGACCTAGAAGAGTTTTAAATTCTTTGTGAAGAGTTAATAGAATAGAATCAAATAATATGATATCGAGAAGGTATTAATCAAAATAAAGGTGAAATTATTAAAATACCAATAAAAGTTCTTATTCAATTTAATGATAAATTAAATATACTTGATGAGGGGTCAAAAATAGAGAATAAATTAGTTATCATTTTCAGTTAAAAGTGTTTTTTGTCATTTTTTCTGACTTACTTTTTTCTGGGGCAAGAGAAATAAAAATATAATAATTAACTATACAAAATAAAATTAATGTAATAGAAAATATAATATATAAAGTTAATCAGCTAAGAGGAGCTATTTGTGGTATTATAAAATATTAGTAATACTAATAATTTTAGTTTAACATACTAATATTATATTTTTAACTAATTTTTTAATATAAATTCATTAGAAGTAATTGCTAATTTACTATATTGTGGTTTAAGACACCATTACTTGTTTTCAGTCATCTAATGATTTAATTTATTGATGAAATTCATTTAATAAAGAAATTAACTAGAACACTTTCAATTACAATATGTATAAAGCTGCGATTTGCTCCACAAATTTCAGAACAT
This sequence comes from Poecilobothrus nobilitatus, assembly GCA_947095535.1. Classification (NCBI taxonomy): domain Eukaryota; kingdom Metazoa; phylum Arthropoda; class Insecta; order Diptera; family Dolichopodidae; genus Poecilobothrus; species Poecilobothrus nobilitatus. The sequence goes on from OX352772.1 coordinate 197,326,279, forward strand.
TGGCCAAAAAATAATCCAGGGCGATTAATAAAAAAATTATTTTGATTTAAGCGTCCAGAAGTTCCATCTACCTTAACCCCTAAAGCTGGAACTAGTCATGAATGAATAACGTCTGCGGCTGTTACAAGATTTCGAATTTGAGAATTTATAGGTAAAACTACTCGACTATATACATCTAAAAGTCGAAATCCATCATTAGGTAATTCATTAGTAGGAATTATATATGAATCAAATTCTACATCCATAAAATCTGAATATTCATAACTTCAATATCATTGATGTCCGATAGATTTTAGGGTAATAATTGGTTCATTAATTTCATCTAATAAATATAATAGTCGAAGAGATGGGAATGCAATAAATAATAATACAATTGCCGGTAAAATAATTCAAATTACTTCAATTGTTTATAATAAAAATTTATTTGCTGATGGTATAGGTTCTTCAGTAAATCTTGGCCAATGTATTGAGCGTCTTAATTTTTGGTGTAATGAAAACTCTGGTTTGGAGGTTGCTCTGGAATTGCACTTGTAAATCTTAGTCCAAATTTTGCTATATACAGTGATACCTATTTAGAGCAATAGTATGAAAATAATGATGGAAATCAGAATGTATTCATGATGTTCAGGTTTAAATAACGTTGAATTATTTGACATTTCATTCAATTTGTTATGTCGATTTTCTAGAATTCTCTGGGTATCTGATATATCTCCATCAAAGGTTGATTTTGGTTGACTAAGATTCAAACTTCCAACTAAAGTTCCAAGTTCTGACATATTCATTACAGGTACAACATCATTTTGAATCAAGATGGGTGACTGAGTGACTGTGATGGGTGACTCGTCTGTGAGCCGCTACTGTATATGTTGGATGGTTCACTGCACAGCCTGGCGGTGTTGTTATAACTCATTCATTTTCTAATTTTTTTGTTCATTTATAGGAAGTATGACTGTACTCTCCGCATTCTAACATAAGATTTTGTGGTACTATTGTGACAAAAATATATTGTCCATCATTAGACAGAGGAATGCATTGGTTACTTGGTTTAACAATATTGAATTCACAGTCTTCTTTAAAATTTCGATGTTGTGTGAGCAGAGTAACTTCTGAGATGCGATATTTCTGAGATTCTAATCCGTAAATTGGTGAGGAGATTTGGCAAATCCTTTATGCAGTTGTATGTAAGCAATTAGTAATTTCTGTTTCTGATATTGCGAAGTAATGGGTTCTATCACTAGTTATTGCTAGATTCTTAATGTTGGGTCGAATTATGATGTGCTTGTTTTGATGTATCGTATAGGTAACGGAATAAGATTATACGAAGAAAATATTTTTGAATCGACTAAACGTATGCTGAATTCAATTATTAGCCGTTTTCCTGATAATGCCGTTTTGCTATTCAAGACTGCGAATATATCATGTAATAAAATTTGGATCTGTCTCTTTAATGATAAGTTCTGTCCCATAGGGTATGTTTCTGCTTGTTAAAATAAGTTGATGAATCACTTCGGTGGTTGTTAAAAATAAATCATGTTTTTGAATTTGCTTGCATCTTTTCATAGCCATTAAATAATGTAACACTAAACTCAATATTCCAATTTCCTTCTGTCCCATTTTATGCAATTGGTTCAGTTGTTCCTGAATGTTTTAGATTGATTTTGAATCAGAGAATTCTTTAATTTCATCAATTTAAGAGTTGAATTAATTGTTGATGTTTGATTTTCAATAACGAAAATATTTGTTGATCATTTTCCCTTCATATTTGAAGATCATATTTCTGAGCATCTTCTTGAGCCCCTCTTGTTTTTCTTTGGTGATGTGCATGTTTCATAACCAGAATTTCATTATTTTGTTGAAGACGAAGAAATTGACCAGAAAGATAATTTACATGAGTCAGACAAAATGTTAAATTTTTTATTAAAAGGTCTGCACACATTGTTTCTAAATTTTTAATGCCTTTATCAATTTCGTTGAGTTCCCACCAGTATGTTTCTAGATCGTAATACAAAAGACTTTTTCACTTTGAGCTAACCAACTTAATTTTGCCATTGTTTTCAAAACACATGCCGGGTTTGCCGCTAAATTGTGTGATGTTTACATCTTGTCCGAAAATTAAGCTAAATAATGATAACAAGTAAAAAGTTGTTGTCCATAAATTTACATTGACCTTAGAAGATGTTTGAGATTTATTGATAGCCATCTTGCTTGTATCATCATGTGGTTCATCATTTGGTAGTGGGGATATTTTAGTTATATTCCTCTGTGTATTTTCTTTGTTCGTTTTTATTGAAACTACCCTTAGAATACCGTCTTCTCCTGGATGTATTTCTACGATTCTTCCTAATGGTCATTTGTTTGATAAAAATCTTTCGTCCTTTATAAGAACTAATTGATCTAGTTTTATATTCTCCTTTGATTGTTTCCATTTATTCCGCTCCTGTAATGAACTTATGTGCTCCTTAGTCCAACACTCCCAAAAGGAATTTTTTAGTTGTTGTAATAATTTCCATTTTCCTCCGTGTAACCCAAGTGTTTCAGGAGCAGCATGCAAATGTTTGCCTATAAGGAAATGCCCTGGTGTAAGTGCTTCTAAATCATTGGAATTATTACTCGAAGAACAAAATGGTCTAGAGTTCAAACAGGATTATATTTGCGTTAAAAGAGTAACCATTTCTTCATGTCAGAAGTTATTCACCTGAAACCTTTTTGAGAAGCCATTTTATTGATTTTATGCCAGCCCCCCATAGTCCACCAAAATAGGGACTTCCAGGTGGAATAAAATGCCAATTAATTTTTTGCCATGCAAGTACATCTCTTGAATTAAGAAATATTTTCTTTAGAATATTATTAGCACCAACAAAGTTTGTTCCTTGATCTGAGTAAAGGTCTGTACATAATCCTAGCCTGACAATAAGACGGCGTATTGCTGCTAAGTATGCATCACTTGTGAGATCTGTTACTACCCCCAGATGTATCGCTTTTGTAGAATGACAAACAAAAAGTGCAATATACGCCTTGCACGATTTCGCACCTCGTCCACGTAAATTTAAGAAATATTAGACTACCAAAATCAAGTCCTACAGATGAAAAAGGTCTCCCAGGTGATACTCTGGTCTCCGGTAGCGATCCCATCATTTGATTTTGAATCGTAGGATTATACCGGAAACATACCAAACACTTTTGAAGTATGCGTTTGATTTTAGTGATTCCACCAATAATCTAATATTTTAAACGTAGCTTGTGTAGTTTGCGTGTCTGAATGTAACAAGTTTTTGGGATAGTATCTGATGATTGAAATTGCTAAATATGAGCGTCAATGAATTATTATTGGATGTTTTTGTTCCTATGATATTGGCGCGAGGATTAACCTACCGCCCACCCTGAGAATTCCGTTTGAATCTAAGGAGTCCTTTCTTTGATTTGATTTCTAGAGATTTGATTCGACTTGATAGTTTTATCCCTTTATTACCCTTTAATTGCTCAATTTTGTAGATTTTTCAGCTGAATTTAATTCTTCCGTCGATAAGTAATTAGTTCGTTTTTCCTTGGAATATGTGAATTGTTCTTGATTCGCAAACACAACACCGTTATTCTATTCATTCTAGTAAAAGATGAATAATGGATGATCTATTCGGGTTCTGGAAGATTGACAACAGGGCTTAAAGTTACAGTTCTGGCTCAAAATTAGTATGAAGCGTAATGTGTTTTAAATGTGGGCAGAAGGTTTTAGTGTGGCTTAGCCACTCCGGTCCTTTCCACCACAGTTGCTGTTGTACTAATTGACCTGCACTCATGCCTAGAGATGCGATATCAGCTGGATTATCCTTACTTTGAACGTGGCGGCATTGTGAAGGTGTTGAGTTAGATAAAATATAAATAACTCTGTTTGCTACATAAGTTTTCCATTTATTTGGATGTTGGCTAAGCCATCATAAAACAATTGTCGAGTCAGTCCAAAAAAATGTGTTTATGTCTGCCGATTTGAATGCCTTAGATACTTGCTCCAAAAGTTGCAGTACAAGTTGAGCTCCACATAATTCCAAGCGTGGAATTGCACTGTTTTTATCGGAGCTACCTTCGACTTTGAAGATAACAAATTGGTTATGATGTTACCATCTGACTTTTCAATTCTAATGTAGATAACTGCAGCATAAGCTATCATAGAAGCATCTGATAATCCATGTAATTGTATTACATCTCCGGATTCGTAACTTATCTAGCGGGGTGTATTAATTCCTTGTATTAATTAATTAGCTTTTTTGATTTCATTTAGTGGTACTTTTTCAATATGCTCTAACTGAATATATGCATCTATAACCTTGTTATAATCATCCTTTAACTCAGAATTGAATTTAAACCTGCGCTCTAATTGATATAATCTCAGTAATGCTTTTGAACGAGTACCCTCCAACTCCACACCTGGTACTAATTTGAACGGTAAACTTACTTGATATCTGTCTGATGGTAAACGTTGGATATCTTGTTTATAAATCTCTAGTAAATCATGAACTAGGGGTTCAATACGGTATTCCATTTCTTCTTGTTCCCAGAATTTCCTCAGAGATTGATCCACGACTTCAGCTGAAATTACAGTAAAAATCTTATAATTTGATTCGATTGGTAGAGGTCCTGACAAATTCCAACCTAATGCTGTTTTTTGCTCAGTTAGATATCTTGATTGTGTATCTTTTACTCCATTTGCGCCCAACAAAATATCACTTTCCCTTTTATGTTAAAAGTTGAATCTGCTAAATCATCCAGATTGATTCTTGTTGAATTTGGTAATATATTTTTATTTGGTAAATCGCATGTAATTTGTGTTATTATTAATGCTTGAAAAAGCTGATGATTGAGAGTCCATTTTTCTTTTATTTTAAGGTTAGCCACACCCCTCGATGCAGCCCTTTCAGTTGACCCAATTTCGCTAATGATGGTTTAATCATAACTACGAGGAACTTTCAAACATTGCATAGCAGCGTCAGTTATAAATGATATTTGAGAACCTTGGTCAGTTAGAGCTCTAAACCAAATATATAATTTTTTATTTTTTTTATTTCCGTATTAATATACAAATTGTGTTGAATATATAATATGGAAAATTACAAATATTAATACATATTCTATAGATTTAAACTTTTACATATAATAGTTACAATTTATTATTTAATTTGTTGTTTTTTAAACTCCAATTAGGTAAATTAATAAATCTAAATCTTAATATCTAAATAAATCTATCTAATCTAAGTAAATAAAAATATAGCATCAATATAAAAACAGGATAAATTATTCTGAAACCCCTTTGGGTGGAGTGGAGTAGAATGACTCAGAGATTACACGTTAAGAAATATAAGATCAGTAAACTAGTGAAAAGTAATGAGAAAGGGGTAAATTGAAAAACAAATCAAAGAAAAAGAAAAAAAAAACAAAAAAAATTATAATAATTAATTATCAAAAGAACATTGCCATAAAATATTTTAAAAAATAATGAATAATGCCATATTTTAAAAAATAATGAATAATGATAATGAATTAAGAGTAAATTTTTTCAGTGTAGAAAATTATAGCTACATATGAAAATTAATAGAAGGTGGAAGTACAAATATAACATTATCAAATTATACCGAACAGGCATAAGAAAACTCAAAGAGAATAAGTTGGATAATTTAAAATGAGATTTATTAGTGTTTAAAAAAACAATTCAGTTGCCAACAATTATAGAAGAAAAGCCAGTTTTTCACATTCTTCAAAAAATTGTTTAGATTACGTTCGCGTCTTAACTCAATTGGTAATTTATTAAAAACTCTAGGAGCAATTGAGTCTCCAAAACAACTAAAATACGTGGTACGAGATCTGGGTATTTGAACGAGATTTAAATTATTAACTCTGAGATTATAATCAGAATTGAATCTATTATAAGAGTTGACCAACCTAACGAAAAAAAGTTTTAAAGTTTTATACAAATAAAGATGACGCAAGGGTAAAATCTGTAAGGTGGCAAATAATAGAAAACTGGAGCAATCCCGTCTTTTCCTCATTATAATTCTTATGGTATATTTTTGAGCTTTAAAAATAGAATGAATTTTGTAAAAATAGGCCCCACCCCAAGACGTAATGCAATATTGAAGCTTTGAATTAAAAAGTGCATAGTAGATAGATTTCATAAGCTGACGTGAACAATAAAAATTTAAGTGAAATAAGTTCGTAATTACTTTTCTAAAATGGGCATGCAATGTGCTAGTATGAGCTGCCCAGTTCAATTTATTATCTATATTTATATCTAGATATTTAAAAATAGACACTCTATTTTAAAACAAAAACTATCACATAAATTAATATCATCGAAAGAACAACTTATTTTATATAACGGATACCTACTACAAGATGAAGAATGAAAGTAAAAATCATAACCTATACTAATATTCTTCATTAAATTAAAAAACATTAATTTAGTTTTGTCACTAATAATCATTTTATGGCACTTAAACCATTTTCTAATTAGGTCCAGGTCATGATTCAGATCAATAACGGTATTCATTAAATTACAATTAGAATAAGTAAAGCAGTTGTCATCTGCAAATGCTATAACCATGCCTATAAAAGGGAGACTAAGCAATGAATTAATATAAATAAGAAAAAGAATAGGGCCAAAAACTGAGCCCTGAGGAACCCCAATTTTTAAGTACTTCACTTCATTAAGATTCTTATTTATTTTAACCCGCTGCGTTGGATTACCTAAAAAAGACTTAAACCATTCAAGTATAAAGCCACGAAAACCAGCATTAAACAACTTTTTTAATAAAACGATATGATCACAGTATCAAATGCTTTGAAAAGAGAACAATAAAAAAAGCAGCACTGTTCCTTTTTAAGTTTAAGGCTGAATAACCCTCACTACCAAATTTTATAGGGCATCGTCTGTACTTTTGCCTTTTAAGAATCCAAATTGATAAGGCCTAAAATGTTGGTTTTATTTAAAAAATTGACAATTCTAAGTTTCATTAATTTTTCTAAAATTTTTGCTATAGAAGGAAGGAGTTCTCCATACTTATTTTCTACTTGAATTAATGCTGTTGCTAACAAAATGTTGTTTCCCTTTCTGCATTAGTGGCTGTTAAAATGTCCTTCGGTTTTGTGTTTTCAATGTGCAAAGCTGTATGATGCGCAGATTTACATTTTAAACAGCGAGATTTTAAAAAACAGTCTTTTGAGACATGACCATATTGGAAGCACTTAAAACATAGTTCATGTTTTTCCACTAAATATCGTTCTTGTTGAACGTTTAGATATTGATAGCAAATAACCCCTTATAGCTGTTAGCATTTTCAGCCTTAGTAAATGGAGCAGATGTAATTGCATGCAAATGTGATGATAGAATAACTCGTTTATTTGCAAATTGGTTTATTAACAACTCCCAAGCTGTTTTATGATTTTCTTCACTTACTGACAAATGTTTTATTATATCGCTTGCTTTGTCAGTAAGTACAGATTTGAGATATTGCATTTTTTGGACATTGCAAATCTCATTATTTTCATGAACCATTGCCTTAAATAATTCATAAAATGTAGTCCATTTCATATAGTTGCTATCAAATCTAGGAATCTTTATTCTTTCTAGTTGAAAGTTATCCTTGATGACAATTCTCGTGGATTGAGACTCTTCTCCAGCTGGCGAGGATGGTCTTGCTGTCGGTTTTGGTTATTAAGTCTAAGGAAAGGTCTTCTGCTTCTTCATAGCTTTTTTGATATTCTTTGAGTAAGGTACTATTGTGGGCTTTCCCCCCCCAATACTTCTGGATGCTTCTCAACACAGCGCCCTCATATGCTGTGAACGCGTTTCAGACGACTTTCTAAATATTCCAATGAATGACTGTTCTTGCTATCTTTCTTGTAATTTCTGACGACTCTAGAAAGCTCTTCCAAATTAGCACTCTGAATTTCTTCATAAGAAAGAGTAGTCATTGTTTTTCTTTATTATGTTGATATAATCGGCTTGTCCAATTATCTTTTGATCATTTATGGTTAAATGATCCGGTAAAAAATAATTTATATGTTTATATGTTAATCATTTATGTTTAAATGATTTATGATAAATGGCCAATGTTTTGTTTGATGATAAACTGTTTATTTTGCTTTGTCTAATTATTATAAATTTTCATCTTTATATATAAATTAAATACTGAAATCAGCATTAATTACACCTTGAATATAGTTACAAATTTAGTACAATTATTTTCCGAATTATAACCTTGAAATATTTTTATATTGACATACATTACTTTAAACCTATATTAAACTTTTACAACAGCAGTTTACATTACATACATTTGATGTTACATAAGTTAAATTACTTTTTATTATTGGAATATATTGTATTTCATTCAAACATCTAATTTTTATGAATAAAAATGCAGCGACAGCGAAGACCCCATTGCATAACGTTTAATTGTTAAAGGAATTTTACTTATTACTAAAAATTGTAAATTTTAAATCGTAACTTAAATTGGCTAAAGTATTCTGAACAGAACACATATCCTAAAATAACCTATTTTTCTTATTGTTATTTTGCAACGTTAAAACTATAATAACAACTTTTAAGAATTAAATTTGAACTACACGTCTTCTCGTAATTAAGTCTTTGTTTTTTTTTTATTATTTTAGAACTTGATATCCAAAAGTACCTATAAATATTTTTGTTTTTTCGTTTCTTTTAGATCTCCTTTTACCTATGTACATATATTTTATCAAGCATATGAATTTGCGCAACAAAAACAAACTGGATTTAACTTGAAAAAATTCTTCTTTCTATTTGTATGATATCCTATTACAAAGTAACAATGAATTTATTCACAAATTTAAATATCTCTAACTTGTTCAGTCAAAAATCTAAATATCCTTAACTTGTTCAACCTTGCCTTACAACTTACTTAGTACCGACATCCCCACTTCCTATTATACAATCACTTGGAACTTATAAGCTAACAACCCATGCTTATAACCTAAAGTGTAACATAAACTAAAACAATCACAACAAGTGTTTAAACTAATAACCAATAATAACCTACATAAAACCAATTATTCAGTTCATTAACTTCCACAGTACCAACAACATTCAACATTCCTACTATACAACCACTTGCAACTCATAAGTTAAAAAGAAAAGAACAAAAATTTTAAAAATACATATATGTATATATATAAATTAAAAACTATATATAATTAAACTAAAATCAAATAGTTAAAAAAAAAAATATTCTAACTAATATCTATTTACATTTTTATTTGCAAAAGTGGCGTAGTGTGACATAACATAAGGTGGAAAACTATAGGGTTATTGCAAAATTAATGGTAATTCCGAAAGTTTTTGAGAAGATCGTGCACAAGAAAATTTATCGTGAGATTAGTGGTGCTATTATTCCGTACCAACATGGTTTTACTAGGTCCATCACATCCAATTTAGCGATTTCCTCTAATATGGTTATTAATGCTATTGAAAACGGATTTGAGCTTGATTCAGTGTATTTGGATTTTTCAAAAGCCTTTGACCGTGTTCCATTATCATTACTGTGTGGAAAGTTGGCTGCTTTAGGTTTTAAATCAGTCATTTTAAAATGTGCTTGTGTGTTACTTATGCAATAGGAAGCAGTTTGCTAAGATAGATAATTTTCAGTTAAATGAGTTTAATGTTCAATCTGGGGTACCACAAGGCAGTCACCTAGGGCTATTACTGTTTATCTTAATGATTAATGACATCCCCTTGAATTACAATATAGTCAAATCTTATTGTATGCTGATGATTTGAAAATTTATTACAAAATTGCTACTATCCAGGATTGTCTGAAGTTGCAACATGATGTGAATAATATTCAATGTTGGTGTGAACAAAATAATTTCACCCTAAATATGTCCAAATGCTCTGTGATATCGTTTAGTCGTAGTGTTAATCCAATTGGCTTTCAATATCGAACAGGTGATTCTTTTACTTCTCGTGTTGACGAAATAAAAGATTTGGGCGTTAAAATTAATACGAAATTCTCATTCGGAAAATACTTCGACTATATTTGTACTAAAGGCTTCTCCAGATTGGGCTTTTTGAAAAGAAATACTAAAGATTTTCATAATATTATTCGCTGATGACTGTGCTCTAGTCTACAGTGATAAAAATGTTGATTTGCTCAAGCAATCTTTGAAATATTACATAAACCTACTTAAAAACTGGTTTTCATATCATAAACTTCTTATAAGTGATAAAACTAAATTAATTGTAATCAGTTTAAGAAATTCTAACTTATAAGACATAAATATAAAACTTCATAGTGGTGATTGTGCTTTGTCTATGGATGATAATATATCAAACTCTTGCATGAACATCTCAACTGTTAATAAATCCTTCACAAAAAATTGTTCTGGATTTATCATATTTATCAGTTTTTTAAAGATAACAGTCTTTTCAGCTACAGAAGCTCTAATTCATATAATTTACGAATAAATAATCTTCTACTACGCACAACTCCTCGTTGCCGTAAAACTCATTTTAAAAAATTTTACTTAAATTTGGTACCAAAATAATCTTCCGCATCATATAAAAATAATAAATAAATTTAAAAAAATTTCAAAAGTATCTAAAATATGGCTTTTAAGTATTAATCACAACGAAATGGAATCTATCAGCTGAAAACTTTATCTTCATCAATTTTTTTAAGCTAACTCTCATTTAATCTTCTTTTTTAATGCAATTAACATAATATGTTAAAATAAATAATTTTAAAATCTTCTTTCTATGGATTAATTTATCTTCTGTAAATAATTCATTTAGTCTGTACTTCATAGACAAAATAAATAAATAAATAAATAAACATATAGTTAAACATAAACTTAAAAATATATATTACAATATACATACATTAAATAACTCTTTTTTAATTAAAAACTTATAAAGCTAACAAATACCAAATAACATACGAAACAAATACCAAATAATATACATAACATACCAAATAATGAACGAAAAAATAAATAAAAATAAAAATATACTTAGGCATAAACTAACCCTCTCATGCATGAATTATGAAGCAGAATGTTAAAAAAAATTTTGACGTCATATTCATAAATAGTAGGTCCATTTTGTACAAAAAATATGAAATTTATAGTTTCATCGGACAAAGAATAAGCGTGGAAGATTGGGTTACAAATGTGTACATTCTGGAAAAATAGATTGAAAATTAAATAAATTGTAATAAATTTTATGGTTGAAATAAAATATAAAAGTAATAATAACAAAGTACCTTATTAATGGATTTATTTAGCTTATTTCTTATAAGTTGCAATTATTATAATGATAAAATTCAAGTTGTCAAGTTAAAGTTGCAAAATTAAAATTAAAAACAAAATATTATATTTAATAACAATTCATCACAAAAAATAGAAAATAAAAATCACATAAAATAAAAACCAGATTATTATTTTAAATTTTTGTATGGAAGTCTTTGAAACATTCTGGACACAATGGTATGTAATTGCATCCACTACATTCAAATCTAGTACGCTTTTTACATAAAGCTAGTCGGCATCTACTAGGATTTGGTTTGTTGGTTTTAGTTGGCCAATGTTCAAAATCAAAGCTAACCTTTCGTTGAATTTTATCTACAAAAGGAGCATTTGCTCTTTTATATTTTTTATTTTCGTAAACACTGGTGGCACTAGTTGAACTCGATGGCCTATCACGTTTCTTTTTATAAAACGCATTTCTAATTAGTCCATTTGTTACTTGACATTTAAATTCTAAAAGATCCATTTCTGGCTTTTGTTTTTTTCGCCATAAAATCCATGAATTAATAACTGCAGTATTCAAAAAATGGTAAAAAACACGAAAATACCATCTCTTATTCCTTATACTATTGGGATATAAAGCTATTAGTGAATCTATAGTATCCACCCCACACATATGCTTATTATAAATTTCTATGGCAAAAGGACGATTTATGTTTCATTATTTTTTTTACTCCATCTTTTAACAATTGCCGATTCGTAAATTCCAGCGTAGGAAGATAGTGTTGTAACCGGTTTATTATCAAACCATCTCACTATAATTAAATTATCTGGAGAAGTCGCCACTACAGATTTACCTCGTTCAAATTTTTTCATATGTTTATCATCATCCAAGCCAGATTCTATTGCACCTTTTATTTGGTTAAGTCGAATCGTACCCAAGTACCAAATATTTTTATTTTTTAAATATCTAGAGGAATGCTAGTAAATAAATTATCTCCATAAACTTTGTGGTTTTTACCTTCTAATTCCGTTGTCAATCTTATTACTACATTCCCCGATTTATTCACTCCCAAAACTTCAGGTTCGTTTAAAGTTGCACCTTGATACATTTCAAAGCGGTGCAGGTATCCGCTAGAGCTGCAAGCTGCCCAAACTTTTATTCCCCACTTTTTAGGTTTATTTTTCATATACATTTTTACCGATGCTTTTCCTTTAAAAGGTATCATCATTTCATCAACAGAAATATACTCGCCAAAATCTACAGCTTTCGAAAAAAAGTATTTTGAGCTTCAAGGAAAGGCCTTAGCTTTTTATATTTATTTATCTTTATTAGTACTGAAATCAATATCATGAGTATTAGTGAAATGCAGGAATTGTGTAATTGCTTCAAACTTATTCACCGGCATGTGTTCTGCAATTAGTGAATTTCGTAAGTTTGGTAAACAGACCAATACATACGTAGTCGAGGATATTTACGACATACGACATGACCAGATTTATTCCTAAAAATATTTGCATTTCACTTTTACCTTAAATGTGCAACATTTTTCGTTTTTCTCTTTGCTTACATTTGCATTTTTTTAAATTTCGTTATGCTTTTGGTTTGCGTATAAATTTGTTTGATATGTAATTTCTGTTATTAAGTCTTGATTAAAAAGCCGAAGAAAAAAGTCTAAAGGTGTATTTCCATCAATATGGACATTATCAGTTCCCAAAAATTGGGGAACACTACCCTCAAAGTTATTATCTTTACCAACATTCCAAATAGTATTTTAATCAATTTCATTTTCAACATTATCTGCATCTAATAACTCTTCTAATTGAACATTCTCGTTTTCATTTATGCGCGCAATAATGATTTCCTGTGGCATTTTAATATCAAATCATCTATCGCATTTGGGTCATGTTTATTATCATCTATGCTATCATCTAATAAATTACCAAATTCATCAATATCATTAACCAAATCATCTTCAGAATCTGCATTTAAAATTTCTAATATCTCAAACTCGTTAAAATTTTTTCGCGCCATTTTTCAAATTCCGTTACCCGTTACGGGCGAAACTGTATCAATGAATAGTGCAAATTAATACAATAATTAGAATATAATCAAACAAAATCATTATTCAACATACTATTAACTTAAAATAAAATCTTATATAAACATAATTCACATTAAAAATTATTTCATAGTTTAAATAGTACAAAAACATTGCATTTAAGCTTTTAATTACTACTATCAATACAAAAGTTAATTCCATAGACGGTTTTAAATAAATACAGTATAATTAGAATAATATAATTAACGACATTAATTTTAAAACAAAAAAGAATTCTTCATTTATACATAGCCTGGGCAGTAATTAAAGTGACCATTACACCAGAACTAAAAAGAAAAAATATATAACTATTAAAATTTAATAACATTATAATAAAAAATTAAATATTACAAAAATAAAACATTTAATCTAAAAATATTAAACATAGTAAATTAAATAAAGAAATTTAATTATTCTTCCTTTTTATACCCTACACCTAAAGTATAGGGTATATAACCTTTGGTATGGTGTTTGTAACCACCAAAAGGAAGCGAGTTAGATATAGATTTGTATATATATTTTGAATCAGAATCACCTCCAGAGTCGATTTAGTGATGTCCGTCCGTTCATACGCACGATAACTTAAAAAATAATGATGCTATCTTGAAGAAATTTAAACTGTAGATTAATAATGACTAAAGAAAGGCGGGGATTGCAAATGGTCGCAATCGGAATATGGGTTCGGGTACCTCCCATACAACTCCCAAAACCGGACACGCACATCCTCGAAAAAAACAAAGATAGAATCTTTAAATTTGGTACAATGGTGTTCTTTCATCTTTGATTTATGTTTTTGAAATTTGAGAGGATTGGTCAACGGGTTCGGATTATGGAAGCTTCCGAACGAGCCCCAGAGCAAACGAGATTATTTCCAAAACCAACAAAGATAGAACCTTTTTATACAAGGGAATTCTTTCATGTTTTATTTAAGTCTCTGAAATTTGAGAGGATTTGGTCCATAAGTTCGGATTTGGGAAGCTTCCGAACGAGCCCCAGAGCAAACCAGTATTTCTCCAAAACCAACGAAGATAGAACCTTTAAATTTGGTACACTGGTGTTCTTTCATGTTTTCTTTATGTCTCTGAAATTTAAGAGGATTTAGTTCATAAGTTCGATTTTGGAAGTTTCCGAACGAGCCCCAGAGCAAACGAGATTTTCTCCAAAACGAACAAAGATAGAATCTTTGAATTTGGTGCAATGGTGTTCTTTCGTGTTTTGTTTATGTTTCTGAAATTTGGGAGGATTTGTTTCATGGGTTCGGATCTTGAAAGCTTCCGAACGAGCCTCAGAGAAAACGAGTATATCTTCAAAACCAACAAAAGTAGAACCTTTAAACTTAGTACAATGGTGTTCTGGTATGTTTTCTTTATGTTCCTGAGATAGATTTGATGAATTGAAGTGGCAATTCGGGTACCCGACACACGCCTCCCAAGGTCTAACAAGCATGTCTTCAAAATTAATAAAGATAGAAAGTTGAAATTTTCTACAATGGTTTCAAGCATATCTTAAGAGGGTGCCTCTTTTACGTTCCTGAAATTCAAGTTGAATAAGACAGAAAAGGGAAGAAGTTCAAGCAGGTGCCAAAAAGCTTATTAATTTTTAATTTAATTTGAATTATTCAGGTGTAGGGTAATTTGAATTATTCGGTTGCATCGACTTACTGTTACATTTACTTGTTTAATAATAATATGGGAAAAATGATATGTTTGTAATGAGGGTTTTTATGGTAAAAACAAAGGAATCCAATGTAGTGGAGTTTGTTAGTTTCACATCAAATGCACGTCGGTGGCGGATGAAATAATCAATGCTGTTGAATCTGGTTCTGCTATCTGGAAATGCTGAAATTGCCCGGAGCATATTAACGAATCTTTCGTCGTCGTGGGTGATGAAGATATTATTACAGCCCCAACATTAAAAGGAAAGTCAAAATGTAGCAAGATTTCAGATCTGCCCCAATTAGTGAGTGAATGTTTGTTGAAGACACTAGCAAGTTGTGTCAAGCAGCTAATTGCAGTATTAACAGAGGTCCATCAATCTCAGTCCTTTTTAAGTGACCAGATAGAAGATTTCCTTCAGCAGAACGCCCTAATTATTAAGAGAACATAATTGTAGAACGAACGCACCTAAAAAATAATATAATACAATTTGAAAGAAAAATAAAAATATTAGAAAGCAAAATGAATCATATGGAACATCTTTTTGATGAAAAGCAGCAGCTAGAGAACTGTTTAGTTGCTGGGCTTCCAGCTAAAATTTAAAATCCAGCGGAAGTTATTCAAAAAATTAATGAACTTATCAAAGCCGACATAACTATGCAGCAAATCCGTTCTGTAACTAAATTGATACCTAAAAACAATAAAAACGAGGAAGAGTGCAATAGAATGTGTCAACTCTGGGATACCCGTATGAAAGTAATACACCCTGTTTCTATAAAAGTTGACCATCTTTTAAAAACTTTCAGATGTTTTAGTACCGACGTTAACTACAGAGATATATTTATGTAAATTGGGGAGTTTTATGACAGGTACCCGAATCTATTGCACAAGCACAACCAAATTTTACAGAAGTTGTTGCCATAAAACTTGATCTCATTTGCAAAATTTTAGATACCTAGCTTTAATAGATACTGAGTTATTTCCTTATAAAGAAAGAGTTCTATGACATCTACTCGAACCCGGCGGCCAAAAATGCTGGATTTAAATTGCAAAACTAACAATTTTGCAAAAGTGACGTAAAAAAAAAAGCCTCCTCCTAGCTTTTTTATTGAGTTATCATGCGGAAGGACGGACGGGCAGACGTACATGGCTTAATCGACTCAGAATTCAATTCTGATCCTATCCATACCTTTAACACTATATCTAGCTCGACTCCTTTAAGTCTCCTTAAGTCTCCTTTACGACTCCTGTCACAAACGTAATAGCAAATTTATTATACCCTTGAACATAGTTCATAAGGGTATAAAAATATTAAACTAGCAATAATGATTCGACACTTTACTTACTAAAGCTCAATTTCGTTCAGGCAAAATAGAAGTTGATGTCCAAGGAAAAAAAATTTAGACATATTTTTACTTCTGAAGTTGGCAGTTGGCGGAAACGGCAACAGACAGATATTTTTTCGACAGTATCTTAATCAGCTACAATTAAGACTTTATCATGAAGGGCAGCAAATCAAGCTTTCTCAAAATTTTAAGTACCATTCGATTAAAGAAAACACAATATACATCAGGAAAACTGACTCATCTAAGGTTTTCAAGATTAAGAATTATAATGATATCGCATTTATTAATAACATTATTATTAACTAAATAAATTGACTAACATCTATTTCTTTCTTCTTGAAAATTTATAGGTTAATTAATTATATTTTTAACACTTGCGTTATATATTCACATATATTGCAATAATAATTTTCTTTCAAATTTAACATTTTTAATTTTGATTCTACCACTTAATATTCATTATATTAACTTTTACAAATACTCACTTTCTACTAAATTTATATTCCGTCGGGTTCGTATTTCATTTGCATTTTTTAGTTATGGTTTAATTTATTATATTTTTAATTCTTTTTTGGAATTTTTTATTGATCATTTTTTAGTTTTTCTTTTAAATTTTCATATTTTAAGTTCGTAATACTTTTGAATATCTTTTATATTAAGTCATACAATTACTTACGTTCAAAACAATTGTTTCTTTGGTTCAAAATTCCCCCTCATAATACTAGGTTTTATTCTAAAAATTTTTATTTTTTTTATTTTTTATTAAATTTTACAATTATTGTTTTTATTTAACTTACATATGATTTTTAACACTTGTTTACATCTTTTTATTGATCATTTGTTTTCAAAATTTACACTCATATTTGTGGACTGACACCTAAATATTTTTTTAATACTGGGTTTTATACTAAAAATTTTTATTTATTTTTATTCATTATTGAATTTTACAATTTTTTTTTTTTCTTTTTAACTTACATATGATTTTTAACACTTGTTTACATTTTTTCATTGATAATTTGTTTTCAAAATTTACACTCATACTTCTAGATTTACACATAAATATTTTTTCTATTAAATTTTATAATTATTTTTTGAGTTATGCAATTTTTAACACTTTTTATATTTTTTCAATTATAATTTGTTTTTAGGGTACACTTTTATAATTTTGTTTTTGCTTCTATTTATATTAAATATTTATATATTTTTTTTCTTAGATTTAAGATTTTTTATTTTTTTTTTTATTTTTATTTCTTAAAACCACTCCTACGATAAAAACGGATTTTGCTTCAATATTATCATTTTATCAGCTGTTTATTTACAAATTATGTCACCACTATTTATATTATGTCGCTAGATAAGTTATTGTTTGAGTCTTTACTAAATCTCCTTTTTTTTATTTTTTATCTTCTTAATTTTAAATGTAAAATTCAGCTATGAACAATATCGTAAATCCTACTGAGCTATTAATTATTAATTATTCAACTAATTTGGATTTTGATGAAGCAAATTCAAAATGTATTAATAATAATTTCAACATTATCTACTTAAATATTCAAAGCCTAAGAAATAAGTTATATAACCTTGAAACGCTAATTACTAACTTTAAATTTAACATTCATGTAATTGTTCTTACCGAAATCTGGTTATATAGTGCGGAAAATAAATTTTATAATATTGAGGGTTTCAATGCTTTCTTTTCTAAAAGGGATAAAGCTTATGGTGGTAAACTATTAACAGTTACACAATTTATTCTGAAGAATTCGAGAAAAGTAATTTTTTGAGAGTGAAACTATTCAAGTAACACCTTAATATTTTTGGTATATATAGAGCACGCGAG
Source organism: Poecilobothrus nobilitatus (assembly GCA_947095535.1). Classification (NCBI taxonomy): domain Eukaryota; kingdom Metazoa; phylum Arthropoda; class Insecta; order Diptera; family Dolichopodidae; genus Poecilobothrus; species Poecilobothrus nobilitatus. The sequence continues at coordinate 197,344,484 of OX352772.1, forward strand.
ACACGTTTGGATTCTTTCATTAATAAATTTGATAAAATAATTTGCAACTAGATTTGGTAGGAATTCAAAAACGATTATAGACCACTTTATAACTGATATCACTGAAAACACATACATCATATATTTATTTTATTGTTTTATTTTTATTCTATTAAACGAAACCAAAACAAGGTCGTTACAAAAAAAAATCTTAAATTAATGCTTATAATTAAAATTAAACAAAACAATGACTTAAAACTAAACTTATAATAACTCAAATCTTAAAAAAAGTTAATTTATTATTATTATTGTTATCATTATTTTTTTATTTAAACTACATTTACAACTTTATTTTAACAAAAAAAAGAAATATGATATCTGTACAGATATGTACATACATATAATGCCAAGCATTTTAACATTTTATGTAATAACTTTTGTGCAAATTAAACGTAAATAAATATCTTATTATTACGTAGAAGTATAATTAAAAAAAAATTAATTTTTTTTTATTAACATTACTTAAAATCATTAACATTATTTAAAAGCAAAAAAAAAGATCTAAATAAAAAACATATACCGATAAGTTGTATTATAATATAATGCAATACAATAAATGTGTTATGTTTAAAATTATATCATAATTAAAAAAAAAAAATTTTTTTTTTGCTTAAGTAAGAATTAATTATCTAAGGTCATTAAATTGGAAAAATGTAGTTGTACAATGTGCTTGAAAGTATTTCTGGAGATAGAAGTAGAATAGAGATGATTAATTTTGTTAAAAGTAGTACAACATCTATTGATGGGTTAATTTCTACCGTACTCTATATTTGTAATCCATTAAAAATTTGATATTTCCAGTTTGCCTAACACTATCGTTAAGTCTAAACTTGTTATTAAGAGATTGGATAGAAAAACTATTATTCAAAATATCAAAAGTAAAACATGATGACAATAATTGTCTATGTAAAGATAAAAAAAGCAAGTTTAATGAATTAAGTCTTGTAGTGTAACTAGATAGATTAGCAAAATTAAAAGGGTTGTATTGATTCTTTAATACAAATAAAAGAAATTACTTTTGAACTGATTCGATTCTATTGGAATGAACTGCAAAGGCTGGATTCCAAACAATGCTACCGTATTCTAAGATAGATCGAACTAGGGAACAATAAAGAGATTGTGTCACAGCTAAGGCGCTAAATTTTTTAGCTTTGCTCTTAATGAAACCTAACATTTTATTAGCCTTTGAAACTATTAGGTCATAGTGAAGATTATAATTAAGTTTATTATCGAGAAGAATTCCTAAATCAGTAATGCTAAAAACCCTTTCAAGAGTTATATTATCTATTTTGTAGTCATATATTAAAGAAGACCGTTTACGTGTAAATCTAATAACCTTACTTTTCTGTATGTTGAATTCTAATTTATTTGACGTGCACCACGCTTGTAACACTGATAAGCTTGATTGAAGTTTAGCTGCATCAGAATTATCTTTAACCACTTGATATATTTTTAGGTCATCAGCAAACGAAATGTGAGGTATATTACTTAGATATTCCGACAGATCTGAAATAAAAACATTAAACAGAAGCGGGCCTAAATGGCTACCTTGCGGTACACCGGAAGTAACCCCGATGGTGTTGGATAATATACCAAGAAATTTAACATTTTGAGTTCTTTCTGAAAGATAAGAATTAAGCCACTCAAGAAATGAACACGAAATGCCAAAAGTTGATAGTTTGTTTAGCAAAGTGAAGTGATCTACACGATCGAAAGCTTTGCTAAAATCAGTGTAAATTGCATCAACTTTCTCCATTTGATTCAGAATTTCAGATGTAGAAACCATAAGTTTCGTTGCAGTTGAACGACCTTTCCTGAAACCATGTTGTTGTTCTTTTAGTTTTGCGTTTATGGTAGGAGTAATTCTATCAACGGCGATTTTTTCAAATAATTTAGGTATAGTCGAAAGGATTGCTATACCTCGATAATTTTCCACCGATGCTCTATCCCTTTTTTTCAAAATAGGGGTTAAGTGGAAGGATTTCCACTTTTGTGGGAAAATCCCAATTGAAAGTGACTTATTGAAAATAAAATGAAGAGGAAAGATTAGACTGTGAGAGCATTTATGTAAAAGGATTGGAGGAATTAAGTCCGAATCAGCACCCTTTTTTATATCAAGGCTCAAAATTGCTTCCAGAATATCATTTTTAGAAAGATACATGTCTGTAAATAACATATTTGAGCTATTAGATAAGGAGTTAGTCGTAGTGGTAACTGGTGCTGTTGGACGATAAACTTGTTGAAAATGATCAGAAAAGAAGTTACAAATTTCTTCTGGGCAATCAGAAACCACATTGTCTTTTGACATCACTGAATTGGGATACCCAAATAATTTCCGTTTTGTGTTAACAAAATCAAAAAAATTTTTAGGATCAGTAACAAGTTTGTTGCTTATACATTTTCAATAAGTCGTCACATGGCGCTTGATGGTGTTTAAGTTTTTTGTATATTTTATTGCGTTTTGCGAATTTTAGTAACAAAGGCATCAATTATTTTAATAATAAAAAGATAGGGATTAGTAAATTGATATCCTTTTGAACTAACAGTTCGTCCCATGTGATTAATGACAAAGCACAATTAATACTTTGATAGTCAGCATTAAAAAAATCGTATACAATTTCATTATTGTAAGATTTGGACAAGAGTAGGATAGAAGTGGAGAACTCGAAAATAAGTGCGTCATAATGAGCAGAATTGGTAAAAAGATTATCAACATCATCAGCGAGTTTAACCAACACTCTATCATATGCATTTGAAAATGCAAGATCTAACCACTTACTATTACTATTAGGATAACTGATAATTTGTTGTGGATTGTTACAGTAGAACTTGCTAATAAGACCGAAGTCAATTTCGTCATGAAAGTTAACCGATAATAACAAATTATCAGCGTCTTCAACAATAAAAGAAATAGAAGGACGATTAAAATCGCCAAACACAAAAATTGAGTCATCCTCATGCATTGCTGAAATAATATTGTGATATACACTATAAAAATCAGAATATGAGGAATTGTCAGAGTTCGGAGGGAAATAAACAATACCTAGGTATAAATTATTTGTACTTAATTATATTTTAACCAATTGGTGATCGAAAGATTGATGTGTACCAGTGATTAATGGTACACTAGATAAATTATTCTTTACAGCAAGTAGAACACCACCTCCTCGCGAACAATTTGCAGATAGATAATCACGATCCTTCTTGTAAATGGACCAATTACCATCAATAATGTCCTCGTTTGTAAACGAATCGTGTTTCAGTTATAATTAATAGACTGAAATTACAAAACTTGGCATCAACAAAAAGCTTTTTGAGCTTGCCTCTCATACCACTACAATTGTGGTAAAACATTTTAATGTTGTGTATGTTGTTGAAAGTTTGAGATGTTTTTTTAGAGTAAGTAACGTTAGATAATGAGATGAGATTTGAAGTTTGGTTGAAACTTGAGTAATTACTAGGAGTTTGGACGAAAAAACATATTATAACTCTCACGAGATTGATTCAAATGATTGTAGTAGTTGCTATTGCAATGACTACGATAAGCTTTAAGATCTTCTTCGACCTTTTTCACAGAGAAGCTTATATTTTTATGATATCTGAGATAAAGATCGTATAAGATCTGGATCTCTAACTCCAGTTTTTCCTTTCAAACTTTAAACACGTACTTGTGGTTCTTAATTTAATTTAATTTCTTGTTTTTTTTAAACTTTTGATATTAACCTAAGTGCGATTCAATTAATTTATTAAATACATTATAATACAAAGTAAATTTAAGTTAACTAAATTGATAAAAAAAAAAAAATTTAAAGGTGTAATTTGATCTCGTTAAATACTTTTTAATTTTTATTGCATTTCCTTCTTGAACTTGAATTTTATTTGAATTGCAATTATATGAACTTGAGTTATTTTTAAATTTTAATTTAATTTGCGTTGACTGTGCACTTTTTTTTTTAACTTATTTTACTTTAAGAATTATAAATAAAATTAAGAGTTATTGTGTAAAATGGAATTTAAATGCAATTTAGAAAACTGTTATATTAATGATAATAAATCTAAATTTGTTATTTGTAAAGCATTCTGTAAAAGGAAGCTTCATGGAGTGTGTATGTGTTTAAGTAGAGATTGGTATTATCCAACTCTAGACTCATATTTTATTTGTGACGACTGCCAAAATTACGAAGGTTTGTTGAGAAGTATGTTTCATAACATACATAATTTATTCACAAATCTGGATAATGCGAAATCTGGTTTGGTTTCTAAAACTAACCAGACTATAGACTTTAATACAAACGCATTTCATGATATGACAAAATCGTTTGATACATTTTGTAACAAGTTTTCCAGTCACAAAAATGAGCACGATATTTTAAATGCGATTGATTCGGTTAAAAATGAAGTCTTAACAGCCCTTCCAAATCAATGTAACCGACTGGTCCGTAACATTAAAGATTCTATAGAAGCTGGTCCTTCTCATATGTCATGTGATGCGTCAGTAATTGAACATATATTGAACTAAAATGGAATCACTTCACAGTGATTTTCTCAGTTCATTTTCTTCTGTAAAACATGCTGAATTTAGTAAATCATTGAATATTGAAGAATCAATTAATCGAGTTCACAAGTGCAGTACTGTTGATAATGGAACCCAAACTGACCCTATTTATATTCATAAGCTTGGCGTTCAGTGGTCTGAAGAGGATTCAATTGGATTCAAAGAATTAAGAAATTAAATAAAAATAATTATTCCTCGTCATTATCAAACCATGATATGATTAAAACATCCACATCATTATTTCTTAAAGGAGTTCCCTGTACTTTTGATGAACGTAGGATGCGTCAATTTATAAAACGTGAATTTAACAACATATCAGTTTCCTGTCTCCTATTCACACCAAAGCGCATCAAATTTAATAAATTAAAATACCATTGCTTTTTACTTTCTGGTCCAGATCGCATCATTCAAACTCTTAATTTCTCAAGCAATAAAAATATATGGAAGAAAATTGATGTAACTATTAATATTAGCAAGCCCCGAAAAGAAAATGTAAAATATTCATCAAAAAGAAAAGAACCCTAAATAAAGTATGTAACACTTCCCAAGACATGAGTATAAATTTTACTAACCCTAATAATATTCGTAATAAAAATTCTTCTAATAATAAAAAGGGTCCTATAAGTTTAAAACAGTCTATTACTAACCCTATTCCTTCAGCTACACCTAAAACTAATATTCAAAGTTTACTTGATTACATTTCCTCGCTGAAACAATTCCACCTATTAAAACTTCTAATCGTTTTTCTTTAAAAAATTCTACCAACTCTATTAATAATCCCAAATCCTTTACTAATAAACATCATAGTGACTCATTCTTAAATAATAAGCTCTCCAAATTTAAAAAATATATTTCAAATAAATATTATAATTTTATTTATGGAGAAACAATTAATTGCCGTGATCCGCCCACTTCATTAAATTCATCACCACTTTCTTCCGGAACTCATTCTTCTGCTCTACAACCTAAACCGAATTCGAAGTACTACCCAGCCAGTGCAGCTTTAAAAAATATAAATTCATCATACAACATCCTATTAATTCAAATATAACTGCTATTTCAGAAGTAGCTAACCCTAGTATTTCTACTTCAAACCCACCAATCTTCGATCCTCTTTTACCACCTGTAGTTAAGTTAACTCAAAAATCTATTCAAAATAATAATGATAGTAGATATGTTTTGGCTAGATTAAGGGATACTAAGATTTTTGAAAATGTAAGGCTGTATTTAGCTTACTTACATGATAAATCTAATAACGTTTGGTAAAACGAACACTTCGTTAAAAGTTGCAATCCAACAATAGGGTCTTCCGACCGATGTAAATGAACTCCGTAATATTTTTGTAAGATACCATCAAACATTTGATATTTCTCCACACAGTGCTCTAACTGATCTTGAATCTTATGCTTCCCACATTTCTTCTAATAGAATCGATTATCTTCAAAGGACAAGAGACAACCATTTCAAGTACTTTCGTCCCCATACAAATGGGAAGAAATTTAGTTAATATTAACTCATCTCAATCTATCCTCTTTAATTGCACTCCTTCTAAATTTTCTATTTATTATCAAAATGTTGGAGGACTTTGTACTAAAACTAAACTGGTTTTTTCCAATTGTTCTCTGCTAGATTTTGATATTTTTATTTTAACTGAAACACGGCTTAATTCTTCTATTAATAATTTAGAAATTTTCCCGGTATTATATACTGTTTACAGAAAAGACAGATATGGATCAATCTTGTCAAGAAATCTTAGAAAAGGTGGAGATGTTCTGATAGCTATTAAAAATACATTTAATTCATACGAAATAATAATTCCCCCGGGTGATGCGCACGATATAGAAATTGTTGCTATAAAAATTCAATTGCAATCAGCTAATCTTTTCATTGTCAGTTGGTATATTCCTCTTGCTTCTAATATTGATCTTTTTACTAAGTATATTGATATTATTGAGTCAATAATTGGTGATCTTAAGAACAACGATGATATAATTCTTTGTGGGGATTTCAACCTTCCAAACATTAACTGGGTAGAGCATGATGAAGAAGCCTATCTTATTCCTTTAGAATTAGTGAATAATACAGAATGTCTTTCAATTGACGCATTTAATTCGTTTAATCTTCAACAGATATCATCAATTTGTGATTATCAAGGTAATCAATTAGATCTTATATTCACAACTAATAGTTAATAGTTAATAGTAACTTTATTGTGTCAATTTTTACTTTTACAATATTTCACAATATTTCATTTCTTAAAAACTAATTACAATTAAATTTACTAAGCTATGTATATAGTTTGGCTTAGTGGTTCTTTTGAATTTTTTTTTTTCTTCATTTCGTTCTTACGATACAATTGTTAAACTTTTACTTGTAATTTTAATAGTATTACAATTTTGTTATTTTTGCTTTAAAGAATTACTTGCACCCGGTATTTCTAATATATAATTATGCTTTAAGCTGACTAGATTATAAATAAAACAAAAAAAAAAAATATATAAAATAAAATAAAATAAAAAATACATATAAATCCAATTTGAACATTGATCTAAAGTAAATTCTTTCTTTAAATTTACCAATTTCCTTTGTTTTCTATATAATTAAAATTCTTTTTTCTCTTTTTATTTATTTATCTCTTTTTTTTTCAATTAACTTCTATGATTAAGTTTAGTATTCATATCATAACAATAAAATTCTGATAAATGTTTAATATTTATTGGTTCAAAAAATTTTTGTTGGTTTTGAACATTTAATATAACAAATGGTGATAAATAATAATGCTGATTAATAGTATCACTAATGTGATCTTCATGTATATTTCTGATTAAAACATTAATATGATTTTCTGTTTTAGCAAGATATTTTTTAGTTAACAATGTCGCATAATATATTATAGGCTTAATGTTGGCTGCCTCATATATGAATCTGTTAGAATACCTTTTATTTACATTTTCAAAATATTTATTTGTACAATTTCGTAGTATTTTTCTTTCAAAAATTTGTATTTTTTGTGCTAAGCTAGGTGATAATGTAAACCAAATTGGAAACCTATAACATAACACAGGCCTTATAATTTGTTTATAAATTAAAAGTTTAGTTTTTGTTGATAAATCCCTATGTCTTAAAAGTGGTTTCAATTTGGATGTTGTATTAACAGCTTTTGTAAGAATTTTTTTAGCATGTTCATTAAATTTGAATAAATTATTAAAATTAATACATAAATACTTTAGTTTAGGCTATTTTGTGGGGAAACTAAATGTGAATTTAATTCAAGTTTTATTCTTTTACTTTTAGCTACTACTTTTTAGGGGCTTTACCGCTAGCGTTTCTAAAGCATATTAAAACTGATTTTTTTGAATTAATTCCCATTTTCCATTTATCATAGTATTTAACAATCTTTTCACTATGACTTTCCACATACTTTGGAGCTAGATCTGGATTTTTGGAGTGAGCATAGATATTTGTATCATCAGCAAATAAGTTCGCTGTTGATTGCAATCTATTTCTTCTATCATATATTTCATGAGGAAAATCATGTAAGTATAAATTAAATAATTTCGGACCCAATACAGAGCCCTGTGGAGCACCTGCCGATACAGATATTTTTTCTGACTCTTGACCATCAAAACAAACATATAATGTACGATCTGACATGAAACTTAAAAGTAGCCTTATTACTGTTGCTGGAAAACCCAAATTAATCAATTTGTAAATTAATCCATTCTTCCATACAGAATCAAAGGCCTTTTCAATATCAATAGACAACATTACTGTAGAAAACTTTTTATTTAAATTTAAGGCTATATCATTATGTAACTTTAGTAACGCATCTAAAGTCGAGTGTCCTGGTTTAAACCCAAATTGATAATCCGGAATAATATTATTATCATCACAAAATTGAACTACCTGATTACCTATAAATCTTTCAAATATTTTCCCCACATTTGAAAGCAATGAGATTGGTCTAAAATTAGTTGGTTCGTGTGATTTCTGATTTTTTAATATAGGAATTAGTTTCGCTATTTTAAAATGTTTTGGAAAGTATCCGTTGTTTATACAATTATTTAAAATAATCTGTAAAAAGGATAACGCTTTGTTTGGAAGTTTTTTTAGTATATAATTTGAAAATCCATCTGGACCATGTGATTTTTTTAAGTTAATTTTTGAAATTATAAAATTAATATCTTCCAGTTTTAAAAACCTGGAAGATCCCGGGTTATCTGATGGAATTAGATTTGAAAATTGTATCAAAGGTTGTAATCTATTTGTCTATTCCATTGTCTGTTCTTTAATAAAATCATTAGTAACTTGCCTAACCGATTCATTAATTTCTGTAATGTTACTGATGCTTTTATCCCTATAAAGCTCTTCATAAAAATTTTTAAAAACAGTAATCTTCTCTTGTTTTTCTATTATTTCTATTCCGTTGAATGATAGCTTTTTTTCCTCATCAGTACTTTTACCTATTATTCTATTTATTTCTTTAAATGCCTTAGGGCCAGGTTTTATGTCACGAAGCTTTTTTTGAAATTGCTTATCAAAATATGCCTTTAATTTTTCATCCAGAATTTTTCGAAGGCATTGGATTTTTGAATTTAGAGATTTATATTCACTAGATATTCTATTTAAATATCTATGATATAAATTTTTTAAGTCTTTTTGCATTTTTCTTTTCACTTTTATCATATTTAATATATTTTGAGGAAGATTGTTGTATCTTCTAATATTTGGGCAATATAAATGCGAATGATTTTCTACTCCATTATTTATTACATCTACGAACTTTTTTATGTAATTATCAATTTCTTCATTCGAAAGGTTTTTTGTTTTTGAAATGTTTAAATTAGGCATGTAAAAAGCTTGCTCAATTTCACTCTTAAATTTAACCCAGTCCGTGTTTTTAAAGGATCTAATTTTTTGAGGCTCATTTAATTTAAGTTTGTAATTTCTAATATCAATATCAAGCTTAACAACGAAATGGTCAGAAAATGAGGAAAATGTTTGACATTGATAATTTTTATTTATCTGATTTATTAGATTATCAGACACTAAAAACAAATCTAATATTGAACCACTTCCAGGAAAAGTTGTTTGAAATGGTGAAACTATAATAAAAGAGTACTGGGTAGAATGATCTATCAACCATTTTTCTAGTAACACACCATTCCTATTTGTTAGTGTATCACCATATTTTATCATTCTTGCATTAAAATCTCCCCCAATTACAATAAAGTCAAAATTTTTTGCCAAATCATTAATCTTATTCATTGTATCATTCATAGTAATACAATCTGTTTGGGGTTTTATATATATTGAACCCACTAAAAATGATTTTTGTATATTATCATGTCCTAATACCTTTCCTTGTGCTAAAGTGATTGGAGTACGAAATTCTTTTGTGTCAATTTGTGTCAAATCTATGTTATTTTTGAACAGTATAGCTGTTCCCTGATCGAAGTCATTTCTAATAATTTTATAATCATCAAAACAACACCTATTTCTTCCATTTAACCTAGTTTCAGTAACAAACGCAAAATGTAGGTTTTTATCTTTAAGTACGTCCAAAAGGAATGTTCTTCTACTAATGCTTTTTATTGAGCGAACATTAACTGTAATTGCAGAAAAAACTTTATTTAAGTTCATTATTTGTTATTTTTATTAAAAATTGTATGTAAGCTCCCTGTTGCTCTTCTTTTGATTTTAAGTTTTTTATATATGACATAAACACATTTATCTCCTTAACTAAATTAGTAAGGCTCATACCAAATAAGTTATTTGACATTTCGAAGAATTCATTTAAGGGATTTGGACGATCAACCCAATTACCCTTTGTTATTAAATTTTGATTTGATTTCGGAAGTCTAGGAAAAGAATTACCGTCCATTATATTAATTGAACTATAATTTGCTTCTTTTCGCTCTTTTCCCATTATTTTTATGTCTTTGAAGATATTCTTTGTAATAGGGACATCCCCTATAATTCGCAGGGTGCTCCCCACCACAATTTGTACATTTAGGTACGTCTTTTTCCTTTGTCATTGGGCATTTGTATGGTAAATGTTTTAATAAACACTTTACGCATCTGTATTCTCTACTACAATTATTTGCCACATGGCCAAACTGTTGGCAACGCATACATTGAATTGGACTGAATGACATCAATCTCTCCCAATGTATTCTTTGGTATAATAGTACCTTAGTGTTTAGCAATTGCTCTATGTTTTGATTAGGTTCCATTTGGATTATAAACATTCTTAAATCTTTGTTATTTTTTTTAGAGTTAGGTGTTGAAAATTTATTAATTTTTAAAAATTTTATATCCGGAAATACTGACACTAATTCATTTTTGATGTCATTTTCGTCAAATGCTTTATTTAAAGCTTTTAATAAGAGGTTAATATTTTTAATTTCTTTTGGTGTAAAAGAATGTGCTTAAATTTTTATTTTTCTTAAGTATGCTAACACTTCTGTATGAAGGCCTATATTAGCTACAAAAATTTTAGTTTTGTTTTTGTTTGGAGAATTTATTATTTTAACATTTTTTTCATTTATTGTAATTTTTGATTTAACAAATTCTAAAATTAATTTTAAATTTGCTTCATTAATTATTATGGGAGGGCAAAAAGTTTTTTTTTCTACATTAATGTTCTTTTCTGTTGGTTTTTTAGAATTACCAACATTTTGTAAGTGGCTATTAGTATCAAAATTATCATTCTTATTTTGTAGCAATTGGAACTGATTTTGCGAAATCTCCAGTTGATTTTTTTTTAATTTTGTTTCTGGTACATTTTCCAACTTACTGATATCGTTATGATACCTTTTTCTAGGCTGGATATACGTCCATTCCTGTTCATTTTCTTTTTGATTGATGTCCATATTTGGTATTGAATTATTCTTATCATTAATATTTACACTACCATTTTTCAAACTTAAAGTTTCTTTAAGCATTAATCTTTCCTTAAACTTAATACCACTCCTTCGTCCCATTAGGAGACTAAGAGGATACAATGATTAAAAAAAAAATAATATTTTGAATTGTTTTTTTTTGATGACTTTATTTTTGATTTGATATTAACAATGATAAATAACAATTTGTTATCTTAATTTTGTTTTTGTTTTTATTTGTAATATTTTTTCTCTTTTTTTTTATTTTGAACTTAAAACCGGTTTATTTTTGTTTACTTAAAATATAATTATGTATTTGTTTTTTTTTTTCTTTTTGTTGTTTTTTTTTCTGTACTATTATATGAAGGCATAACAAGCCTATTTTTTATTTTTTTTTTTTTTTTTAATTTATTACAATTAAAATTTGTAAGAGCACTTAAATTTGCTTCTTCTCTCCGTAAAGGTTCTAAAATCTATTCACAACTAACTGGAATAATATTGGTTTTTTTAATTGTCCTTTGGAACTTGTAAAAATTGATGTTTATCATCCTTCTATTTGTTTTTCATTTAGCTTTTTTTTACTTCCAAATATTGAATCAGCACTTTCTTATCGTTACAATTTTCTCAAAGCTAACTACGATGGTATTAATTATATATTAAGCACCTATTATTTTGAGTTTTTAAATTCCCGTCGATATTAATATAGTAGTAAATAGTTTTTATTCAACCATTTTTTCTATTATTTCACAATTTGTACCGTTAGTTATTGACAGAAGTAATAATTCTAGTCCGCCTTGGTTTACTAAAAATCTTAAAAAAATAAAGCCTGGCGGAAATTTATTAAGGGTAATGATAGTTATGACTTTAACGTTTTTATCGTGTTATTTAATGAATTTAAACTATTGTCCGATAACCTTTATTCAAATTATGTGCAGAGTATGTCTTTAAATATCAAATCTAATCCTAAATTGTTTTGGAATTTTGTGAACTCTAAAAGAAAATGTGATCAATATCCCACTTTTATGAATTATAATAATAATAGTAGCTGTGATTCCTCAATTATTTCCGAATGGTTTCGTGACTTTTTTTCAGCAAGCTATTCTCCATCGTTTTTCAATCCTGACTCAGTTAATTTTTGCTATTTAAATAATTTTCCTAAAACAACGCTTAGAAATAATACTATTGATCCTAATTTGGTACTATGTTACTTGAATAAATTGGATGATAATTCTAGTCCCGGAACTGATGGCATTCCCAATTTATTTTTAAAAAATTGTTCTATGTTTTTAGCAGACCCACTTTCTAAGCTATTTAATCTTTCTTTATCTTCAGGAATCTTTCCATCACTTTGGAAAATAGCTCTTATTAAGCCTGTTCCTAAAAAAAACCTGAAAAATTACGTTATCAATTACCGCCCGATCGCAAAATTATCTTCTATTCCTAAAATTTTTGAATTAATAGTATTCGATTCTATATATGATCATTACACTAGCCTTTTATCACCCAATCAACATGGCTTTGTATAAACTAAATCAGTCACCAATTTTGTGGAATCCACAGCTACATTTCTGGAACATATGGAGGATGGTTTTCAAACGGATGTAATTTACATCGACTTTAGTAAAGCATTCGATTTACTTTCTCATAGTATTATTATTTTAAAATTGCAGTACGTGGGGTTTCCACTATATTTTATTAATTGGATCTATTCTTATCTTTCTGATCGTAGCTACCGTGTTTCTTTTAGATTATCAATTTCTTCTCAATTTAAAGCTCCTACAGGTTCCTTAAGGTAGCTTTGGACCGCTTTTGTTTATTATTGCAATCAACGATATCACTTCCGTAATTCAACATTGTGATATTAAAATTTATGATGATGATATGAAGATTTTCAAGAAAATTACTTCCTTCGACGATTCGAAAGCATTACAAGCTGACCTTAATTGTTTTTATAATTGGTGTAATATCAACAATCTTCAACTAAATATTACTAAATGTACTCATATTACTTTTACTCGCCGTTCTAATCCAATTTCATATAATTATTGCTTTAACCTTCAAACTATCCCTAAAGTTAAATCTATAAAAGACTTGGGTGTATTTTTTGATAGTAAACTTTCTTTTCATGCTCATTATACATATATTTTAAACAAATCCAACTCGATGCTCGGTTTTATTAAACGATGGGCTAGAGAGTTTGATGACCCTTATGTTTTTAAATCTCTTTACACTTGCTTAGTTCGTCCCAATTTAGAATATGCAAGCCAGGCGTGGGTGTGTCCATTTTATAAAACCCATGTATTCAGAATGGAATCTGTTCAAAAAAAAATTTCTTAAATATGCCCTACGTCATCTCCCTTGGGAAGATCCTTATAATCTACCTTCGTATGAACATAGACTAAACCTTTTACATATGTGTACGCTTGAAAAACGTCGTAACGTCGCAGACATATTATTCTTGACAGAATTGAGAAAAGGTAATATTTTATCTGCACAATTATTAGCCAACATTAGCTTTTGTACCAATACTAGGCTAAGATCGGTTAACCTCTTGAATTTGAAGTTTCATCGCACTAATTATGGTAAGTTTGAACCACTTAATAGAATGATGTTTCTATGCAACTTACACAAATCCCAAATTAACTTTCAACTAACCAAAGAATATTTAAAAAGAGATTTATATTCATGTCATTGAAACTGCATTATCGAGATATATTTTTTTTTATTTATATTAATCGATGGTTGATTTGATTTGTAATTTCATGCAGTTTGTTAATAATAACTATGATTTTAATGTCATATGTATTATTATATTAAAAATTTTTGTTTTTTGTAATAAATTTTTATCTTTAACTTGTTCTTTTTTTTCCTTATAAATTTTATTTTTGATTAAATTTATAATGTAGTATTTACGAGTATTAATTATTACATTAAATGTCATAAAATATTTTGTAAATTTTTATTTTATAAAATTATTGTTTAAATTTAATAATTTTTTTTTTAATTAAATTATATTGAAACTTGCTTTTGTTAAGCTTGA